>JAJJHY010008761.1:384430-471675 GCA_021224005.1 Drosophila setifemur | reverse complement strand
CCTGTTACATACATTTGCACAAACTTAATATACCCTTTACCCTTTGGGCACAGGGTCTAATAACATAAAAAAGAAAGGAAGGCTAGCTTCGGTACCCGAAGCTTAGAATACCCTTGCAGACCAGTTGCCTTAAACTGTTCGATCGTTTGTATGGCAGCTAAAGAATATAGTGATCCGACTGTTGGTTTTTGATTTTCTAAAAGGGATTTAATGTCTATGAATTCTCAAGAATGAATTAATTGTCTTGAAAAACACCAGAGTTATGCTCAATGACTCATTTTTTCACATCGTTCCTATGGCAGCTGTAGGATATAGTGGTTCGATTTTGATGAAACTTTCAGGATATGTTAAAATAGAATAGAAATTTTATTCATTAATAAAAAAATTTTTTCATTAATAGAAATTTCCTAAGAAATAAATAAAATATCTTTAAAAATGGCGAGTTTATAGCACTTTTTTCCAAGCGTTCCTATGGCAGCTATGTGATGTAGTGTTCCGATTCCGGCCGTTCCGACTTATATACTACCTGCACAGATTGAAGGGTCTGTGCAAAGTTTCTGCCCGATAGCTTTAAAACTGAGAGACAAATTTACACAGCAACCGACAGACGGACAGACAGACGGACATGGCTAGATCGACTCGGCTAGTGATGCTGATCAAGAAAATATGTACTTTATGGGGTCGGAGACATCTCCTTTACTGCGTTACAAACTTTTGGTCAAAATTATAATACCCTCTGCAAGGGTATAAAAACTTAAAGAGAAAATAGTGAGACTTATGCTAAATATGAATGCAATCAATATTGTTAGTCAGCATCAACAGACGAGACGATCTAGCCATTTTCATAAGTCTACTACAGTTGCTACTCAAACTAGTCTGTTTTGAAACTACTTTCATCACCACATAAAATAGCTGTGATGGAAACAATTAGAAAAACGACTCCAACATTTATTAAGATATTTGATTGATGATTGAGAAATGGCCGGAATCTGAATTCTTATTATAAGCTTCGGGCCCAGAAGCTGGCCTTCGTTTTTTGTTTTTAAAGAGATTTAATTCAGTCTTTGGAAATATACTTTTTCACAGTTTACTATAGATGCTATACAAACATTCGAGAGGCTTGTGAACGAAATTATATATTTACTCTTTTAGCACCGTTACCATTGGATACAACTTAAATATCCTTTGATGATACAAAAAATTAAGTGGCATACGTATATATAATTTTATATTGATATCTTAAAAATAGTTTGAATAGTCTATTCGGTGCTCATTCATCCACCGTCACAGACAATCCTTCCTCCGCTCGCCTTGAATTCATTAACAAAATACCAATCAGCAAAAATCAATCATACGTCACGTTGCACATTAATTTCCAGCACAATGCACTTTTAAGACCAATACATTTTATCAAATTCACAATTTCCCGCAGACTTAGGCTATGCCCCCAAACTCACCTTTTGCAGTTGCACTTGAGCAGGCGGATGAAGGCCGCTCGGAACGTGCGATTGAATATGGTGTAGATAATTGGATTGATCGTGGAGGAGACGTAGCCCAGCCAGAGACAGGTGTTAACCACATGCTCGGGTACCTTGCACTCTGGGCACGCGGCAAATATGATGTTCAGGATGAAGAACGGAGACCAGCACAGCACGAAGGTGAAGAACACCAGGCCCAGCACCTTGGTGGCCTTCTGTTCTGTTGCCACCGCGTTGGCCGACAGGCTATTTCGCTTGCTTCGATTATTCAGGAAGCTGATTTTCGGGGAAAGTATTAATAGAAAATATTCATACATATTTTGGGCAGATCAGCATGTATCATTCGATTTAGTAAATTTTTTTGAATCGATAACTGTTCGGACTAGGGGCATTCGGTTGATCTACATACTCAGGCTCACGAGTTGTCGTTAAAGAAAGGGAAAATTTAATAAGTTATTAAATTTTGGTAGATTACGAGGCAGACTGTTTAAAACTATGATTGGGGAAAGAACAACTTTTTGCATTACAATTAATATTTTGAATCATGAAATGTTTTTCACAGACTCGAGTCCGGAATTTGTTTACTTAATAACATTGTTAGCCATTATTCATTGGGTTCCGATTCTAACTATCCTGTTAAACCTAGAATCTGCTTTAATTGACTTCTACTAATGTGATACTAAATATATGGGACTTTTGTCCTTTAAAGTTTAGTCGTTAAAATAATGTTCCTGCCTGAGCTGCAATACTGTTGGTTTAGAAAAATGTTATTATCAAGCTTCTGCGCCCTACTTACCTTAAATTGAGCGTAGGCGTGGCCACGCGGTTTAATGCAAATTTAAAGGGTCTCGTTTTGTGGCGCTGTCTTTCGTCAGATTTCGAAACCATAGGCTTCACCTGCTCCAGCTGATGATTGCCGGCAGTTCCACGGCTCTGGGCCTGAATGGTGGCAATGTTAATCAAGTCGGAGCCATTGCCTTCAGGAGCTGTGCAGCTCGTTGTCGCAGCTGCTGAACCATTGCCACAGTTTTCGCCTCCACTTCCACTTTCAGCTTCTCTTCCATTCCCATTTATCGAGTAATCCAATTGTGGCTGAGAGATGCTGACACGCACAGAGGCTCGCCGATTCGGGTGGCTGTAGAGGGAGAACAAGAGTTTTAAATAAAACGATGTGTTATAAACACACTGAGAATATTTAATGTACATTTTTGTTTAGTTATTGATGGCATATATAAAAAGAATTAAGAACATTACAGTCGTGTTTCCCGACTGTTAAATACCCTGTTAAATACCCTGTACATATTTTGTTATAAGCAAAATAAATCAAGAATGATAAATAAGTGAATAAAACACCCGGTTCTGGGGATCTAACTAGGGACCACCGCGTTATAAGCCACACACCGTATATGGCACAAATGTATATGAATTGCATTTCAACGCCACTCTCTAGAAAATTAAACTTCAACAACCTCATTTTTCAGTTATATGGAAATAATATGAAAAAAGGTTAATAATAAGCATAATTAAAAACAAGACAGAACATTACAGTCGCGATTCCCGACTTTAAATACCCTCTACCAATTTTTTTAAAAGCAAAATAAATCTAGAACGATAAAAAAAACGAACTTACCGGTCTAATCTGGGGTTCGAGCCCGATACCTACGTGCTATCAGTTAGACGTCCTAACCATTGCACAACCATTTACATTTCAATCAAATAGCTTATACAGTATTAATATATTGAAGGCGCACATTCATATGTATATGAAGGTAGTGCGTTCTCTGCGGCATTTCCTAGAAAATGAACCCACGACCGCAAGCGATTTACCATTTATTTGAGCACATAAACAGATAGTTTGTTGTTAGATGCTGTGAACTTTGCATATTTATTGTGCGCTTTCTAATTAACCCAACATGATGAAATCAGTAGAAATGTTTGCACAAGTTGCGTAAAAAAAGCTTATGTGTCTAGCTTGAAAATTGTGCAGTGCATTGTAGTACAAACATTACCATACAAATTGAGGCGGCTTTGCGTAAATATTAGGAGAGTCTGCACTGGTATTATGGTTTCTCTAGGTTTTACAGTTTCTGAGATCCGTTCGTTCATCTGTTCATACATTTGCACAAACATAATATACCCTCTATCCACTTGGGTGCAGGGTCTAACAATAATATTTTAAAAGTGCAAGAGCATGAGGTCAAAAAATCCCATAATAAAATGTCCACTTTAATGTTTTTATGTATATGAAATAGTTTTTATAATAAAATACTTTAATCTTTAATAATAAATATGTTTTTATATTAATATTGTTTTTTGATTAAGCATGCTGTTATCAGAAAAAAATTGAGGAATTACATAAAGCTAGGTTTTTAAACTATTTATTTGTTATTTTGACTTCTTTAAAAATAAAGATTGTGCTCAGTGCCAACAAAGTCGAATATTTAGATTGTTTACTGTTTTGGTTGGCTTTGATAATCGTATTAGGTATTTTGTTTACCCTTCCGAAACCGAGACCAAACTCAACAGTTGATAAAAATTACTTTTAATGTAATGAAGGCGGGTAGAACAATAAAGGAAATAGCAGTAGCCAAATGTAATAACTTTCAGTATATCGTGGAGTGCGACAACTCGGAACTGCCTGAATCTGTTTGCATATGTATTCACACTGAGCTGGGAATTTAGCTAAATGTTTTGTTTGCCAAATGGGCGGGTAATATGGGAAGGATTTTAGCCGAGTGACGCATAAAATTAAAGTTATGTTAGGGCCGAAAAGGAAACACAAAGAAAGTTGGATAAGCTTTAAGATAGATTTTAGAAAATTCCGTAGTTTAAGTAATGTGATAACAAAAGAGGGTTAATAATAAAGGCCAACTGAAATGTTAAATTTCCTCTTACACATCTGCTGGAATGGGGTGCGACTCCATACAAAAAGACTGTAGCTAGCTAGCTCAGCAAATAAAGACTCAGGTTTTACATTTTTGCCTGGCGCCAGAAGAAGGGCATCGCTTCGGCGGCAAAAACATTTGAATAAGTAGCGCCCAAATGGCGTCAAACGTACAACTAATAATTTTCAAACAAAAAGTTTTTTCGGACCCTCCCTTCATTTTGATATTGTAAATAAGGAAAAGTTGACGCATTTCCCGTGAGGGGGACGATTCTACTACCTGGGACTCTTGGCACATCAGGAATTCATTTATTAATGCAGCAACTTGTTCCTAACAAACTGAAAATACCAAAAAGAGAAATGCATAAACGTGACATTCTTATTCTTTTCTGCTTATAACAAGGAATTACTTTTTGACTCCTGTTATGCTAAAATTCCGCAAAGAACCGGAAGGGTAAGCCATTTGCGAATTTCTTTGGCTCTTGCATTTTTCCTGTACTTCCGTTACATATAGAGTAAAAAAGTACATATATTTGTGCATATTAAATAAACCGTTTTCGACACAATGCACTTTGATCAGCATCCATCAATGCCGAGTCGGTATAGCCATATGTCCGTCCGCCTGTTCTTACGTAAACAAGTCTCTCAGTTTAAAACCTATCGGGCTGAAACTTCCACCGACTCTTTTTTCTCTTACAGGTAATATATAAGTCGGAATCAGATCACTATTACAGCTATGTGAGCTGCTATAGGAACGATTGGGAAAAAAGATCATAAATTCTACATTTTTTAAGCTTCGAGTCCGAAGCTAGTCTTCTTTTCTTGTTAAAGATAATTTGTTAATTTTTGGGGAAAAAAAACTTTAATTAGGAACAAAATCGGTGTCTTAGAGCCCTACAAAGCGGTTTGAAAGTAAATTGTTCTTCAAGGGTATTCAATGCTCCGGGCACCAAAGCTATGCTTTCTTTCTTATTGAATGATATTTCGACTAAAAAAACGGTGCCTCATATTGTTGCTAAGATGTAAATTGTTTATATAGAGCAAAGGAGTAAAGGGTATTTATAACGTTCTGTTTTTATACCCTTGCAGAGGGTATTATAATTTTGACCAGAAGTTTGCAACGCAATGAAGGAGACATTTCCGACCCTATAAAGTATATATATTCTTGATCAGTATCACCAACCGAGTCGATCTAGCCATGTCCGTCTGTCTGTCTGTCCGTCTGTCTGTCCGTCTGTCTGTCCGTCTGTCTGTCCGTCTGTCTGTCCGTCTGTCTGTTGCTATGTAAACTAGTCTCTCAGGTTTTGAGCTATCGGGCTGAAACTTTGCATCGACCCTTCAATCTGTTGCAGGTAGTATATAAGTCGGAACGGCCGGAATCGGAACACTACATGACATAGCTGCCATAGGAACGATTGGGAAAAGGGGTAATAAATTCGCCATTTTTAAAGATAATTTATTTATTTCTTGGAAAACTCTATTTAATAGCAATTTTAACATATCCTGTAAGTTTCATTAAAATCGGACTACTATATCCTATAGCTGCCATAGGAACGATGGGAGAAAATGGGTCATTGAACATAACTCTGGAGTTTTTCAAGACAATTAATTCATTCTTGAGAAATACAGTTTCCATAGACATTAAAGCCGTTTAAGAAAATTAAAAGCTCAAAAATCGGATTACTATATCCTACAGCTGCCATACAAGAGATCGATCGGTTTGAAAGCAACTGGTCTGCAAGGGTATTCTAAGCTTCGGGTACCGAAGCTAGCCTTCCTTTCTTGTTTTCTTATGTTTCATGTTCATGTTTAGAGCGGTGACAACATTGTCGGATGTGACCGACTTTTGCTCCTTTCTTGCGGTTTCCCTTTTTGCTTTTTATGATCTATTTATTGTTCTAAAAAAATGACAATGTAGAATCATGAGCAGCATTGGCAGCAGCAGCGATAGTGGATTTGTGTTTGCATGTTTTTGGTTTTTTTCGACGTATGAGTGATTTTTTTTCGAAGATATAGGGGATTTATGTAAATGTCATAACAATGCTAAAGTTGTGAATGTACATTTAATTGCTCAAAGGTGAAGCTAAGGGATTGTTCTCCAGTAAAAGTAATGGAATGGATTTACCAAAATTTTTGATTTGGATAACTAGAAGAATAAGCACAACCGGATTGTGAGCAGCAAACATTATACTTGTATACTAAAGTCCAAGTCAAAAACAGCAAAAATACCAAGAAAGGAAGGCTATCTTCGGTACCCCAAGCATACCCTTGCAGAAAAGTTGTCTTCAAATCGTTCCATCGTTTGTATGGCAGCTATAGGATATTGTGATCCGATTTTTGGTTTTAAATTTTCTAAAACGGCTTCAATAAATATGAAAACTATATTTTACAAGAATGAATTCATTGTCTAAAAAAAAAGTCAGAACTTTACAGTCGAGGTTTCCGACTATTAAAACCCTGTACTAATTTGGCGATACGCAAAATAAATAAAGAACGAAAAAAAAAAAAATTATAAATAAATAAAAATAAAAAAATAAAATACCGAGTCTGGTCGGGGGTCGAACCTGAGACCTCTGTGTTATCATACAGAATCAAGTACCTAATACAGTATGAATGTATTAAAGGCGCCCATTCATATGTATATGAAGGTTGTGCGTTCTCAGCGGCACTTCCTAGAAAAATCAACCCCGTTCATCCAGACGGACGGAAAGACGGACGGACGGACAGACGGACATGGCTATATCGACTCAGCTCGTCATGCTGATCAAGAATATATATAATTTGTGGGGTCTGCCACGCCTCCTTCTGTCTGTTACATACATGTGCACAAACTTAATATGCCCTTTACCCTTTGGGTAAAGCGTTATGCTCAATGATCCACTTTCTCCGATTTCAATACAACTTTCAGGATATGTTGAAATAGTCATTAAATAATGCTGTCTAATTAATTATGCAACAAAATTGCATTATCCATTTGTTCCCTTGGCAGCTATGCGATGTAGTGTTCCGATTCCGTCCGTTCCGACCTATATACTAGCTTTAAAACTGAGAGACAAATTTACATAGCAACCGACAGACGGACAGACAGACGGACATGGCTAGATCGACTCGGCAGGTGATGCTGATAAAGAAAATATGTACTTTATGGGGTCGGAGACGTCTCCTTCACTGCGTTACAAACTTCTGGTGAAAATTATATATACCCTGCCTTACAAATGATCGAACGGCATCGGGCACCGAGGCTTAGCCTTTTTTGTAATTAAGTTTTCGAGGGTTAAAACTCACCTGTCCATTAGATTGGGATTGCCACCGTGCTTGCGCCAAAAGCTACACGAGTGTGAATGGCTGGAGGGGGACGACGATTGGCGAAGGATGCCGCCGCCGGAAAACCGAAAGCTGCTGCGACCAGTGGCTGCACCTCTTCCATGGCCTACACCCAATCTGCCACCACTGCCGTTGGCCACATTGCGAAAACTGACAGTACCAATACTCCGGCTGCTCGTCGATCGATGTTGCATCAACGGCCGTTCGGCTGTAGTAGAAACCCCATCAATTGCTTTTCCTCCGCCTTCTGATCCACTGTTAAAATTGCGATTGCTTTCGCTCATGGCCAGGAATTTATTATTAATGGAATTACTGCTGGCCATCTGCAACTGTTGCTGGCTGTGCTGAGGCCTTATAGTGAAGCGCCCACCCAGCCTATAAATATAAAATCGCATAAATACATGGTCTTTCGTTAAATATTAATATTAAAGTATAATTGAAGCAAAATTAAGGGCATGAAATTGGATACAATACAAAAAAAGAAAGGAAGGCTAGCTTAGCTGACCGAAGCCTATAATGGTAGTGATCCAATGTTAATATTAAGTCTAATTCCCAAGAATTAAAAACTTTTTTATTAATTGCGACTGAGTTTCTTATGACAAATAACATACAGTGGGCTTCCAGGATCGGTCAAGAAACAGACTGACAAAAGGGCAGACTGACAGATTGCGATACTGATGTATGTATTCAAGTATGTACATATATACTTTATATGGTCGGAGGTGTCTCGTTCATTGGGTACAATCTTCTAGGCAAAACTATAATATCATCCATTAAATATAATTTCCATTATTAAATAAATTTTAGAAAAATCGCCTAAAAAGTTAATTAAAATCTATGAAGCTGGCGCATATTTAAAAAATAAAGAAATCCTTTATAATACATTGACAATTAAATAAAGTAACACAATGTTTGTCTGATTTCTCACCTGCGAAATAGTTCACTCTCTGGATGCTCGGCAGCAAACCGAGCTTTTTTCCGGAGTAAAGGAATGGTGAGGGCGTAGGTGGTTACCATCATCAGCATCGGAATGTAGAACGCCACCAGCGAACCAAACACAAAAAAGGCGCGATTGTTTATGACGCAAATATATTGGGCGGGCATAATATTCTTCTCGTTAACCAAACCTAAACAAATCGGGTGGGATGGGTTAGGTTATAATTATTTTTTTCTGTTTTTCGTTATTTACCTAGCACCGTTATAGAGCTAGATACCATCATGGCCATCAACCAGACAATCGCGATCTTAATTCCAGCAAGCCGTTTCGTAGAGCGGTGCCTTGAACCCAGCGGATTCCGTATACCTAAATAGCGCCCCAAACTAATGAAGCACATGTGCAAAATACTTGACGAGCATGCAAGAACATCACAGGTCACATAAATATTGCACCAGGTAAAACCAAGTGGCCAATAGCCTGAAAATAAAGAAGAACAATTCCAAGGAGTTAGGCATACCAGTTACTCCAACATCATTGGAAAAACATTCGAATACCCTTGCAGACCCGTTGCCTTCAAACCGTTCGGTCGTTTGTATATCAGCTATAAAATGTAGTTCCCCGATTTTTGGTAAAATGGTCTTTTCTAGAAAAAGTATATTTTCCAAGAATGAAATAATTGTCTTCAAAAATACCAAAGTTATGCTCAATGACCCATTTTCTCACATCGTCATTTGGCAGCATATAGTGGTCTGATTTTGATAATACTTTCAGGATAGGTTAGAATATTCATTAAATGATGCAGTCTAAAAATTGAAATAATTATCTAAAAAAATAGATTATTTATGGCACTTCTTCCCAGCCGTTCCTATGGCAGCTATGTGATGTAGTGTTCCGATTCCGGCCTTTCCGACTTATATACCTGCAACAAATTGAAGGGTCGGTGCACAACAACATGGACAACAAAAATTTTAATTAATTAATTAAGTAAGCAGATCATAAACAGAAAAGATGAGGCAGACATCGCCAGGGTATTTGACAACTTAGCAAGGAACACAGCCTAGAGAGCCTAGAGAGACCAAGCGGGCCTCTAAAATTATTAATTCCATTAGGGACAAAATCGTATCATGGCGGTTGCTGGAAAAAGATGTCTTCTCCGACCGTCGATATGTCGATACTATTATAAACTTCGGCAATTAAGCTATCTGCTATTACATCCACCTTGGTAAATTGCCAGAGAGGTACCAAATTACTCTCTTCAAGCTGTGTAATACTGTATGCATATACTCTGATATCTAAGCGCTAAGATCTGTTTTGGGTCTCTCGGCACGCGGGTACTGAGGGAAACTGTACTGCCGATGAGTTCGCCAGGCTTGGCACTCCTTATTTCTACTTTTGGGAGTCAGTCGCACGGCGCTATAGTTTTTGATCTCTATGATCCAGAGTAAACAGAGTAGGGAGACCCATAGACCACGCGATATTAAATGAGTGTAAATGGGACTGTTAAAACGAATGCTTAAATATAAATAAAACCTGTGATTTGGTAACAATACTTTTCCATATTGACGTAATTTCTCTTTAACTAGCACATACCACTAACACAAAGCAAATTAAATAATAAAAATAATCAAGTAAGAATGTTACAGTCGAGTTTCCCGACTGTTACAGACCCTGTACAAATTTGGTTATAGGCAAAATAAATCAAAACCAAAAAAAAATACGAGGGCTGTTCAAAAAGTATCGCGAATTTTGTGTTTTTTCAAAAGTTATTTATTTATTTATGAATATCTATTTTGTCCCCTTTAAAATAATCCCCATTAGATATTATACACTTGTGCCAACGGTTTTTCCAATCTTCGAAGCACTTTAAAAATTCATTTTTTTTAATCTTGTTCAGCTCCTCCTTCGATGCGGTCTTTATCTCGTCAAGCGTAGCGTAACGTCGTCCTTTCATGGGCCTCTTCAGTTTAGGGAACAAGAAAAAGTCACAGATCCCCAGATCTGGGGAATACGGTGGCTGCGGCATCATTAGTGTGTTGTTTTTGGCCAAAAAGTCGGGCACAAGCAACGATGTGTGAGCAGGTGCGTTATCGTGGTGCAAAAGCCAATTTTTGTTCTTCCACAAATCCGGCCGTTTCTGGCGGATTGCTTCGCGCAAATTGCGCATAACTTGCAGGTAATATTCCTTATTGACCGTTCTTCCCTGTGGCAAGAACTCATGATGCACCACGCCCCTACAATCGAAGAAAACTGTCAGCAAAACTTTCACATTCGACCGAACTTGGCGCGCTTTTTTCGGTCTTGGTTCGTGCGGCAGCTTCCATTGAGATGATTGAACTTTGGTTTCCACGTCATAACCGTAAACCCACGATTCGTCACCAGTTATGACCCTCTGGAGAAAGTTTGGGTCGTCGCGGACAGAGTTTAACATCTCATTAGCAATGTTCATGCGATGCTGTTTTTGTTTGCAATTGAGCAATTTTGGTACGTATTTCGCGGCGAAAAATCGAAGACGATACAAAACACGTGCACGCAAAGCAGCTGTCAACAATTAAGTGAACATTAAAAATGGCCGAGCTTGTCGGCATAAGTGAGAGACCTGTGTACCAACATAACGCTACAAAAAAAAATCGAAATTCGAATATACGTAACCCACGAAAATTCAAAATTCGTGATACTTTTTGAACAGACCACGTATATATTCACACCGGACTGGGTGTGGGATTCGAACCCAAGATCTTCGCGTTTTAAGTCGAACGTCGTAACCATTCGACAAACCCAAACTTTTTGATCCGCCAGCTAATACAGTATAAATATATTGAAGGTGCACGTTCATACATATGTATATGAAGGTAGTGGCAGCTGCTATTTCAAAATTTTAGCTTAAAAACTGTGCAGTGCAGAGCAGTGCAAAAATTCAAATACAAATTGCGGGGGCGGTAGGCACCTGAAAAAAAATAAACTTCATCTGCGTAATAATTACGAGAATCTGCACTGTTAATAAGGTTCTTCTAGCTCTTACAGTTTCTGAGATCGGTTCGTTTATCCAGACGGACAGACGGACGGACGGACAGACGGACAGACGGACAGACGGACATGGCTATATCGACTCAGCTCGTCATGCTGATCAAGAATATATATACTTTGTGGGGTCTGCCACGCCTCCTTCTGCCTGTTACATACATTTGCACAAACTTAATATACCCTTTACCCTTTGGGTACAGGGTCTAAAAATAAATAAAAATACCTGGATATGTTCTGAATACTTATTAAGATTTTTTTATTCGGTAATCTAACAAATCGAATTTATTTCGTCTTTAGGTCATTTGCTTTACACTCGACTGACTCATTTAACTGAACATAGATAGGCGACCGACAATCCAGTTGGCTAAAGCACTCAATGGAAAACAGAATCATGAAGAAAAACGTCAATTGATGCTGCCCTGGCGGGAGTCGAATTCAATATTAATTAGTGCAAATTGCACTTAAATGCGTAGGGCATTTAATGCAGGGTAATGAGAGTTGGGCCTTTACTTGTTATTTGGCCAGAGTCAGGCACATAAGGGTTGTTTCCACAAACAAAGGCAAACCGGAGCCCGATGAAATTGAGCAGTGGGTGCCCATCATTTCGAACTTTGTTTTATATGGCTGTCACTGACATACTCGTATACTTAAATTAGGCAGATATACAGTGTGTGAGAATATATCAACGTATTTTTAGACCGTGTACCCAAAGGGAAACGGGTATATTAAGTTTCTGCAAATGTATGTAATAGGCAGAAGGAGGCGTGGCAGACCCCACAAAATATATATATTCTTGATCAGCATGAACAGCTGAGTCGATATAGCCATGTCCGTCAGTCCGTCTGGATAAACGAACGGGTCTCAGAAAATGTAAGAGCTAGAATAACCATATTACCAGTGCAGATTCTGCTAATTATTACGCAGATGAAGTTTATTTTTATACCCTTGCAGAGGCTATTATAATTTTGACCAGAAGTTTGTAACGCAGTGAAGGAGACTTCTCCGACCCTATAAAGTATATATATTCTTGATCAGCATCACCAGCCGAGTCGATACAGCCATGTCCGTCTGTCCGTCTGTCTGTCTGTCTGTCCGTCTGTCGGTTGCTATGTAAACTAGTCTCTCAGTTTTAAAGATATCGGGCTGAAACAGAAGCTTGTAACGCAGTGAAGGAGACATCGCCGACACTATAAAGTATATATATTCTTGATCAGCATCACCTGCCGAGTCGATCCAGCCATGTTCGTCTGCCCGTCCGTCGATTGCTATGTAAACCAGTCTCTCATGTTTAAAGCTAGTATATAAGTCGGATCGGACGGAATCGGAACACTACATCGCATAGCTGCCAAGGGAACAAATGGATAATGCAATTTTGTTGCATAATTAATTAGACAGCATTATTTAATGACTATTTCAACATATCCTGAAAGTTGTATTGAAATCGGAGAAAGTGGATCATTGAGCATAACGCTTTACCCAAAGGGTAAAGGGCATATTAAGTTTGTGCACATGTATGTAACAGACAGAAGGAGGCGTGGCAGACCCCACAAATTATATATATATTCTTGATCAGCATGACGAGCTGAGTCGATATAGCCATGTCCGTCCGTCCGTCCGGATGAACACACGGATCTCAGCAACTGTATGAGCCAGAGGAACCGTATTACCATTGTAGATTCTCCTAATACTGAGGCAATTAGAGTTTATTTTTTGAAGTCGGCGCCACGCCCACCGCCCCCGCAATTTGTATTTGAATTTTTGCACTGCCCTGCACTGCACAATTTTTTTTTTAAATACACATGCAATTGGAGCATGGATTTCTACCGATACTGAAAATTAAATCAAGATTGGTTAATTAGAAAGCGCAGAATAAATACCTCAAGTTTACAAGCGCTAATCACAAGCAATCTGATTATTTGCTCAAACAAACGGTGGTTGATTTTTCTTGGAAATGCCGCTGAGAAGCACTGCCTACATATACATATGAAAGTGTGCCTTCAATATATTTGTACTGTATTAGCTGCTGAATTAGAAAGTATGGTGTGGTCGAATGGTTACGATGTTTGACTGAAAGCATGAAGATTTTGTGGTTCGAATCCCAGACCCGACTCAGTGTAAATACATTTTTTTTTTGATTTGATTTATTTTGCTTATGAACAAATTTGTACGGGGTCTGTAATAGTCGGGAAACTCGACTGTAACGTTCTTACTTGTTATTAATGACCTTCCATTGGTCGTACCTAATTCACGCGTAATGATGCGGATGATGTAACGATCCCTCACGTCAATCGGTCTTACAGGCCGATCTTAATAACTTACAAGCATGGTGTCATGCTTTTAACGGCTATAAGTGCAAACTGATGACATTTCACTGTATACATCCTCAATTGCTATTTATTCTTTAGACGGGGGCTTCCTTGAAAGAAATACGCGTGTTGATGATCGGTGTTATACTTGATGCCAAGTTAAAATTTACTGACCGCATTTCATGCATGGTAAATAAGGCAATTAGTGTGTTAGGGCTTATAAAAAGTTGGTCAATTCAATGACCCCTATGTGACTAAGATTTTATACGTCTCGCTTGTTCGGCCAATTCTTGAGTACTGTTCATATGTCTGGAGTTCTTAGTATGGAGTTCACCAAGGCTGCATCGAATCCGTGCAAAATATATATTTGATATTCGCCCTTAAAAGCCTTAACTGGGAACCAAACCTTCAATTTCCACATACTTTAGTAGACTCATTTTACTCAACCAACCATCATTAACTAATCGTGCATCACGTGATTCAACGGGGATTCGGGGATACAATACAAACAATCAAACGGGTTGAAGGCAACTAGTCTGCAATGGTATTCTAAGCTTCGGGCCCCGAAGCTAGTCTTCCTTTCCTATTATTGACAAACTTGACCTTGATTTAAAATTAAGTCATTATACCCTTGCAGAGGGTATTATAATTTTGACCAGAAGTTTGTAACGCAGTGAAGGAGACATTTCCGACCCTATAAACTATATATATTCTTGATCAGCATCACCAGCCGAGTCGATCTAGCCATGTCCGTCTGTCTGTCCGTCTGTCGGTTGCTATGTAAACTAGTCTCTCAGTTTTAAAGTAATCGGGCTGAAACTTTGCACCAACACTTTAATTGAATTAATTTTTTAAGAAACTCTGTTTAATGACTATTTTAACATATCCTGAAAGTATCATAAAAATCGGACCACTATATCCTATAGCTGCCATAGGAACGATGGAAGAAAATGGGTCATTAAGCATAACTCTTGTGTTTTTTTCAAGACAATTCATTCATTCTTGAGAAAAACAGATTCATAGACATTAAAACCGTTTTAGAAAATTAAAAACCAAAAATCGGATCCATATATCCCACAGCTGCCATACAAACTATCGATTCTGGGACCGAAGCTATCCTTCCTTTCGTGTTTTAATTACTACTTGTATTCATATAAGGGGTCTTTTTACAAGGACGGGTCGTATTAAAATTGAATAAAACAAGATGTGTGTGTTATTAACGAAAATAATTTTTTTTTTATTTGAAATGCCCAGTTATGCCATTATTAATGGAACATGACATCGTTTAAATGTCAGCCGCGGCTTCGTATGGTATGTCACGAATCCGAGAGGTTACATTTTTAATGACTCTACTGCATAGATCCGGCTGAATCTTATCGATGACCTGCGTTATGTTGGCTTTCGGTTGCTATGTTAACTAGTCTCTCAGTTTTTAAGCTATCGGGCTGAAGCTTTGCGCCGCCACTTCTTTTTGTTGCAGGTAGTTTATAAGTCGGAACGACCGGAATCGGCACACTACATCACATAGCTGCCATAGGAACGATTGGGAAAAAGTGCCATAATTTTGCCATTTTTTAAGATAACTAATTTATTCTTTAGAAATCACTATTTAATGAATATTCTAACCTATCCTGAAAGTATTATCAAAATCAGACGACTATATGCTGCCAAATGACGTGAGAAAATGGGTTATTGAACATAACTCTGGTGTTTTTAAAGACAATTAATTCATTGTTGGAAAATAAAGTTTTTATAGAAATTAAGGCCGTTTTAAAAAATGAAAAACCAAAAATCGGGAAACTATAGGGTGGGCCATCTATAGGTAAGATTTCAAAAATGCAATCAAATGAGCATACATTGAAATTTATTATTATTATTTATTATATTATATTTTTTTTTTGCTGGAAAGCTAAAAGTATCCGCGTCAAAAATAAAAAACTATTATGAGTCATCTGGATCTTGTAGGTGAATAATCCGAGGTCTTTGTGCAGTCAGGCTGGTGCGACTAATGCTCAGTTTCTGCGATCGGCGTCGAACTAAGGTCGTCGGATTCTGTCTCACACATTTCGGGCCACAGCCTCAATATTCTCGGGTGAAAACACTGTCTGTTATCCACTAAAATCCCTGTCCAAAGAACTTTTCTCACCAATTTGCGTATAGCTCCTTCGGTGGGTTCTTTATCACGACCCAAATTTATTTTTAAAATTCGTACAGTTTCGGCAACACAGAACTGACTTTGAAAAAAAGTTTTTAAAATTTAAAAACGGTCTTTAAGAGAAAACATGTTGTTTCGTATCGCGGATGGTATGGCTAATGAACTGTCGAAGTTTTGGGTCTGTAGCTCGTTTGGTGTTGTTAAACAACAAAATTAAAAGAAGTACAAATAGATGGCCCACCCGTTATATCCAATTGCTGCTATACGATCGAACGGCTTGAAGGCAACTGGTCTGCAAGGGTATTCTACTAGTAGGGTTCGGGCACAAAGCTAGCCTTCCTTTCTTGTTTTAAAATAACTCAGTAATTTTGTGTAAGCTTCGTGTTGTTGTAGTTTGTTTATCGTCTCTGTTTTGTGTGTAGATCCATTTACCGCAACCATCTCTCTCCCTCATACCTCTCTCTTGTTCACTACTATTCACGCCTCTCCTTTCCTCTCTTTTGCACTGTGGTCAACAATACTGTAATAATGTCCGAAATCATATGTTCGGTGTTAACTTGCCGCAAAGCCATAACAGCTAGACAAGCCAGCATCCATTGTTGGCTGTGTTAGTGTCGCAAGTGCGTATGCTATTCCGGGCACATAGCTGATGCTATGGCCCTTAGGACAGGGCTGCATTATTGTTGCGAAGCTTGCCGCGAGATTGCGAACGAGATAAAATCGTTCACGCGGCAAACCAAATGTGGTTTTAAAAATTTGGTTATTAGTTTTATAAAAATCCGTGACCAATCGACGCTCATTTAATAGCATTCAGCTTTAAATGAGTCCCCGAAATGTAAAAAAGCGCTTCCTGTGAACCGTCGGCCAGTACCATACAATATCGGGGGGCGGAGCAACGACCGATGACACAACAACTGAGGCTGGGAGATACCGTACTAGTATCGACAACAGCTGCTACCAAAGATTTGGATTCCGATTGTGCCAGTCGGGTAGGGTCGCAGCCACAGAACATCCCAGTTCCCAATATTCCAACTCCGTCGAGGCAATCATACTTTTTCCTACGCCAGGGACATTGCATTGCAATCTGTAGACTTGATCTTCCTTCACGGCGGGGTGGCGGAGTATTACTTGCGGTTGACTCCAAACTCCCGGCGAAAGAGATAAGCCTTGAAGAATTCGGTGATATCGAATTCATCTGCGTAAAAGTAATTTTCTCAGGTAATACCTTCTTTATTACCTTTTCCTTTATTCCGCCTTTATCCGAGATAACCATTTACTGGAAGCATTTATCTGCTATCCAATAAGTTTCCGACAGGGATCTGTTGATTGTCCTTTGTGATTTAAATATACCAGAAGTTAATTAGTCCGATGATACAAAGTCTAACTCTTTATTGCCGATGGCGCAACATGACCTTATTGTCTTCAAATCAGACGGGAAAGTCACACGAACCCGATGCTTTCGCCAGACAGATTTCCTTAAATTAAATTCTCTTATAGCCGGCTATGATTGGTCCGATCTTTATTCATGCACAGACATTGTTGAGGCTGCTAAGTTATTTTATAACAAATTAAATATGTTTTTCGACCAGTGTGATCCGCTGCGATATCCATCTTCTCCAGAAAATCCCCCATGGCTTACCAAACACTTACAAAACCTAAAACTAACAAAAATTATACTTTACTCTAAATTTAAAGATACGGGGTCGTGCAAGGTATATGCTCCGTACTTAAGTGCTCGGACGAATTCGTCCGTGCTAAACGCTCAGTGTTATAACAATTATTAAACTCGTTGCAGGATCCAGTTCCCGCAGGACCCAAAACAGTTTTATAATTTTGTTAACACCAAGCGTAAATCTGTTCTACACTTATCCTCTATATCATTTTAAAACTGTTCGGCAAACACCGATCAGGCCATTGCCGATCTTTTTGCTAGATTCTTCTTCAAAACTACATATGAACTCTCAATAATTTTAAACCAGAGGGCTCCCAAGGGCTAATTTAATTTTCTGTCCTGTTATAAACGTGCTTAGATACTGCGCCGACTTCCTGAGCCAGCCTCTTCTTAAATTATTCAGTTTGTGTGTCGAATCCTCAACGTTTCCTCAAATATGGAAGAATTCATACGTTATACCATTCCATTAAAAAATGTAATCGAGAACACAAGCAATTATAGAGGTATTTTTTAAATATCTGCTATCCCTAGGCTCTTCAAAAAACTAATAACTCCTTAGTTGCAACACCTATGTAGCTCTTTATTTACTCCATGCCAACATGGATTTATAAAACGTCGCTCGACGACAACTAATCTTTTGGGACTCTCAGCAATCAAGGCTGCCAGTCAAATATTCAAACGGATGTCATTTACACACTTCAGTAAAGCATTCGACTCCGTAAATTGATTTTCCTGTTGACTTAACACAGTTTATTAGCAGTTACCTGAGTAACAGAACACAAAGGGTTCTCTTCAAAAGCTCACTAACTGGTTTACTCCGTGTCACCTCGGGCGTCCCTGTACCCAAAGGGTAAAGGGTATATTAAGTGTATGCAAATGTATGTAACAGGCAGAAGGAGGCGTGGCAGACCCCACAAATGATATATATATTCTTGATCAGCATGACGAGCTGAGTCGATATAGCCATGTCCGTCCGTCCGTCCGGATGAACACACGGATCTCAGCAACTGTATGAGCCAGAGGAACCGTATTACCATTGTAGATTCTCCTAATACTGAGGCAATTAGAGTTTATTTTTTTAAGTCGGCGCCACGCCCACCGCCCCCGCAATTTGTATTTGAATTTTTGCACTGCCCTGCACTGCACAATTTTTTTTTTAAATACACATGCAATTGGAGCATGGATTTCTACCGATACTGAAAATTAAATCAAGATTGGTTAATTAGAAAGCGCAGAATAAATACCTCAAGTTTACAAGCGCTAATCACAAGCAATCTGATTATTTGCTCAAACAAACGGTGGTTGATTTTTCTTGGAAATGCCGCTGAGAAGCACTGCCTACATATACATATGAAAGTGTGCCTTCAATATATTTGTACTGTATTAGCTGCTGAATTAGAAAGTATGGTGTGGTCGAATGGTTACGATGTTTGACTGAAAGCATGAAGATTTTGTGGTTCGAATCCCAGACCCGACTCAGTGTAAATACATTTTTTTTTTGATTTGATTTATTTTGCTTATGAACAAATTTGTACGGGGTCTGTAATAGTCGGGAAACTCGACTGTAACGTTCTTACTTGTTATTAATGACCTTCCATTGGTCGTACCTAATTCACGCGTAATGATGCGGATGATGTAACGATCCCTCACGTCAATCGGTCTTACAGGCCGATCTTAATAACTTACAAGCATGGTGTCATGCTTTTAACGGCTATAAGTGCAAACTGATGACATTTCACTGTATACATCCTCAATTGCTATTTATTCTTTAGACGGGGGCTTCCTTGAAAGAAATACGCGTGTTGATGATCGGTGTTATACTTGATGCCAAGTTAAAATTTACTGACCGCATTTCATGCATGGTAAATAAGGCAATTAGTGTGTTAGGGCTTATAAAAAGTTGGTCAAAAGAATTCAATGACCCCTATGTGACTAAGATTTTATACGTCTCGCTTGTTCGGCCAATTCTTGAGTACTGTTCATATGTCTGGAGTTCTTAGTATGGAGTTCACCAAGGCTGCATCGAATCCGTGCAAAATATATATTTGATATTCGCCCTTAAAAGCCTTAACTGGGAACCAAACCTTCAATTTCCACATACTTTAGTAGACTCATTTTACTCAACCAACCATCATTAACTAATCGTGCATCACGTGATTCAACGGGGATTCGGGGATACAATACAAACAATCAAACGGGTTGAAGGCAACTAGTCTGCAATGGTATTCTAAGCTTCGGGCCCCGAAGCTAGTCTTCCTTTCCTATTATTGACAAACTTGACCTTGATTTAAAATTAAGTCATTATACCCTTGCAGAGGGTATTATAATTTTGACCAGAAGTTTGTAACGCAGTGAAGGAGACATTTCCGACCCTATAAACTATATATATTCTTGATCAGCATCACCAGCCGAGTCGATCTAGCCATGTCCGTCTGTCTGTCCGTCTGTCGGTTGCTATGTAAACTAGTCTCTCAGTTTTAAAGTAATCGGGCTAAAACTTTGCACCGACCCTTAAATCTGTTGCAGTTAGTATATAAGTCGGAGCGGCCAGAATCGGAATACTACATCATATAGCTGCCATAGGAACGATTGGGAAAAAGTGCCATAAATTCGCCATTCTTATAGATATTTTATTTATTTTTAAACTCTATTTAATAGCAATTTTAACATATCCTGAAAGTTTCATCCAAATCGGACCATTATATCCTATAGCTGCCATAGGAACGATGGGAGAAAATGGGTCATTAAGCATAACTCTGGTGTTTTTCAAGACAATTAATTCATTCTTGATAAAAACAGTTTTCATAGACATTAAAGCTTTTTTAGAAATTTAAAAACCAAAGATCGTATCACTCTATCCTATAGCTGCCATACAATCAATCGAACAGTTTAAAGGCAACTGGTCAGCAAGGGTATTCTAAGCTTCGGGTACCGAAGCTAGCCTTCCTTTCTTGTTTTTGACTATAAATATGCAAAAAAGAAAATGCAACTGGGCCTTTTAAAGCCATTAAAATCCTTTTACTAATTGCACATTGATATATCTTTATTAGGTTTTTATCTATACCGTTAGATACCGGTCGATATTTGTTTGCTCAATTGTCATTTTTACACCCTTTACCCAAATAGTAAAGGATATAGTACGCTTGTGCAAATGTAAATAACAGGCATAACAGGCATGTCTGTCCGCCTGTCTGTCCGTCTGCCTATCCGTCTGTCTATCCGTCTGTCTGTCCGTCTGCCTGTCCGTCTGTGTGTCTGTCTGTCCGTCTGTCTGTTGGTAGTCTCTCAGTTTTAAAGCAATCGGGCTAAAACTTTGCACTGACCCTTAAATTTGTTGCAGGTAGTATACGAGTATAAGTCGGATCGGCCGGTATCGTAACACATAGCTGTCATAGGAACGATTCGGAAAAAGTGCCATAAATTCGCTCTTTTTTAAGATAATTTATTTATTTCTTAGGAAACTCTTTTTAATGATTATTTTGACAAATTCTAAAAGTTTTAACAAAATCGGACTACTATATCCTAAAGCTGCCATAGGAACGAAGGGAGAAAATGGGTCATTGAGCATAAATCTGGTGTTGTTTAAGACAATTAATTCATTCTTGAGTTAGTTTTCATCGACATTAACGTCGTTATAGAAAATTAAAAACCAAAAATCGGATCACTATATCCTATAGCTGCCATATAAACGATCGAACGGCTTAAAGGCAACTAGTCTGCAAGGGTATTCTAAACTTCGGATACCGAAGCTAGCCTTCCTTTCTTGTTTTTGTTGGTTTTTGTTCATTCTTGATTTATTTTACTTATAACAAAATTGGTTATTGAACAGTCCAGAATCTTGATTGTCATGTTCTTACTTATTCTTATTTACTGTTAGTAAAGGTAAGCCAACCTTATAATGTGAACTAAAGGGAATGTCCAGTTAAGGGTAGTTAAAAGATTTTTCATAAAATACCTAAGGAAGCTAGCCTATCTTTCTTGTTTACTTTACTATAAATCTTCTTTAGCAAATTAAATATGTAATTTTAGTGATAAAATTATGAATTAACTGTATATAATCACCCAAAAATGCTGGTATGGCTCCCATGGGCATCACAAAAAGGCTGACCAGCAGATCGGCTATGGCCAGCGAGAAGAGGAAGTAGTTGGTGACATTCTGCAGCTTTCGATCCAAGGCGACGGCCAAACAGACGAGTATGTTGCCCAATCCACCAGCAAATATGAAGAAGACCACGAACAGGAATAGCCATTCGTAGCCATGAGGACTGTAGTCCAGGAAGCTTTTTGATACCCCGATATACGATGTGGTGATTGAGGTTGATGCGACTGTTGAGTCCAAGCTTGTGCTGGTGGCATTCATGATGCCGAAAGTGACGTTGCCGGGATGCATGAGCATGGTAGAAGAGTTAAGGAAAGACCAGAGGTCGTCCTGACCAGTACCCCCCACCTCGATTTGATAGTCATTACTGGCAATGGACGCCAGTAGACTGTTATTAAAGGTGTTATCAGGTAGATCCTCCTGTTTCTGGAATTGCAGCCTCAGATTTTGCGGCTCTTGCAAGTGACACATGATTACCTCTGTTCCCTGTCCAACCTCGCACTGCAGTACGAATCCATTCCCACTCCCCCCATCGCATCTCGAGCTATCACTAAATGTATCACTCTCATTATCACTGAGGGTGTGGTTGATTGTCAGTCGAAATTGCTCATACGCCTCGTGCGGCTCTTTCAATAGTCGAGTATTCAGCTTCAGCGCACACGCCTCAGACAATGGGTTCTCCTCGTTACATCTGTAAAATGCCGTTTGCTCCGCTTTGTCGAATGTTCGCCGAGTACATTGGAATGTGTTGCTGATGCTGGTGTTGTTGGCGTTAATGATGATGCTACTGCTGGTGGGTAGAATATTGCTGTAGTTGCTGCTGGTTACCGGATACGTTTCGCAGCTAATAAACGGCTGCCAGACCTCAGGCCAAGCCGCCTTTTCCAGGCGACAACGGAAAGGATGCTGTGGGATTGTTGCTGCTGTGGATGTTGATGCTGTTGCTGACGTAGGTCCATGACCAAAGTTGCTTTGCACCTCCATTTCATTCTAAAGCTGTGCTACTCTCTTCACGACAACTACAACTGGCTGGAGTTGTATTTGCTGACTGCGAAACGATTAACTGGAAATAGTCATGGAAAATTAAATCATTTTTTTATGTTGTACTCCTGTATAATAATTTTTATCATAACTTTTTATATTCTTGCAGAGAGTATTATAATTTTGACAAGAAGTTTGTAACGCAGTGAAGACATTTCCGACCCTATAAAGTATATTTATTCTTGATCAGCATCACCAGCCGAGTCGATATAGCTGTCCGTCTGTCTGTCCGTCTTTCGGTTGCTATGTAAACTAGTCTCTCAGTTTTAAAACTATCAGACTGAAACTTTGCGCCGACCCTTCAATCTTTTGCAGGTAGTATATAATGCAGAACGGCCGGAATCGGAACACTACATTACATAGCTGCCATATGAACGATTGGGAAAGTGCCATAAATTTTTAAAGATATTTTATTTATTTCTTACGAAACTCTATTTAATGACTATTTTAACGTATCCCGAAAGTTTCCACAAAATCTGACTTCTATATCCTATAGCTGCCTTAGGAACGATGGGAGAAAATTAGTCATTGAGCACAACTCTGGTGTTTTTCAAAACAATTCATTCATTCTTGAGAAATACAGTTTTCATAGACACTCAAGCCGTTTTAAAACATTTAGAAAATCATATCACTATATCCTATAGCTGCCATACAAACGATCAAACGGTTTGATTTGTATTCATATAAAGGTTCTTTCAACAACGACGGGTCGATGCTAGAATTAAATAAAACAAGATGTGTATGTGATATTAACGAAAACAAGAAAGAAAGGCTAGCTTCGGTACCCGAAGCTTAGAATACCCTTGCAGACCAGTTGCCTTTAAACTGTTCCATCGATTGTATGGCAGCTATAGGATATAGTGATCCGATCTTTGGTTTTTAAATTTCTAAAAAGGTTTTAATGTCTATGAAAACTGTTTTTCTCAAGAATGAATAATTTGTCTTGAAAAACACCAGAGTTATGCTCAATGGCCCATTTTCTCCCATCGTTCCTATGGCAGCTATAGGATATAGTGGTCCGATTTTTATGAAACTTTCAGGATATGTCAAAATAGTCATTAATAAGAGTTTCCTAAGAAATAAAAAAAATATCTTTAAAAATGGCCAGTTTATGGCACTTTATCCCAATCGTTCCTATGGCAGCTATGTGATGTAGTGTTTCGATTCTGGCCGTTCCGACTTATATACTACCTGCAACAGATTGAAGGGTTGGTGCAAAGTTTCAGCCCGATAGCTTTTAAACTGAGAGACTAGTTTACATAGCAACCGATAGACGGACAGACAGACAGACAGACGGACAGACGGACAGACAGACGGACATGGCTAGATCGACTCGGCTGATCTCGGTGATGCTGATCAAGAATATATATACTTTATAGGGTCGGAAATGTCTCCTTCACTGCGTTGCAAACTTCTGGTCAAAATTATAATACCCTCTGCAAGGGTATAAAAACAATTTGACAGATGCCGCCAAAACAAAATGGCCCTTTACTATGGGTTATTTTTTTGTAATTAGCCTGAGAGGCATTTAGCTGGGAGCAATTGGTCACACCTATTTTTATAACTTTGCAGAGGGACGTTTGTAACGCAGTGAATGAGACATCTACCTCCATAAAGTAAAGGGTCTTTCAAATATTTGAGTACTGTAAGAATATAAATTAAGAGTAAGTAAGTAAGTAAGAGTATAAAAATGTATATTTCTTAAGAAGAGTTTTAGATAGTACTCCGGATAGATGTGGTGATGTTGATCAAATATATGTTCTTTACCGGTTCCTCTTCCTTTTATTTAGTTTTAAACCAATACCGTACGAAGAATGGGTATTCAATTAAAACATATACGAGTATATTATTACTTGCTTCCGCAAAAGCAGATTTAATAGCTTTAGGAATTAAGATCCACTTTCTTGAGGTGGATTTTAGCGCTTTGGATTTTATTAATTTTGAAATAACTACTATAATCTAATAGTTTTCAAAACGGCCATTGGTTTATTGTTCAAAATAATTAGTGTCTAAGTCCAAGATATACCTATATCGAAATAAAAATTAATGATTTTAGTTTTATAACTGTATTCATAAAACAATATGTATTTTTAGTCGATCCATCCCATGGTAATTTATCTGACACTTACTCTTTGTCGGCCAAGCCAGCCACATTAAATGTGGAACAGCAGCGTACTTTTTTATACCCTTGCAGAGGGTATTATAATTTTGACCAGAAGTTTGTAACGCAGTGAAGGAGACATTTCCGACCCTATAAAGTATATATATTCTTGATCAGCATCACCAGCCAAGTCGATCTAGCCATGTCCGTCTGTCCGTCTGTCTGTCCGTCTGTCCGTCTGTCGGTTGCTATGTAAACTAGTCCCTCAGTTTTAAAGCTATCGGGCTGAAACTTTGCACCGACCCTTCAATCTGTTGCAGTTAGTATATAAGTCGGAACGGCCGGAATCGGAACACTACATCACATAGCTGCCATAGGAACGATTGGGAAAAAATGCCAAAATTTCGCCATTTTTAAAGATATTTTATTTATTTCTTGGTAAACTCTATTTAATAGCAATTTTAACATATCTTGAAAGTTTCATCTAAATCGGACCACTATATCCTATAGCTGCCATAGGAACGATAGGAGAAAATGGGTCATTGAGCATAGCTCTTGTGTTTTTCAATACAATTAATTCATTCTTGAGAAATGCAGTTTTCATAGACATTAATGCCGTTTTAGAAAATTAAAAACCAAAGATCGGATCACTATATCCTATAGCTGCCATTCAATCGATCGAACAGTTTAAAGGCAACTGGTCTGCAAGGGTATTCCAAGCTTCGGGTACCGAAGCTAGCCTTCCTTTCTTGTTTTGTTTTGCAGAGGGTATTATAAATTTGACCAGAAGTTTGTAACGCAGTGAAGGATACATTTTCGACACTATAAAGTATATATATTTTTGATCAGCATCACCAGCCGAGTCGATCTAGCCATGTGCGTCTGTCTGTCTGTCCGTCTGTCTGTCTGTCCGTCTGTATGTCTGTCCGTCTGTCTGTCTGTCCGTCTGTCTGTTGCTATGTAAACTAGTCTCTCAGTTTTAAAGCTATCGGACTGAAACTCTGCACCGATCCTTCAATCTGTTGCAGGTAGTATATAAGTCGGAACGACCGGAATCGGAACACTACATCACATAGCTGTCATAGAAACGATTGGGAAAAAGTGTCATAAATTCGCCATTTTTAAAGATATATTGTTTATTTCTTGGAAAACTCTTATTATTTTAATATATCCTGAAAGTTTTATCAAAATTAGACCACTATATCCTAAAGTTGCCCTAGTAACGATGAGAAAAAATGGGTCATTGAGCATAACTCTGTTGTTTTTCAAGACAATTAATTCGTTTTTGAGAAATACAGTTTCCATAGACATTAAAGCCGTTTAAGAAAATTAAAAACCCAAAAATCGGATTATTATATCCTATAGCTGCCATACAAACGATCGAACTGCTTGAAGGCAACTGGTCTGCAAGGGTATTCTAAGCTTCGGGTACCGAAGCTAGCCTTCCTTTCTTGTTTTGATAATAATTTTTATTCGCTTTTCCCAAAGTAATATAATTTTTCGCGGTGCTTGCAATATTCACTGAATATCTTAATTAGTGACAAGAAAAAATTGACCTTCAATGGATGACAGCTGAATGGGCTCAATGGGATGCATCAGATGGTGATGATGTGATGTTGAAGCCCTTGACGATGGCTGTGTCAACAAGGGGCTGGCGCCATAATTTGAATTCGCTTGAAAAGGCGACTCCCTTTGACCTTCAGTCAACCGCCCACAGTCCTCCGGTTACTTCACCCCCTCTTCCCTATCCGCAGCCTTGGATGGGACTTTTGTGCTTGTGTCACTGCCTAAATCGTCCGACAGCTGCCCCTTACCCACGCTCGTTTAAAATACGGTTCCCCCCCACAACTTTTTTTGTTGGTATGTTCTGTTTTCATTAGCGACTTGCACACATTTGTTATTGCTTGCGATAATGAGACTTGTTCACACACTTTCACACACTTAAACTAGTGAAAAGTTAATTAAAATGCAGCTGACCCAAAAGAGTATGCAAGGCCAAAAAATTTAAATTATCTTCCAAACTTTTTATGGCAAATTGGTTACGACTTTTTGTGTCCCGTCACGGTAAAGGTCAAATTCGGGTACACAGCAATATTGTTCAATTACAAATATTCTGGGATCTGAAACTCTTTAGTTAGGGTCCGCCAAAAGTGAAAAGGCTTGCCGGCAAGTGATTTGGCCAATGAACCACAGCACTGGCGGGGAAAGGGGTTTTTGGGTCTACTAGCCACATACAGGCGGCTGACAAACGCACATGCATCCGCAATGCTGCCGTCATTTTCATTTTCGTCGTGTGGCCAAATAGAAGAAAAATTTTATTTTTTCTCAGCAAAAATGAAAAAAAATTTCAATATTTTGAGACCTCGAGTATGTGAGGAAAGTTGTGGGAATACGACATTTGTTGTTCAACGTATACAATAGTTATAATAGGGGTTTTGGAAGTTTTAATTTTTATATTAAGTAGCCCATTAAAACTACTTTATTTTAAAAATTTATTAATGGTGGAATATGTATATGATATGTAACGCTTTAACACAATAATGTATACATATGTCTTTCTTATTTAATGAATTATAAATATTAAATATAAATATAATGCAATAAATATATAAATATATTAATGCGTACGTTAATCAAAACAATTTAAAAAAGAACTATACATGTTAAAAAAAGTTTCTAAACTTATCTGCATGGGAGAGTTCAACCGTTAATTTTTAGTAAACTAAGGGCAAATAATATTAGGACTTTTGTTCAAAACTAATTATAAGGGTGATCCAAGAGCAATAAGTTTCCAATTATGGTTTAGATATTGGTCGGATATTAGAAGGTCGGTCCCGAATGTAGCTAACCACATATAAGAACAAGAATAGCTGGGACGTACGCATTTTAAATGCGCATTGACAGTGCACATTGCTGACTTTGATTGTTGACAAGGCTGTTGTCAGAGACAGTCGCATCCATAAATACGTGCAGGAAAGGCTTTAATCATGTTTTGTTTGCAATTTAAAGTCGAGGCCCGTTATTTCAAGGGGCATTCGCTTTGATGACTTGCCTTTGTCCCAATTTGTGCGTTTGTGAGGTGGGGCGAGGGATACATTTATGCAGCTTAGAGCAGACCAAGCGCCATAATTAAAGTCTCTGTTTGTTTGTTGGTGTGAGTGCTGAAATAATGATGAATTTTAATGTTTACATATACATATGTACATATCTTTATACAACGTAAGGAATTAATTTGGAGAAATATGAGGCAATACAATTAAAATTTCTATAACACTAAATACAAAGTTTCAAAAGAAGCTTAGAGTACCCTTGCAGAACAGTTGCCTTCAAACCGATCGGTAGTTTGTTTGGCAGCTATTGGATATAGTGATCCGATTGTTTGTTTTTAATTTTCTAAATAGGCTTTAATGGATACCTATTTAGTCTATTTTCCAAGAATAAAAAAATAGTCTTTAAAACACCAAAGTTATTCTCAATGACCCATTTTCTCCGATCGTGCCTATGGCAGAAATAAAATATAGCGGTCCAATTTCTATGCGACTTTCAGGGCACGTTAAAATAGCAATTAAATTTTAATTCCTATAGAATGAATTACTTATTTAATTGACTCGGCTGGTGATGCTGATCAAGAATATATATACTTTATAGGGTCGGAGATGTCGCCCTCACTGCGTTACAAACTTCTGGTCAAAATAATAATACCCTCTGCAAGGGTATAAAAACAAGAAAATAAACCGAAAGTTAGAACAAACTGCTCTCAAACCGCTCGATAGTTCCAATGACAGCTATTGGTTCCAAAGGTGATTAAAAGATATCTCAGAGAGAGCGAGAATATATATACAGCTTAGGCAGCTATACTTGGTACAGTGGCAACTAAATAGAACAAACAGCTCGAGTATTAATTTACGTTAATAATTATAATAGCTTCTCATTAATTCTTGTTTTATTTTGAAACATTTTAGATATAGTAAATTCAATAGGTCGCGGATATGCTAAATCCTGGAGCAATTTATATGGTGAATAGTTCTTCATGAATTTATTTCTCGTGTTTTAATAACATTTTCGTCTGCATTAAAGGGGCTTAGAGTGATTGTTTTGTTTACGCTTTACTAGTGGCAAGTTAGGCAAGTTGTGCATACTATGTAAAAAAACCAGTTTTCTTAAAAACATGCAGGCATAATGCAATGGTAGAGCAACTCTAACAACAACTGCAATAAGACTAGCAAAAATCGTAAATACGGGGAACAAATTATTTTTTTGAAATTTAATATTTGTTTTACGGGTTTCGTTACCCGTCGAGACAAGGAAAGTATCGGTGGAAATTTAAATAAAGCGTTTCCAACTGATCTGTGACAAGTAAGTTGTGCCTTCTCCCTATCTTGTTTATTTCTCCGGGTGGGCGACCAACTGTGTTAACATTATTTTACCGCGGCCAATATCTGCCTCTGTCATCACTCGTGTGTGGCTTTATTTGCGGTTAATTATGCAATTAATTATTAACGGGGCGTTGCATTTTTCCATACCTCCTGCTTTTTAACGGTTTGGATTTCACTTTATTTAAATAAAACATTTGATGGGTATGTTTACTTGTTATAATACCCTATTTTGACTGGCAAAACCCAAGCGTCCGAATCATATGGAATTACAACTAATTAATTGCAACACAATATTGTTTGCGTAACAAAAATGACTAGTCCCTAAAAATATGATATTATCACCATGGGTAAAAACTTATTTGGAATTTTTTCTGCATTTGCCAAAATTATCGATATGCAAATTATCTCACTCTCAACCATTCATCATCATCAATTACACCAAGTCCGACAATCAAGTGGACGTCACCTACAGATATTGTTTGGTACGAGAAAACTTCATTAAGCGGTTTCTTCTAGGTCATGTACGCACTTTCCAAGCGTAAATGAACTGCTTGTTCGAGAAGGGGATGTGAAGGGACTGAAGAAGGTTTTGAAGGTTGATGAATCCGAGGTGGTGGCTTCACCAAAGGAGGACCCCCGTTTCGCCTGTTGTATTGCCTGGCATGCAGTTAATGAAGAGAAATGGCCAAAAGTGTTTTAAAAAATGTTTGCCGTCCAAATTGCTTTTGCTTCAATAAAGTAAGGTATGTTTATAAAGTCGGGGAATCTGTCGGTATTTAAGGGCTATTTACAATAAAAGTTCAATACTTGACCCACTGTAAACATAAACAAATATTGAGTTTTACGAGACAATTAGTAATCAACATTGGTATTGGATTCAACACTGCCAGCTGATTGTTTGTGAAGAAATAAGAATTTTGGCAATTCTAAAAAATTTTGAAGCTCTAGGTAATTAAAGTTATTTGAATTCTGTCATAATTAAATAATTTTGGTAATTAATACGTTTAATTAAAAAAATTATTTGTAAGGAAGTGAATATTGAGTTTTTAATGTTCTTTAGCAATGGCTTGAAAATATAGCTTTCTGTAGTTGCTATGCAGCCGTCTGGCTTTTGCGGTTGTTTGCGGAAGTGCAAATCCATAATTATTCGTTTTTAGATTTTGGCATTTGGTGCATTTTAGGCTTCATGGCTTTGACGCATTTTCCTTATAAAATGTACACTCTAACAGTGAGACCATTGCCAGTGATATGGAGCAATTAATCAAATAATATCAACATCAAATTGTGTCCCTGGCTTTTATCATCACAGATTTTATACCATAGGTACAGGGTATAAAAACAATAAAACAATGTTAAATTTTTTAAGGTCAATCAAAATCATTTTTTTTTTTTTTATATGGACAAGATGAAAATACAAATGCCTCTCGACGATGACAGCTCTCAACTAGTCCAATAGCTCAATCAAAATCATTACATTACGACATAACATGTCGCCGCGTTAACGTAATGCCATTGGGTGCTAAAAGCTGACTGAACTTGACCTTGCAGTCACTTACGTAAGTAGAAGGGAGGATGCTAGCCGATCGATCTAGCCAATTTATAATTTAAGTTCATTTCTGAGCAACATTTTCTCTCAGTTTTAACGCTATTGGGCTGTAACAAAACCTTTTTTACCCTTGCAGAGGGTATTATCATTATGACCACAAGCTTGTAACGCACTGACGGAGACATGTCTGACCTTATAAAGTATATATATTCTTGATCAGTATCACCATCCGAGTCGATCTAGCAGTGTGTCCGTCTGTCTGTCCGTCTGTCGCTTGCTATGTGAACAAGTCCCTCAGTTTCAAAGCTATCGGGAGGAAACTTTGCACCGACCCTTCTATCTATTGCAGGTATATAAGTCGGAACGGCCGGAATCAGAATGCTACATTACATAGTTGCCATAAGAACGATTGGCAAAAAGAGCCCTAATTTCGCAAATTTTCGAGATAACTAATAACATTCTTTAGAAAATTTATATTTTATAACCATTTTAACCTATCATGAAAGTATCAACAAAATCGGACCACTATATCTTATAGCTGTCATAGGAACGATGGGAGAAAATGGGTCATTGAGCATAACTCTAGTGTTTTTCAAGACAATTAAATTATTCTTGAGAAATACAGTTTTCATAGACATTAAGCCGTGTTATTAAAAACCATAGATCGGAAAACTATGTATATTCTATAGCTGCCAGTACAAACGATCGAACGGTTTGAGTGCAACTGGTCTGCAAGGGTATTATAAGCTCTATTCTGTTTGGTTTGTGAAGTGAATTGAAGATGAAATTATGGTTCAACTCGTACAACAACTCGTAATGATCTGTTTATTTGCTCAAACAAACGGTAAATCGCTTGCTTTCGGTGGTTGATTTTTCTCGGAAGTGCCGCTGCAGCTGCGCTGCCATTACCTTCATAAACATATGTATGTATGTGCATCTTCAATATATTTGTACTGTATTAGCTGCCGGTTCAAAAAGTTTGGATTTGTCGCTGCAGCTGCGCTGCCATTACCTTCATAAACATATGTATGTATGTGCATCTTCAATATATTTGTACTGTATTAGCTGCCGGTTCAAAAAGTTTGGATTTGTCGAATGGTTACGACGTTCGACTTAAAACGCGAAGATCTTGGGTTCGAGTCCCAGACCGGACTCGGCGTGAATATATATATATATATATATTTTGTGCAAATGTATGTAACAGGCAGAAGGAGGCGTGGCAGACCCCACAAAGTATATATATTCTTCGATATAGCCATGTCCGTCTGTCCGTCCGGATGAACACACGGATCTCAGCAACTGTAAGAGCTCGAAGAACCGTATTACCAGTGTAGATTCTTCTAATACTGAGTAAATTAGAGTTTATTTTTTTAAGTCGACGCCACGCCCACCGCCCCCGCAATTTGTATTTGAATTTTTGCACTGCACAATTTTCAAGCTAAAATTTTTTTAAAATTATACATGCAATTGGAGCATAGATTTCTACCGATCCTGAAAATTTCATCAAGATTGGTTGATTAGAAAGCGCACAATAAATACCTAAAGTTTACAGGCGCTAAACACAAAAATCTGTTTATTCGCCAACAAACGGTAAATCGCTTGCGTTCGGTGGTTGATTTTTCTCGGAAGTGCCGCTGCAGCTGCGCTGCCACTACCTTCATATACATACACACGAATGTGTATGCATGTATATATGTATGAATGTGCGTCTTCAATATATTTATACTGTATTAGCTGGGTTTAGTTTGGGTTTGTCGAATGGTTACGACGTTCGACTTAAAACGCGAAGATCTTGGGTTCGAGTCCCAGACCGTACTCGGTGTGAATATATATATATATATATATTTTTTTTTTTGTACAGGGTCTGTAACAGTCGGGAAACACGACTGTAACGTTCTTACTTGTTTTTTTTTTAGATTTATTTTGCTTATAACCAAATTTGTACAGGGTCTGTAATAGTCGGGAAACTCGACTTTTACGTTCTTACTTGTTTTTTCGGGTGGCAAGTGTAAGTTTATTTACGCATATTGAGCTAGACATTGTGGTGCAAAGTAGTTCAAGGTAGTCACCGAGCCTAAGTCCATGTAATAGTCGTGGTGGTTTTCAATCCTTTACCATAAGACCGCCCTGAACCAGGTCAACACATCCCACCTGCCCACTAATCTTACTCTGGTCACTCACTTAGCAGAACATATTTACTTGCGTTCCGTTTATAAAGGAAAGCAACCATCCGACCAGGTATGAATGCGATAGCAAGCGAAACATCGCGCATACCTCCCGTTGACACAGAAACAGTTATTCACTAACAAACGGAAAATGATAGAATGGAATGAAGGGGGTGGTTTTAGTCTTGTTTCACTTGCTGGCTTTCATGCTTTTTTATGTTGTCATTCATTTGTTTGGCGATTCTGGTTTGCTGGCAATCAGCCCAAGCTAACAAATAAAAGCCGACGTGGGCGAAATAAGACAAACAAATCATTTTCTCTGGATGCAAAATTTTGTTGTTGAATAAAGCATGCTTTAAATAATCATATGTATATTTATGTGAAAATGACAAATGATAAATTATAACAATCATCAACCGAAAGCTTGCATTTAATGAGTCGTCATAAAACTCTTTCAAGGAATTAATTAAATAAATATATTAAAATAAAATTAAAATTTAACTTAAAACCTAAAATTTTTAATACTAAATGTCACGAAATTAACAATTAACTGTACGAAAAGTTAGAGGTTTTAACTATACTGAGATTAGTTACTCAATTCTATATATATAATTATTTAAGCAAATCATAAATCGAACCCAATATCTTTGCGCTTTCGGTCGAGCATCGAAACCATTCGACCAACCCAAACTTTTTGAATCGGCAGCTAATACAGTATAAACATATTGAATGCACACATTCATACAAATGTATATGAAGGTAGTGGCAGCTGCAGCTGCACTTCCGAGAAAAATTAAACACCGAACGCAAGCGATTTACCGTTTGTTTGAGCAAAAAAACAGATTATTTGTTGTAGCGCCTGTAAACTTTGGGGATTTATTGTGCGCTTTCTAATTAACCAATCTTGGTGAAATTTTCAGGATCGGTAAAAATCTATGCTCCAATTGCATGTGTATTTATTCAAAATTTTTGCTTGAAAATTGTGCAGTGCAAACATTAAAATACAAATTGCGGGGGCGGTAGGCGTGGCACCGGAAAAAAAACTTCATCTGCCTAATAATTACGAGAATCTGAACTGTTAATAAGGTTATTCTAGCTCTTACAGTTGCTGAGATCCGTTCGTTTATCCAGACGGACAGACGGACGGACGGACAGACGGACATGGCTATATCGACTCAGCTCGTCATGCTGATCAAGAATTTATTTAAGTTGTGGGGTCTGCCACGCCTCCTTCTGCCTGTTACATACATTTGCTCAAAATTAAAATATACCCTTTACCCTTTGGGTACAGGGTCTAATTACAGAGCCCCTTATATCTGAAACTTGAAAACAAACATATTTGATCTATTATAGTAATAAAATAAAATATAAAGTCATTTTATTTGCAGAGGGTGTTACAATTTTTACCAGATAATTGATTGATTCTTTATAAATCCGACCACGAAATCCTGTAGCTGCGATGGGAGAAAATGGGTCATTGACCATAACTCTGGGGTTTATTAATATAATTAATTCATTCTTGGACAACATACTTCATAAACATTAAAGCCAAATTAGAAAATTAAATACCCAAGAATCGGACCACTATATCCTATAGCTGCCATACAAACTATAGAAGTGTTTGAAGGCAACTATCCTGCAATGAATTTACGACCTTTTTTCCCAATGGTTCCCATGGCAGCTATGTAATGTAGTGTTCCGATTCCGGCCGTTCCAACTGATTTACTACCTACAACAGATAGAAGAGTTGATGCAAAGTTTCAGTCCGATTGCTTAAATCAAGTAGAAACAGATATACGGACAGGCGGACAGACAGACGGACATGGCAAGATCGACTCGGCTGATGATGATGATCAATAATATATATACTTGTTGGGGTCGGAGATGTCTCCTTTACTGCGTTGCAACCTTTTGGTCAAAATTATAATACCATCTGCAAGGGTATAATAATAAAGAAAATATTGAAATGGAATCTTAGTTATCTCCGAGTCCTTGAAAGACAAAATAATGATATATATATAATTTTTTATTTATCGAAATCTTTTTCCTTTAACAGATCATCGTTCAATTGACAGTACAAAACAATATTCAATTATAAGGTAGATTCAACATGAGCATCCTCAGAATCTCTGGGTTTAGTGAAATCAACTGACCCTGCATTGCTTTGCATCTTTAATTTGGCGATTTTGGCTACCTGCTTGGAGAACACAAATCGGTGATATTGCTTGGCCAGTGGAGCACACTGGAGCGTTTCGTTGGGATACTTTTGGTAGCACAGAACAAGCTCCTCCTCCAGTTTTGTGATTTCGCCGACGCACTCCTTAGCCCATTTTACCCTCTTTCCAAATATCTCCTGTACCCGCTGAAGTGATTTTCCGAACTGGGCTTCTTCCACCTCCGTGGAGCGATTTTTCCAGTTCACAGGTAAAGGAAGTGGATGCTCAACCGGAAATTCCTTAGGTGTGTGATTCATCGACTGGGAACTATTGCAGCAGGATGCGTTCTTAGACCTATTTTTACATTTCTCGCAGGAGGAATTCTCCAACTTTGTATTCTTAACAGTGGCCTGATCAATTCGCTCCACAACACCCTGTGTGATATGAAATGGAATGGGATTGGCCATCTGCACAGTTTGTGATTTGCTATTACTTGCACCCATAGTACGGCATTTGCTGGGAGAACGACTGAAACTTTTCTACTTTTTAGTTTTTATTAAATGTTCGTTTCGGAGTGACGGATAATTTGTAACATTTGACCTAAAGTATTTTGGGGTGTTGGATTTTTAAATGATATTAATTAATTCACTTCAGGAAATAGCGGAGATAGCCACGCAAATAAAAGTTGTTAATTTTTTTAACTTTTAATTTTAATCGAATTAAATATAGTTTCATATTTTAATGCTAGGTTCAAATTAAGAGCCTATTGGGTTCTTATTAGATGACGACTTATAATGTTTTCGAAGTAACCAAAAATAAATGAATACAATACATTTTTGGAACCATATAAGGTTGCGGCAGTTCGTTTTCCTTCTTTCCTCAGTTCCTACTCTACTCCCCAAGCAGATCTTCATTGTGCTGTCAATCATTTTGCATATATGCACAGATCCAGCACAAAAAACAAAAAAGTAAGCGGTAAAATTTTTAATAAATAGTAATAAAGAAATTTTTGATGGTCAAGCTTCTAACGGAAACGACAAAATGTAAATTTGAATTTAAATATATGGAAAAAGCTTACATCAAAAATGAGGCAAAATAATTGTAATCGACAAATCATGACAACCCGCTGGCAAGAGGTCGCTCTCATGAAATAATATTTATTAATTGTTATTACATGAATGTTAGTTTATTCTTTTAGTTTTTTAGACCCTGTACCCAAAGGGTCCGTCCGTCCGTCTGTCCGTCTAGGTAAACGAATGGATCTCAGAAACTGTAAGAGCTAGATGAACCTTATTAACAGTGCAGATTCTCGTAACTATTACGCAGATGAAGTTTATTTTTTTTTCAGGTGCCACGGCCACCGCCCCCGCAATTTGTATTTGAATTTGTGCACTGCCCAGCACTGCACAATTTTCAAGCTAAAATTTTTTTAAAAATACACATGCAATTGGAGCATAGATTTCTACCGAACCTGAATTTCATCAAGATTGGTTAATTAGAAAGCGCACAATAAATACCTAAAGTTTACAGGCGCTAAACACAAAAAATCTGTTTATTTGCGCAAACAAACGGTAAATCGCTTGCGTTAGGTGGTTGATTCGGAAGTGCAGCTGCCACTGAATGTGCGCCTTCAATATATTTTACTGTATTAGCTGCCGATTTAAAAAGTTTGGGTTTGTCGAATGGTTACGCCGTTTGATTGAAAGCGTGAAGATCTTGGGTTCGAATCCCAGACTGGACACGGAAAAAAAATATTTTTTTTTTGTTTTGATTTATTTTGCTTATAACCAAATTTGTACAGGGTCTGTAACAGTCCGGAAACTCGACTGTAACGTTCGTACTTGTTTGGTTTTATTATTTAGACAGCAGGCAATTAAATGATGAGCCAAGGGCATCCGATGTTAGGGTTGCGGATTTTTTTTAAGTCCATGTTTGGCATAAGAATGTTTTAACAATTGCTCAACTGGGAAGACGATTAATTAAAACCTTCAGTTCATCGATCACATAAACGGCAGAGGTCCTGACAACTTGTAGTTTGCCCATTTCAGATTTGCAAACCATCATTTTTGTTTATACAAGTTTACTAGAATTGGAATTCTTGACCACAGAACACTCAAAAGTAATTCAGAATTTACTTCAAATTGTAAATTTATACAACAAATTTTAAGATTACTTTAAAATTATTTAAATTTGAACAAAATTGTGTGAAAAAAAATGTAACTTAAAACTTAAAGTAAACTCAAACTTTGTGTATTTAAAAATGTTAGCTTCGACTTTTGCATCAGATATTATGATGTATGTTCTGGGGATTGAACCGTTAGGAGCTGTCGTAAAGTACACCACTTAACTATAAGGTGACTATATCAATTATATAAACTGGCACGAACTGAATATACTAAGCGAGTGTGCGCCCTTAATGAATTTAAATTGGATGCAGTACGCGTTTTCTGGCACGCCTATAGAAATACATAAATTTATATGCGCAGATAAATTAAATGGAATTATACTTGTGCTTGAGCTTATTTATTTCTGTTGCTCTCCATTTCGTTGTTTTTGGTGGCTGTATCTGCCGTACGCCAAGTTAAGCATGAAGACGATGATGGCATTGTCAAAATATTTAAAATATTTGATTGCCGAATAAAATATTGATTGTGTTGATTAAATATAGATAAACGAGCGTTTCATTTCTCAATATAAATTGTGTTTTGTAAATAACTTTTAATACTTCAATAAGCTTAAACGCGAGATATATATAAGCTGTAAATAAACTCAGTCGGATGAAGTAAATTAAAATGTTTACATGTTGGGTTGAAAATAAATAAAAACAAGAAAGGAAGGCTAGCTTCGGTACCCGAAGCTTAGAATACCCTTGCAGGCTAGTTGCTTTTAAACCGTTCAATCGTTTGTATGGCAGCTATAGGATATAGTAATCCGATTTTTGGGTTTTTAAATTTATAAAAAGGCTTTACTGTCTATGAAAACTGTTTTTATCAAGAATGAATTAATTGTCTTGAAAAACACCAGAGTTATGCTTAATGACCCATTTTTTCCCATAGTTCCTATGGCAGCTATAGGATATAGTAGTCCGATTTTAATGAAACTTTTAGGATATGTTAAAATTGCTATTAAATAGAGTTTACCAAGAATAAATAAAATATCTTTAAGAATGGCGAATTTATGGCACTTTTTTCCAATCGTTCCTATGGCAGCTATGTGATGTAGTGTTCCGATTCCGGACGTTCCGACTTATATACTACCTGCAACAGATTGAAGGGTCGGTGCAAAGTATCAGCCCGATAGCTTTAAAACTGAGAGACTAGTTTACATAGCAACCGACAGACGGACAGACGGACAGACAGACAGACAGACAGACGGACAGACAGACAGACGGACATGGCTAGATCGACTCGGCTGGTGATGCTGATCAAGAATATATATACTTTATGGGGTCGGAAATGGCTCCTTCACTGCGTTACAAACTTCTGGTCAAAATTATAATACCCTCTGCAAGGGTATAACAAGAAAGGAAGGCTAACTTGGGTACCCGAAGCTTAGAATACCCTTGCAGGCTAGTTGCTTTTAAACCGTTCAATCGTTTGTATGGCAGCTATAGGATATAGTAATCCGATTTTTGGGTTTTTAAATTTATAAAAAGGCTTTACTGTCTATGAAAACTGTTTTTATCAAGAATGAATTAATTGTCTTGAAAAACACCAGAGTTATGCTTAATGACCCATTTTTTCCCATAGTTCCTATGGCAGCTATAGGATATAGTAGTCCGATTTTAATGAAACTTTTAGGATATGTTAAAATTGCTATTAAATAGAGTTTTCCAAGAAATAAATAAATTATCTTAAAAAATGGGGAAATTTTGGCACTTTTTCCCAATCGTTCCTATGGCAGCTATGTGATGTAGTGTTCCGATTCCGGCCGTTCCGACTTATATACTACCTGCAACAGATTAAGGGGTCGGTGCAAAGTTTCAGCCTGATAGCTTTAAAACTGAGGGACTAGTTTACATAGCAACCGACAGACAGACAGACGGACAGACGGACAGACAGACGGACATGGCTAGATCGACTCGGCTGGTGATGCTGATCAAGAATATATACACTTTATAGGGTCGGAAATGTCTCCTTCACTGCGTTGCAAACTTCTGGTCAAAATTATAATGCCCTCTGCAAGGGTATAACAAGAAAGGAAGGCTAACTTGGGTACCCGAAGCTTAGAATACCCTTGCAGACCAGTAGCTTTCAAGCCGTTCGATCGTTTGTATGGCAACTATAGCATATAGTAATCCGATTTTTGGTTTTTAAAACGGTTTCTAAAAGGGCTTTAATGTCTATGGAAACTGTATTTCTCAAGTATGAATTAATTGTCTTGAAAAACACCGGAGTTATGCTCAATGACCCATTTTCTCCCATCGTTCCTATGGCGGCTATAGGATATAGTGGTCCGAATTAGATAAAGCTTTCAGGGTATGTTAAAATAGTCACTAATAAGAGTTTCCTTAGAAATAAATTAATTATCTTAAAAAATGTCGAATTTATGATACTTTTTCCCAATGGCGGCTATGTGATGAAGTATTCCGATTCCGTCCGTTAAGACTTATAAACTACCTGCAACGGATTGAAGGGTCTGTGCAAAGTTTCAGCCCGATAGATAAAACTGAGAGACTAGTTTACATGGCAACAGACAGACGGACAGACAGACAGACATGGACATGGCTAGATCGACTCGGCTGGTGATGCTGATCAAGAATATATATATATATATACTGCGTTACAAACTTCTGGTCAAAATTATATATCAAGGGTATAAAAATGTACATCATAATTTTAAGGAAATGTTTTTTTTTTTATTTTGTAATCAAATAGATGTGCTGCGTACTTGTATTCATTTTAAGAGTTAGGTTTCTTTACAAGTTCCTATCCTTTGCCAATTCAATTCGTTAAACACATTTTGATTTGGGGCTAACCCCACAACGCACAACCCAAGCCCTTGACAATATGCGTTCCTAATTTCCACCTGATGTTTTTGCTGTACCTGTCAGTGTTAAAAGAGTCATAACATATGCCTGTTGCTGACAAACTCTTGAATTGGACTTGAACATCTTAAACCAAACAAGAATGGAAGGCTAGCTTCGGTATCCGAAGCTTAGAATACCCTTGCAGACCAGTTGCTTTAAAACTGTTCGATCGTTTGCATGGCCGCTATAGGATATAGTGATCCGATTTTTGGTTTTTATTTTTTTTTATAACGGCTTAATTGTCTGGAAAAACATCAGAGTTATGTTCAATGACACATTTTCTCCCATCGTTCCTATGGCAGCTATAGGATATAGTGGTCCAATTTTGATAAATCTCTTAGGATACGTTAAAATAACCATTAAAAATTGTTTTCTTAAAAACGAATTAGTTATCTTAAAAAATGGCAAATTTATGGTACTTTTTCCCAATCGTTCCTATGGCAGCTATGTGATGTAGTGTTCCGATTCCTGCCGTTCCGACTTATATACTACCTGCAACAGATTAAAGGGTCGTTGCAAAGTTTCATTCCGATAGCTTTAAAACTGAAAGACTAGTTTACATAGCAACCGACAGACGGACAGACAGACAGACGGACAGACAGACAGACAGACAGACAGACAGACGGACAGACGGACATGGCTAGATCGACTCGGCTGGTGATGCTGGTCAAAAATATATATACTTTATAGGGTCGGAAATGTCTCCTTCACTGCGTTACAAACTTCTGGTCAAAATTATAATACCCTCTGCAAGGGTATAAAAAGCGGCAAACAACATAATTACCTTGAGGTAATCAGCGTCAGTTTATGGTATTCTGTTCGACTAAACTTTTACTTGTCCACTTATCTGGCAAAAAGTCTTCACAACCTACCAAAATGGTTTCGCTCCATCTTAATGACAGGTGGCTGAGAGTAGAATCTGGGCCTAAGGCCGGCATAATTTTCTTATGTCTCATTAAAACTTTACTTACATCAACAGCAGCGGTGGATTGGCTGCAAAAAGGAATAATAGTTTAATTTTATGACAAGAAACCTAAAACAAAAAAAAAATGGAGAAGGTAGGGACCCAAAAGTAAAAGCAAATGGTATACAAACAAAGAGAAATGGCAACCATTTAGTTTTGGGTTTCTTGGTAATAAATCTTCTTTTCTGCTGAAATGTGAGTAATCATGTGAAGCTTGGGGTTAGATTCTAGATAGCAAAAGCAAAGAGAATAGGGAATTGGATTGAGAGATTTGACTTAAAGTTAACTTTTTCCTGTGACTTTGGTCCCGTGAAAGACGTCTAGCTAATTTAAATTAGCGTTTATCAATAATTAAAAATTTAACACGCTATTGCTTTTTTCCTACCGAAGGATATTGGAGACGGAAGGAAAATCCAGAGATATCAGCATCACCAGCCGAGTCGATATAGCCATGTCCGTCTGTCCGTCTGTCGGTCAGTCTGTCGGTCAGTCTGTCGGTTGCTATGTAAACCAGTCTCTCAGTTTTGTTGTAGGTACTATATAATTCGGAACGGCAGGCACTAACTATATTAACTAATCCTAGAAAATCGGACGACTATATCCTATAGCCGCCATAGGAACGATGGGAGAAATTGGGTCATTGAGCTTAAATCTGGTGATTTTCAAGACATATAATTCATTCTTGAGAAATACAGTTTTTGTAGACATTAAAGCCGTTTTAGAAAATTAAAAACCAAAATCGGATCACTATATCCTATAGCTGCCATACAAACGATCGAAACGGTTTGAAGGCAACTGGTCTGCAAAGGTATTCTAAACTTCGGGTACCGAAGCTAGCCTTCCTTTCTTGTTATACCCTTGCAGAGGGTATTATAATTTTGACCAGAAGTTTGCAACGCAGTGAAGGAGACATTTCCGACCCTATAAAGTATATATATTCTTGATCAGCATCACCAGCCGAGTCGATCTAGCCATGTCCGTCTGTCTGTCCGTCTGTCTGTCCGTCTGTCTGTCCGTCTGTCTGTCTGTCGGTTGCTATGTAAACTAGTCCCTCAGTTTTAAAGCTATCAGGCTGAAACTTGGCACCGACCCTTCAATCTGTTGCAGTTAGTATATAAGTCGGAACGGCCGGAATCGGAACACTACATCACATAGCTGCCATAGGAACGATTGGGAAAAAGTGCCAAAATTTCCCCATTTTTTAAGATAATGTATTTATTTCTTGGAAAACTCTATTTAATAGCAATTTTAACATATCCTAAAAGTTTCATTAAAATCGGACAACTATATCCTATTTCTGCCATGGAATGGGAAAAAATGGGTCATTAAGCATAACTCTGGTGTTTTTCAAGACAATTAATTCATTCTTGATAAAAACTGTTTTCATAGACAGTAAAGCCTTTTTATAAATTTAAAAACCCAAAAATCGGATTACTATATCCTATAGCTGCCATACAAACGATTGAACGGTTTAAAAGCAACTAGCCTGCAAGGGTATTCTAAGCTTCGGGTACCGAAGCTAGCCTTCCTTTCTTGTTCTTATTCTAATTAATTTGAATTTGTGGAGCTCTTGTTTTCATTGACTTAAACTTTATTAAATATACGAGTAGACCGTGTTTTCAGTAGGTAATGCAAAACTCCGATCAGTATTATGGCTTTTAAGATTATCATTGAAACCTAGAACACTACTGCCAGTCAGTTTAAATTAGAATCAAGCGATTAATGCATTAATAGTACTTACTTTTTTAAGATTTCTCAGCCTGTGCTTGCTTAAAATCCATAAAATTTAAGATTTTTGTATTGTTTTCAATTTTAAATATTTTTTTTCTATTTCTTATTTATTTTTCTTATTTCTTGAAAAATATACTCATACTACATGGAATTACACAAAATTTCACATTTTTAACTTGTAGTAAACGTTTGCTTCATTTATAATTTTTATTGCATTATATTTATACCCTTGCAGAGGGTATTATAATTTTCAGCAGATGTTTGTAACGCAGTGAAAGAGATGTCTCAGACCCTATAAAGTGTATATTTTCTTGATCATTATCACCAACCGGGTCGATTTAGCCATGTCCGTCTGTCCGTCGGTCGGTTTTGAAGCTATCGGACTTTAACTTTGCACCGACCCTTTAATCTGTTGTAGGTAGTATATATGTAAAACGGCCGGAATCGAAACACTATATCACATAGCTGTCATAGGAACGATTGGGAAAAAGGTTGTAAGTTCGACATTTTTAAAGATAATTGATTTATTCCTTATAAATCACTTTTAAATAACTTTATTAACCAATCCTATAAGTATCATCAAAATCGGACCACAATATTCTATAGCTGCCATAGGAACGATGGGAGAAAATTGGTCATTGTCAATGTCTTTGGTCAATGGTAATTTTCAAGACAATTATTTCATTCTGGAGTTTTTATAGCCATTGAAGCCGTTTTAGAAAATTAAAAACCAAAAATCGGATCGCCATAACTTAATTGTGTCATACAAACGATCGAATGGTTTAAAGGCAACTGGTCTGCAAGGGTATTTTAAGCTACGGGTACCAAAGCTAACCTTCCTATCTTGTTAATATTGGCATACTTAAAAACCCGCATATTGCATTTTTATTAAAACGGCACGTGTAAGTGAACTATTTTCTTATTATTTGTAAATTTGCTTTAATTTTTTTTCATTCATTTTTCTGTGTTTTTATTGGTTTTAGCTTATATTTGTTTTCAGCTTATTAATGCCAGAACATCATATGATAGTTTTCATTAAAAGCTAAAAAAACATGTAACATGTTCTAGACACTTAGCGGTATGGCGTTTCATTTTTGTTTGATCCATGCAAGGCGTTGAAAATCGTTTTACTTATTTCACGATATTTAATGAGTTTTGTTTTTTGCACATGTTATGGAAATTTATGTAACATACTCGTACTTATTTTATAATGAGCTCAATTTTTTTTTGGCAATGAGGAGAGAACGCTTAGAAAGCCAACGCAACGCGGCAATATTTCAAAACAAACTGAAAGTGTGATTTTCCAAACTGGTCCATTGAGTCAGGAAAGCAAGTGGAAAACGGCAGCAGCAAAAGCTGCGCCGACGTTGACGTCGGCTTCCTCACATCTCTGCCTTGATTATTGCACACTCTCTTAGATTTTCGCGAAGCGCTCTCTTCTGCCAAACAAGGGGAAATTTTCCTATTTTGTTTGGGAAATTCTGCGTGGAAAATGGAGATGTTTTTATACCCTTGCAGAGGGTATTATAATTTTGACCAGAAGTTTGTAACGCAGTGAAGGAGACATTTCCGACCCTATAAAGTATATATATTCTTGATCAGCATCACCAGTCGAGTCGATCTAGCCATGTCCGTCTGTCGGTTGCTATGTAAACTAGTCCCTCAGTTTTAAAGCTATCGGGCTGAAACTTTGCACCAATCCTTCAATCTGTTGCAGGTAGTATATAAGTCGGAACGGCCGGAATCGGAACACTACATCACATAGCTGCCATAGGAACGATTGGAAAAAAGTACCATAAATGGTTATTTTAACGTATCCTAAGAGTTTTATCAAAATTGGACCACTATATCCTATAGCTGCCATAGGAACGATGGGAGAAAATGTGTCATTGAACATAACTCTGGTGTTTTTCCAGACAATTAATTCATTCTTGAGAAATACAGTTTTTATAGACATTTAAGCCGTTTTAGAAAATTAAAAACCCAAGAATCGGATTACTATATCCTATAGCTGCCATACAAACGATCAAACGGTTTGAAAGAAACTGTTCTGCAAGGGTATTCTAAGCTTCGGGTACCGAAGCTAGCCGTCCTTTCTTGTTTTTTTTTTTTTTATTATTGAAGAGCTTTTGACACAGGGGCGGTGAAGCGTTGCCACGTGCAGTCAACATTTGGAACGTGATGTTGGCGCTTTTTCCTCTTCATATTGAATTGTGATTATTTTATGAATGAATTAAATACCTATTAAACATATCAAACAAGAAAGGAAGGCTAGCTTCGGTACCCGAAGCCTATAGTACCCTTGCAGGATATAGTGTTCCGATTTTTGGTTGTTAATTTTCTAAAAGGCTTTAATGTCTATAAATACTGTATTTCTCAAGAATGAATTAATTGTCTTCAAAAACTCCAGAGTTATGCTCAATGATCCATTTTCTTTCATCGTTCCTATGTCAGCTATAGAATATAGTGGTCCGAAATTGATGAAACTTTCAGGTTATATTAAAATAGTCATTAGTTAGAGTTTCCTAAGAAATAAATAAAATATCTTTAAAAATGGCGAATTTATGGCACTTTATCCCAATCATTCTATGGCAGCTATGTGATGTAGTGTTCCAATTTCGGCGTTCCGACTTATAAACTATCTGCAACAGAAAAAGGGTCGGTGCAAAAAGCCCGATAGCTTTAAAACTGAGAGACTAGTTTACATAGCAACCGACAGACTGACAGACGGACATGGCTATATCGACTCAGCTCATCATGCTGATCAAAAATATCTACACTTTGTGGGGTATGCCACGCCTCCTTCTGCCTGTTACATACATTTGCACAAACTTAACCCTTTACCCTTTGGGTACAGGGTCTAAACACCCCAAAGAGAAGGAGCGGGATTCAACCATGGTATTCTATTGATAAACTAAATGTAAATTCAAGTTAATTATCCATTTTGTTTTTTTTTTATACCCTTGCAGAGGGTATTATAATTTGGACCAGAAGTTTGTAACGCAGTGAAGGAGACGTCTCCGACCCTATAAAGTATATATATTCTACATGTAAACTAGTCTCTCAGTTTTATCTATCGGGCTGAAACTTTGCACAGTCAATCCTTTGCAGGTAGTTTATAAGTCGGAATGGCCGGAATCGGAATACTTCATCACATAGCTGCCATTGGGAAAAAGTGCCATAAATTCTAAATTTTTTAAGATAACCAATTCATTCTTTAGGAGGTACTATTTAATGACTATTTTAACATATCCTGAAAGTAATATTAAAATCGGACCACTATATTTTATACCTGCCATATAAACGATTTGAGAAAATTTGAGCAATTAGAGACAATTAATTCATTCTTGGAAAATATAGTTTTTAAAGACTTAAGGTCGTTTTTTAAAATTAAAAACCAAAAATCGGGAAACCATATCCTGCTATACAAACGATCGAGCGTTTTGAAGGCAACTGGTCTGCAAGGGTATTCTTAGCTTCGGACTAGCCTTTCTTTCTTGTTATACTCTTGCAGAGGGTATTTTTTGTAATTTTGTCATTTTGACTAGAAGTTTGTAAGTTGATCTAGCCATGTCCGACTGTCGGTTGCTATGTAAACTAGTCTCTCAGTTTCAAACTTTGCATCGACCCTTCAATCTGTTGCAGGTCACATTGCTAACATAGGAACGATTGGGAAAAGTGCCTTAAATTCGAAATTTTTAAAGATAATTTATTTATTTTGTAGTAAACTCTATTTAATGTTTTTTTTAACATATCCTGAAAGTTTCATCAAATTCGGGCCGCTATATCCTATAGCTGCCATAGCAAACGATGGGAGAAAATGGGTCATTGAACATAACTCTGGTGATTTTCAAGACAATATATTTATTCTTGGAATATGTAGTTTTTTAAGACATTAATGCCGTTTTATAAAATTAAACAAGAAAGGAAGGCCAGCTTCGGTACCCGAAGCTTAGAATACCTTTGCAGACCAGTTGCCTTAAAACTGTTTGATAGTTTTTATGGCAGCTATAGGATATAGTGGTCCGATTGTGATGAAACTTTCAGGATATGTCAAAGTAGTCATTAATAGGGGTTTCTCAAGAAATAGATAAAATATCTTTAACAAGTAAGAACGTTACAGTCGAGTTTCCCGACTGTTACAGACCCTGTACAAATTTGGTTTTAGGCAAAATAAAAAAAAAAAACCAAAACAAATATATATTCATCCGAGTCCGGTCTGGAATTCGAACCCAAGATCTTCGCGTTGTAAGTCGAACGTCGTAACCATTCGACAAACCCAAACTTTTTGAACCGGCAGCTAATACAGTAAAAATATATTGAAGGCACACATTCATACATATGTATATAAAGGTAGTGGCAGCGCAGCTGCAGCGACACTTTCGAGAAAAATCAACCACCGAAAGCAAGCGATTTACCGTTTGTTTGCGCAAATAAACTGATTTTTTTTGTGTTTAGCGCCTGTAAACTTTAGGTATTTATTGTGCGCTTTCTAATTAACCAATCTTGATGAAATTTTCAGGATCGGTAGAAATCTATGCTCCAATTGCATGTGTGTTTTTAAAAAAATTTTAGCTTGAAAATTGTGCAGTGCAGGGTAGTGCAAAAATTCAAATACAAATTGCGGGAGCGGTGGGCGTGGCGCCGACTTAAAAAAAAAACTCTAATTGACTCAGTATTAGGAGAATCTACACTGGTAATACGGTTCCTCTAGCTCTTACAGTTGCTGAGATCCGTGTGTTCATCCGGACGGACGGACGGACGGACGGACGGACGGACGAACGGACGGACGGACGGACAGACGGAAATGGCTATATCGACTCAGCTCATCATGCTGATCAAGAATATATATACTTTGTGGGGTCTGCCACGCCTCCTTCTGCCTGTTACATACATTTGCACAAACTTAATATACCCTTTACCCTTTGGGTACAGGGTCTAAAAATATATACTACCTGCAACAGATTGAAGGATTGGTGCAAAGTTTCAGTCCGATAACTTTAAAACTGAGAGACTAGTTTACATAGCAACCGACAGACGGACAGACAGACGGAGAGACGGACATGGCCATATCGACTCGGCTGGTAATGCTGATCAAGAATATGTATACTTTATAGGGCTGACAGCTGACAAAATACAGCGCCATGGCGCAGTTTTTTATACCCTCCATTGCTTTCCACCACAATATCATCTTTTATTCCAAGTATTACATCGTGATGGACTACAGGGAAAATCGTGACCTTTCTACATGAAAATTTTATTTTTTGAATTTTTTTATAAAATGTAGATTGTTATCGGACTGCAGTATCTTAACAGACGAAACGAAATGGGCTCCTCTAACCAAACTGATTCTAAGTCTGTGTGATCAAAAATGTTGAAACTAATTACGTTAATTTTAGCTAATGCATTAGCCATTAACATCCTATTCCGAGCAAGTTATGTTTCGTTAATATGTTAATTTGATTTTGAACTTTAATGTTTATCTCAATATGCCTATTGCTATAATCTATTAATTGTCATTCTCTGAATTCAATCCTCTCTAAATCTTTCGCGTCAGGCGTACCTGCCACCACTTTCAGGATTGATATGTGACTGCGGAAACATGTCACACATGCTTATAGTTTTCTCTACTACTCGCTTGTACTCTGAGAGGTTCGCTGAATGGGTGATATATGCGAAATCCTCCCATACTAATACATCGATAACGGGGAAATACTTCGCCAGTGAGAAGTCGGTGATGTGCGCCGACACGGAAAGGAAAAGAAATATAGCGAGCTTGAACCTGTAAAATAATAATTTCTTTAGCTAATTTTCGTCCGTGTAGAAGTAACCCAAATTCAGTTGATTTAACTATAAAGATGTATCTTTTGGAAATGAAGCTTATGCCAAGTGGCTACGAATTATGATGTTAGGAAAAATTAAAAGTTCGAGGGCATAGCTTGATAGTGTTATTTCAAGTTGTCCTTGTAGACCACCCTCCCTTTAATGAGGACCGTGGTCCCCAGGTCCGCTTCAACGGTTTTTTCTTCACACAAGGGTGTGCGTTCATTACCGAGTCTTCGGTTGGATTTCCCCAGAACTTGAAGACCCTTTTCTAAAGCGAAGCGTTCTCCCTGGCCCTAAGTGTATTCTGGGCGCTCTTGGTCCTTTTTTAAATATCCGTTTGCGGGTCATACGTGCTTGTCTATAAAACGTCGACTGGCCTCTTATTAATGACCGAGTGGATCGGCTTGTAATACCTGGTGGTGGCTAGTAAGATCACTTCCACAGTATAACTTATGCCCCTATCCATTTTCAAGCATCTAGCCAGCTCTTGATTAGTTAACATGGCAAAGAACGAGTTCAATGACGGTTCATTGCCGCAATAAATCATTTTGGCCTTTGCAGGTTGCACCACAGCAAATTTCGGGAATTTGTCCATGCATGTTAAGAAATATTTTGTATCCGTGGAGAAAATGTCAACGTGCAACATTCCTCCCATATGAGAGGGAATCGGTGACTCGCCAATTTCATGTTTTTTTCGGATGCCGGTAATATTTGGACCTAGCACACGTTTTGCAATTTCTGTCGATTTCGTTAGCCAATTTAGTAATTTTTGGTAAATAGTACTCGAAGAGCACTTGTTTCACATTTTCCTGGGCCGTTCTGTTGGCCTTGTTATGCTCGGCGGTAAGGATTTCATTTCTTTCCTCAACCCCAAATACGTGTATGTCCGTCACAAGATTCTTACAATGCCAAAATTTCGTGGCTGGGAATATTCGGACCACCTGATCTTGTTTTGTCGGTAATGTGTGAAGGTCACAGTGGATGGCGTTTACGCCTTTACGAATAATTTTTTCTGCAAGCTCGTCTAGTAACGATTTCTTGCATGTAAGCATGAGTGGCGCCTCTTGTTTCCAAACCGAATGAAACTGAGTTTTATGGGAATCCCGCCTATTCCAGAATTATTTGGTTCTGAAAACAATTTAGTGGTTCCCCCTCTACAGTGTGCGAAATGGAAACTTAAATGTGAATCGTCGCTGCGCATGATTCGGCTGTTGCTTGGATAGGGCATCAGCAAAAATATTTTCCTTGCCAGGCTTATAAAAAAATTCGGTACCGCTTTCGTCGATGGGCGCCTTTCATCTTTTAATTTTCGCACGGTGTATCGTCAAAGATATTTACATATATAACTGATCGGATTAGGTAATGACTAACTTTGGCCAGAGCCCATATGATAGCCGACAATTCCCTTTCGTTTGTGGCGCAGATAACTTTCCTGTCCTTCAACGTCCTTGAGATCATTGTAATAGGACGGCCTTCTTGGGATAACACTGCACCAATTCCATTGGCTGAGGCATCAGTCGTTATATCAAATGCCTTTTTATAATCGGGGTATTTCAGCATGACATCTTGAGATGCCTAAATATTGTGAAGTTTCTGGAAAGAGTTTTTTCGCGCTTCCGAGAACTGCACTTGAATATTGCTCGACCTTTGCCTACTGAGGCTCGCTATTTTCTCCTTTCAGGATTTTTGAAATAGGTCTAGGTCTAGCTATAGCAGCCTTTACAAAGCATGTGTAATAACTTGCAAGGCCCAGGAATGAGCGCACCTCAAATACGGATTTGGGTTCTGGAAATTACTTTATGACCTTAACCTTCTCTGAGTCGGTAGGTGGGACGTCACTGGTCACTACGAACCCCAAGAAAATCATACTTATCTTAAAGAAGCGTGACTTCTGTGGCGGCGTCCTCATGTTTGCTGTTTAAGACCCAGTCTGTATGCTTGACGGGAGACTTTTCATATTCTGAAAATATGATTACATCATCGACATAAACATAACAGAACTTTCCGATTTGCTCTCGCAAAATATCGTCAATAGTCCATTGGAAGACGCTGGCTGCGTTCGTCAGACCGATCGGGAGCCTTTTAAATTCATACTTCCCTCCGTTTACGGAAAATTAGTTTTTTTCACGATCACGCTCAGCGAGCGTATTCTGATGGTCGCTGGACTTTAAGTCCAGCGGTGTGAAGTTCTTGGCCATGCCCAAATTCCCCAATATCATCGGTGCCTTTCTTGTCCACTACCCATATTGGGTTGTTATTAGGGGAGACTGATTTTTGGATAATGCCATTTGACAAAATGTCTTGGATTTCGTTGTTGACCAAATGGAGTATGGGAATAATTTGGCATAAATTGGTTCTTCATTTACGATAATTTTAGTGGCCACAACTGACGTGTTGTAAGGGAAATCGTCATTAGGATCCGCGTATTTTTTTTGTCTATTTTTTAACATTCTTAGGAATGCGTATTTTACTGAATGGGGGCGTCTTAGCAATCCATATAAGTGAATTTGACGTCAGGGCACCTGTGAAACTAAATATCTTCAACCTCTGTGCCCCATGTAAGATAAGCAATAAGATGCCCCTGCCTGTTTTAACAGGTCAAGGCCGATTATTCCATCAAAAGACTGTAAGTCTGAAAGTATTTAAAACGTGGCCTTCATGTTGAAGACAGAGACATTGCATTTTTTGGTAATAGTTGACACGCCGTGAATTGAGTGGATGGTAAATGGGGAATCCACTGGGCGGACGCCTCTCAATACCTTGTGTGGTCGAATATCTCTATCTCTATCCCCGCTACTCTTCGTCTGACGAGAGGTAGCAGAGATTTCCCCCTAAAAAATGTACAGCGTCAGAGTCATAATTTGTGATGACGTAATCATCGACTTATTCCACCATTTTGGAGGATGCGTTGGCGTATGACTCTGCCTCATTTCCTACACTTTGGGTGACATGATTTACCCAAAGATCTTTTCTTGGGGCGCCAGTTCGCTCGGACGTGGCAGGCCTTCTGTTTTGGTATGGCTTGCTTGGGTGTGTCGAATTATTTTTGAAAGTGAAAGACCGACGTCCATGTGTTCTGTTGTACGATTTGTACCACTTTGAAGCTTATCAGAATGGACCGCTGATCAGAATGGACCTGCGCTCTAACCTACTTACTAAAATGAGATTTTTTTTGGTTTTTTCCTTGCTGCCTACCTTGCGCCCTGTCGTTCAGTTTGCGCTCTTCTTGTATTTTGTGAAAGTGGCCGCGAAAACATTTCATTCATAGGACTCGACTTCCTGCGCTAGAGCCAAAGCTGACGTCAAATCCTTCGGGCTTGCGGAAGGTACACGTGTTGCTATCGAAGCTCGTCTGCGCTCTTCGCTCTCGGACTCTGAGTCGCTAGAGTATACTTTCTTGCTCCTATACTGACGAAACGGGTCGTTCATGAGTAGCTGAATAAACTCACATAACTAAATGCTTGTATGAGCTGCCCACAACCCAAAAGAATGGCATAAAAAACAAAGACAAAGTCGGCCGCCTGTTTGTATTAATGCGCGTGCCGAACAAAACGACAAAATAAACAGAATGCAAAGCGAAAGAATGTAACCGCAGCTGCACTAGTTAGACCCTGTACCCAAAGGGTAAAGGGTATGCTAAGCTTTTGCAAATGTATGTCACACACCACAAAGTATATATATTCTTGATCAGCATGACGAGCTGATTCGATATAGCCATGTCCGTCTGTCCGTCTGAATGAACGAACGGATCTCAAAAACTGTAAGAGCTAAAATAACCATATTACCAGTGCAGATTATCCTAAAACTGACACAGCTGAAGTTTATTTTTGTTTGTCGGTGCCACGCCCACCGCCCCCGCAACTTGTACTTTTAATTTTAGCACAGCACTGCACTGCACAATTTTAAAGCTAAAATTTTTGTAAAATTTTTATCCAATTGTACCATAGATTTCTACCGATCCTGATTTCATAAAGATTTGTTAATTATAAAGCGCACAATAAATACGCTAACAACAAGGAATCTGTCGGTGGTTGATTTTTTTCGGAAGTGTCGCTGAGAACGCACTACCTTCATATACATATACTGTAATAGCAATGGCTAGGACGTTTGGCTGATAACACGAAAGTCTCAGGTTCGAGCCCCAGATCAGACTCAGTATTTTTTATTTTTTTCGTTTTGATTTATTTTGCTTATAACCAAATTGGTAATGGGTCTGTAACAGTCGGGAAACTCGACTGAAACGTTCTTACTTGTTTTAAATAATTTTGTTCAATTTCATTATATTTTGAAGCATGCAAATCATTAATCGATTTCTTATTGGACAGCAACCAACACCCGACGTGGCATACGATCGAAAACACTTTGACTTGACTGAAAGTAATCTTTTATACACTACATAATAATATAATTTTGATCAGAAGTTTTTAACGCAGTGAACTAGACATCTCAGACCCTAAAAAGTATATATATATTCTTGAATAGCATCACCAGCCGAGTCGATCTAGCTATGGCCGTTTGTCGGTTGCTATGTATACTAGTCTCTCAGTTTTAAACTTTGCACCACCTCTTCTATTTGTTGCAGGTAGTATATAAGTCGGAATGGCCGGAATCGGAACACTACACATTGCTGCCATAGCAATGATTGGGAAATAATTGATTGATTCTTTATAAATTTCTTTTAAATAACTATGTTAACCTACCCTGAAAATATTTTTAAAATCGGACAACTATATCCTAAAGCTGCCATAGGAACGATGGGAGGAAATGGGTCGTTGACTATAACTCTGGTGTTTGTTAATATAATTAATTTATTATCGGACCATATACTTTATATACTTTATATGCCAATGTTGAAAATGAAAATGTAAAAATCGAACCACTATTTCCTATTCCATACAAACTATAGAAGGGTTTGAAGGCAACTAGTCTGCAAGGGTATTCTAAGCTTCGGTCCCCGAAGCTAGGCCTTCTTTCTTCTTTATTATTGTCTGTTGCAGAAAATAAGTGACACCGAGAAAAAAAATATGCAGACGAAAAAATAAATACGAATTTTTTTCAGACTTAAAACCTTTCTTATGACAGTCCATTCACATTATTTATTGAGATTTAGTTGTAGGTCTCCTATAAAAATGTTCTTCTTTTAGGGTTTTCTCCACGCCGCTGTCACTTCGCGATCCTTCGCGAATCCTAGTGGACAGAGTCGTTCCGTAAATGGGCGCCAATTAGTTATGATCGTCCTTTTCCGTACTTCTTTGAAGGCTACGAAGATTAGGTTGCGTGACTGCTGGCCTAGATACTCAGTCAGTTAAATGAAAGATAAAGTTTTATGCGGCGATTGCCGGAGTTGCATATATTCTGTCAATACTGCCGTTCTTATTGAAAGTAAGATACAAACTGAAACTTATATACTAGCCGCCTGCGGCTGTTCACAGCGGCTCGCAAATGAGCTGTGCTTGCCGTCTGTGCACGAGCATCCGGCATAATGCTGGTTCAGCAAAATACATGGTGATACATACGGTCACTCGGTCAGCGACTCTGCCCGGTTGACATTGTTAACTTACCCACTTCCATGCTTTGCACGTGTGTCGAATTTAACGGTAACGGCAATATTTCCAAGAATGTAAACCTATTCTCTTTGCGTTACAACTAAATACTTAATAGTCTGGTTTAACAGGATTGCTGACTGAGTTCTATGATAAATTGCCACAGGCAGGTGGCAAGGATTCATATCGGCAAACACTCAGAGCAAACAAAACTTTTACTGAGTTTTGAGCCCCAAGATCCAATCTAGGTGCAAAAACTAAATCTCATCATCATGTACGTAACTTTTATGTGATTGCATTGTATTTATGTATGTATATATTTTATGTATACACTCTGCCACTTTACGAACTTGCGCTGAGAAGAAAGAGGCTTCAACATCACCAAATGTATGCAACAGGGATAAGATGCCGACCCTATCAAGTAAATACGTGAATAGATTGCGTGAGTAAAAGCACAAGACTGTATCGTAGAAATGGTGCAGCGTAGAAATAAAAAAACAATTAAGGGGGCGGTGGACGTGGCACCGACATAAAAGACTTGATCTGCGTCATACATATTTACATATATTTCCAAACCTAAAAACCTCTTTATCATTTAAGTTCAGGGTCTTAAAATGCAGTTTAATCAAGACAATTCATCAGACAAAATATGGGAATCGGGCTACGAACTACTACCTCATCCAGTCTATAAACAATTAGCTCTCTGCGCCTTATTTCTTATTCCCAAACTTAAAGAAATGTTTTTGCGACAAGCGGTCAAATGGATGGTCATCACCCACACAAAATAGATTGGCTACAAAAATGGAATTTTAATTTTCTAAATCGGCTTTAATGTCTATGAAAAGTATGTTGTTCATGAATGAATTATTTATATTAATAAACTAAAGAGTAATGGTCAATGATCCATTTTCTCCCATAGTTCCTGGGGCACATATAGGATAAAGTGGTCCGACTTTGATGCGACTTTTAGGGTAGGTTAAAATAATTATTAAATAGTGATTTACAAAGAATCCATCAATTATCTTTACAAGTTGCGAATTTATGACCTTTATCGTAATCGTTCCTATAGCAGCTATGTGATATAGTGTTCCGATTCTGGCTTTATCGACTTATATAATACCTGCTAAGAAGGGTTAGAATACCCTTGCAGACAAGTTGATTTCAAACCGTTCAATCGTTTGTATGGCAGCTATATAGTAATCCGATTTTTCTGTTTTTAATTTTCTAAATAGGCTTTAATATCTATGGAAACTGTATTTCTCAAGAATGAATTAATTGTCTTGAAGAACACTAGAGTTATGCTCAATGACCCATTTTCTCCCATCGTTCCTATGGGAGCCATAGGATATAGTTGTCCGATTTTGATGAAACTTTCAGGATATATTAAAATAGTCATTAATAAGAGTTGTATTCAATAATGACGGATTTATGACACTTTTTCCCAATCGTTCCTATGGCAGCTATGTGATGTAGTGTTCCGATTCCGACCGTTCCGACTTATATACTACCTGCAACAGATTTAAGGGTCGGTGCAAAGTTTCAGCCCAATAGCTTTAAAACTAGTTTACATAGCAACAGACAGACGAACAGACAGACAGACAGACGGACATGGCTAGATCGACTCCGCTGGGAATGCTGATCAAGAATATATATACTTTATAGGGTCGGAAATGTCTCCTTCACTGCGTTACAAACTTCTGGTCAAAATTATAATACCCTCTGCAAGGGTATAAAAAGTTGGTCAACATGGCTCTGTAGCGTTCGCCATTGACGGCAATGGCGTTTTCAGCATCATTTTCAATGGAAATGGGCCAATTATGCCACCACACCAAACTGTGACTCTTGGTGGATGCATCGTCTTGTGGGGCTGTTCCGAGCCTCAAATCCGACAATTTGGATTGGATGGAGCTTCGTCAGTGTTTGGTTATACGGTCAGAGTCAGACTCTTAAGAGTCTTAAGACTCTCTTAAATTTCCTTCATCTATATCTGTTCTTTCTATTCCCTATTACCTTGATCTCATTGCGGCGGCCCTTTGCCTAAGCTCTATCATTTTTCTCATTCTATTTGGTTTTCGTCTTTGTAGCGATCGCACGGCCAATTCGGGTCCGCTTGCGACTTTGATATATAAAAACAAGTAAGAACGTTACAGTCGAGTTTCCCGACTGTTACAGACCCTGTAAAAAAAAAATATATATATATACATATATATATATTCACACCGAGTCCGGTCCGGGATTCGAACCTAAGATCTTCGCGTTTTAAGTCGAACGTCGTAACCATTCGACAAACCCAAACTGTTTGAACCGACAACTAATACAGTATAAATATATTGAAGACGCACATTCATACATATGTATAAGAAGGTATTGGCAGCACAGCGGCAGCGGCACTTCCGAGAAAAATCAACCACCGAACGCAAGCGATTTACCGTTTGTTTGCGTAAATAAACAGATTTTTGTGTTTAGCGTGCAGGTCAGTGCAAAAATTCAAATACAAATTGCGGGGGCGGTGGGCGTGGCACCGACTTAAAAAAATAAACTCTAATTTACTCAGTATTAGAAGAATCTACACTGGTAATACGGTTCTTCTAGCTCTTACAGTTGCTGAGATCGGTGTGTTCATCCGGACGGACAGACGGACAGATGGACATGGCTATATCGACTCAGCTCGTCATGCTGATCAAGAATATATACTTTGTGGGGTCTGCCACGCCTCCTTCTGCCTGTTACATACATTTGCACAAACTTAATATACCCTTTACCCTTTGGGTACAGGGTCTAATTATCTCGGTACGACTGCACGGCCAATTTGAGTCCTTGCCTACGTTCGATCGATAATCCCCAACTTTGTAAAACTATATAGAATTTATCTCGGTACGACTGCACGGCCAATTTGTGTCCGCTTGCTTACGTTCGATCGATAAATCCCAAATTGTAACCTAAAAAACATTGCCCCTCGTGGCCTAATAAATTGAAATTAAACTAATATAATTACTTGTGATTATTGCGGAAATTATAGCCAATAATTAAGCTCATTGACTCAACATTTGGTGACCCCGATGGGATATTGAACCGTGAAAAATAAATCAAATCACTGGCAATATTAATTTGCCTAAAAATTAAAAACTCTTACTGTAATACAATTGTATATACATAAATACATGCGGTTTCATAAACGTATGTAAGTGCATTGCACAGTTGACGGTGTTCTTTCGCGTCTTCTTTGTGCTGAACTTCCCGCTTGCTGAACGCATCGGTTCACCCGCTGTTGTTGTTCGCGGGCAAGTTGCCGTCCGTGCATTAATCCTACGAAGCAATCTGGGCATTTTTTAACCCAGGGGGAAAATATTATATATAAATAAAAATAAAAAATGGTCAAATGGCAACTAATTCTACCACCAATCCTGGAATGGATAAAATCGAATTTTTGAAAAGGAAATCAAAGGCCTTATTCGAGCGCGCGCAGGAAACTGGATTGGCTCTAGATAAAAAGGATTGAGGTCCGCCACCGAAGAAGAGCTAACATGGCGACTGGAGCTACTGGATAAAACTCGGGCGTCTTTTATCCAAAATCACGACAGCCTTGAGGAGCTCGATTTCAATGAAATTGGCAGCCCACTTCAAAATGAATTCCTGCCCCTAGTCGTATCCCTGAAGGCAGCCATCCAGCTCGAGACAAGGAAGCGCAGGGTGGTTGAGGTGCGATGCTCAACAATGCGGCCGGACTTGTCCATGAATGGATCGGCAGTTCCAGTCCAGAGAAGAAAATATGTGCCTGAACTAAAATTGCCAGAGCTTAGCGGCGGTTATGTGGAATATGCCGACTTCTTCTTGATGTTTTCGACTATCATTGACAAGGAACCAGATCTGTCTCCAATTGAGAAGCTGCAGCACCTATCGGATCGGATTTGGATGCAGTTCGTTCGCTCGATATATCTGACGAGAACTATGCTGTGGCTCTGGATTTATTAAGTAAGCGATTCAACAACAAGCGTCTTGTCTTTCAGGCGCACATCAGCGCGATATTGGGCCTCCAGAAAATAGAGCATGCATCCGCTGTAAAATTGCGTGGGCTTTCGGACAAATTTATTGCGAACCTGCAAGCTTTACAGTCCTTAGGCAGTTTGGAGCAAATTTCTGGCTGTATCATAATTCACAGCTTACTGCAAAAGGTGGATAATGCAACTCGGATAGCGTGGGACGAGTCTTGCGCATTGGATGAAATACCAACGTGCAATCAATTCATCGAGTTTCTAGGGAAGCGTTGCCAGCGACAAGAGCGTGGAGCATTCAGCTCAGTCTTTTCGCCAGGAGGGAACAAGACGTATGACCAATCCCGCTAGAAGCTCGTTTATCATCACGACGACACCTCCCGCTAATTGCATTTGCTGCAATATTCCTGGTCATACCCTTTACAGCTGCTCTACGTTTCTAGGCCTAACCCCGCAAGTCCGTCACCGAGAGGCCAGAAGATTGTCCTTGTGCGTGAATTGCTTAAAAGGAGGCCATCAAGCGCGCCATTGTAGGGCTGCAAATTGCCGAAGGTGTGGAGCGAAGCACCACAGTCTATTGCACTTCGACTCACAGCCCATGTCGCCTCATCATCAGCGTATTCCAGCAATGGAACAAGCTACTTTGAATAGCCACTCCCACTCTGAACCCACAACAACGCCTCCCTCTGCCTCTCTGGTCGCCCAGGATCCCTTGGCTGAAGTTGTATTCTTAGCCACGGCAGTCGTAAGGGCAAAAAAACGTTCGGGGGCTTGGGTACCATGTCGGGCATTGCTCGACTCTGGGTCTCAAGTCCACCTTATTACCTCTCGCCTTGCTCATCAGCTCATTGCCTCGATATAAATCGGCAACAGCTGTTTCTGAACCTGGAGATTCCAGATTTTGTTCAGATGGATTCACTATTAATCTAAATTTAAAATCGTTAGCTTCAGAGTATTCCGCCAGCATCTGGGCCTTGGTTGCTCCTACGATTACGGGTAATCGACCCAGTCTCACTGTGTGCCCAGACGATTGGAGGATCCCAAAGAACATAAGACTGGCTGATCCTGAATTTCACAAGTCGCAGAAGATCGATTTGTTGATTGGAGCAAGTTTATTGATCAAGCTGCTCAGTCTAGGACAAATCAGGTTGGCTACAGGACTGCCGCTGCTGCAGAATACTCGCCTTGGATGGATCGTCACTGGTGGAGGCTTTGATGGGAACCAATCGTCAGCCTTGCTGGCTCAGTCACCGTCAGAAAGCGGAGGTCAAGATGAGTTGCGGATGGAGGAGCCCCCTATGAATCCGTGGTCCGGCCTTTATCCTGATGCCAAACCCAAGAGAGAAGACGTGGCCAAGGCCAGAATAGGCCAAGGGCAAGAAGTAAGACAAGTCCCTGATCAAGTCTCAAGCGCAACCACAGGCCAACTCTGCCGCAGACAAAGAATCCACCGCCACAACGCCTACCAATGGCTGGGATGCACCCTTGAAAGTTGGAGAGCAGGAAATCTTCCTGCCCTCGCGCAAACAGCAACTAAATCAGGCCAACAGCAAGGTGGAAAGTTCCATCCCCAAGCATGCGGCGCGAGTGCAGTTCGCCACCCCCCAACCGGGCAGTTCGAAGCGGGTTCGGATCGTGCCAAGTGCAACAGCGCCTATCAACAGAGTGACTACTACCTCCAGCAGAAGCTGTCGCCTCAGCTGCCCCACGATCGTCTATCCGGCAAGAAATCTGCAAGCTTTGTGTGCTGCCGAAACAGGATGTTGTTGAAAGCCCTTGTCTTCCAACGGGGGAGGATGTTTGGTTATGCGGCCAGAGTCAGACTCTTAAGAGTCTTAAGACTCTCTTAAATTCCCTTCATCTATTTCTGTTCTTTCTATTCCTTATTACCTTCATCTCATTGCGGCGGCCCTTTGCCTAAGCTCTATCATTTTTCTCATTCTATTCGGTTTTCGTCTTTGTAGCGATCGCACGGCCAATTCGGGTCCGCTACCGACTTAGATATATAAAAATGTGTATGCGAATAATTCGAGGTCTTTGTGCAAGATTCTCCTGAGGCTGGTGCGACTAATGCTTAGTTTCTGCGATCGACGTCGAGTTGAGGATTCTGTCTCACACTTTCGGCCACAGTCTTCTCGGGTGTGCGCACTGTCCGAGCTCTGGGACCACTTCTGTCATCCACTAATATCCCTTTCCAACGAACTTTTCTCACCAATTTGCGTATAGCTCCTTCAGTGGGTGCTTTATCACGACCCATATTTCTATTCAAAATTCGAACAGTTTTGGCGACCCAGCACTGATTTTGAAAATTAGTTTTTAAAATTTCAAAACGCTTTTCAAGAGAAAACATGTTGTCGTATGATGGTATGACTAATAAACTGTCTAAATTTCGGGTCTGTAGCTCGTTTAGTATTTTAAAACAACAAAATTAAAAATTTATGTAACACCCGTTGTTTTCTGCAAGGGTATAAAAACTTTTTCGATAAAGTTCTTATGTTACTCATATTAAACACAAATTTATTTTATTTAAAAAGCTTAAAATTTTATTAAGTTAAATGTTGTTTTTATGTTTTTTGCTGTGACTGTTTGATGCATTTGCGTGTCTGAGTTCACTGAGTTTTATTTTTGTGTTATTTACAGTATATAATGCAGTTGAAGCATTTGAAACATTTCAAAATCAGACCGAAACAGAAATCGACGACCCAAATTTAATGCGGTCGAGATTTAGTTTATTTTCTCGTTCTGTTCGGCCTGAAATGCAGCACAAAATGGTAAAAGGGTCTCATAGTCAAATGCGATTAAGTTATTAATTTCGTTATGTTTCTATGTGATGCAAATTTTACAATAAATGGAAAATCTGGCCGACTCAGTTTCTTTTCGAGTAACAACAGGTGAACCTTTTTTCTTAAATAATTAAACAATGTGGGTGTAAAAATGGGATGTGGAATTTCAGTTTTGAACGTCTCTGTTTTTGTTTCTTTTAGAGATTTAGCTGTCAACTGGTTAGCTATTTAAACAGCAAAAATTGCTGACTTTATGCCGACAGATGTCAGTAGTATGTTCTAATTGGAATGTTATACCCATTACTCGAAAAATTAAAATGGGTATTTGTGCGGTTGTATACAATAGAGAGTAAAAGCGTTTACGACTGTATAAAGTAAATATATTCCAGATCACATTAATAGCCGGATCGATATTGTTCCATATATTCGAGCACCTAGATCTCAGACAACAAAGGTTGTGCAACCATTTCGTATATGTAAACTTTAAAAAACCCCACGATATCTTTCGCTCCCACGTTTTTAATGAATGTGTGTCTATACCACCATTTCTCGAAAACTTTACAAGTCTAGAAGCACAATATTAAATATAAGGACTCGTAAGATTGTTGTATATACCAATGCAGATCAAGTTAGTTACCCATGCAGATCAAGTTGGTTTCAAATTTTGCCACGTATCCTTTCACCCCTGCAATCTGAATTTTGTAAACCTTCAATAATAGGTAGCTAGCTGTATGATAGTGACATAGCCTTAGCATGCACTTACATATTATTAACTCAACATTATAAAGGGTCTTTCAAATAGAGCGGGTCGGTGTAATAATCTGTAGCGGCCATTTTGTTTTGGCGGCATCTGTTAAATCTGTTTTTTCATATTTAGTCACTGACGCCAAATCACCATGGCAAGTAACATGGTTGAGCAGCATGTGCAAATGATAAAACTATATTATCAAAATAAGAGTTCTTTAGTGCAAACGTTGCGCTCCTTGTGCCCATTTTATGCCAGACGCGGTGGCCCTTCAAAGTCCGCTCTTCAAAGATTGGTGAACAACTTTGAGTCGACCGGTTATGTAAACAACAAACCAACTCCTTTACGTCAATGGAACGCCAGATCGGTTCCAGCAAGATGGCGCTACTTGCCACACAGCGACCGACACAATGAACATTCTGCAAGAACGGTTTTAGGGTAGGGTTATCTCTCGCAGAGGTGACGTGAATTGGCCACCAATATCGTGTGATTAGACTCCGCTAGACTTTTTCTTGTGGGGTTTTCTGAAGTCGCAGGTCTATGCCAATAAGCCACAATCGACCGTTGCCCTGAAAGCCAAATACTAATAAAACACATCTTGTTTTATTTAATTTTAACATCGACCTGTCCTTGTTAAAAGACCCTTTATATACCCACATACCATCTAAGTTAGAAAATTGGATAAAGCGCTGGCATGCTCAAAAGGATCCTATTTTGAAGGCGATAATAAAGATTTGTACTAATATACGCACAAATGATTATTTTGTTTATTCCGGAAAAATTAGATCATATGGTTTGTATTACTTACTGACGCATTGCCAGCCAATAGAAACAAAAACAAAAATTAAAAATAAGTAAGAACATTACAGTCGAGTTCCCCGACTGTAGGTGTATGAAGGTAGTGCGGTCTAAGCGGCACTTCCTAAAAAAATTAACCACCGACCGCAAGCGATTTACCATTTATTTGAGTAAATAAACAGATAACTTGTTGTTAGCGGCTGTAAACTTTGCATATTTTTTGTGCGCTTTCAAATTAACCAAACTTGATGATATTTTCAGGATCGGTAGAAATATATGCTCCAGTTGCGTACAAAAAGCTGTAGTATCTAGCTTGTGCTCCTGCAGTGCAATGCAGTACAAACATATAAATACAAAATTCGGGGGCGGTCGGCGAGCCCAAAAAAAAAAAATAAACTCGATCTACGTCAGTATTAGGAGCATCTGCACTGGTAATATGGTCTCTCTAGCTCTTAGAGTTTCTGAGATCCGTTCGTTTATCCGGACGGACAGACGGACGGACAGACAGACGGACGGACGGACGGACGGACGGACGGACGGACGGACGGACCGACCGACGGAAAGACGGACGGACGGACGGACAGACAGAGAGACGGATATGGCTATATCGACTCAGCTCGTCATCCTGATTAAGAGTATATACTTTGTAGGGTCTGCCACGCCTCCTTCTGCCTGTTACATACTTTGAACCGATCCTTCTTTCTGTTGCACGTAGTATATACGTCGGAACGGACGGAACCGGAACACTACATCACATATATGCCATGGGAACGATTGGGAAAAAGCGCCATCGATTCTTTAGAAGGGACTACTTTCTTTTCGCTAATCCCGTTGCACGTGATGCGAAGATAGGACCGACCATGCAGGGAAAATAGTAGAAAAATTTCGAGGAAAACTACATGTCAGTGTCAGTAAATTTTAATTTGGCATCAAGTATGACACCAATCATGATCATCAACACGCGTGATTCTATCAAGAAAGACTCCCTCTAGAGAGTAAGCAGCAAACTGAGGATCTGTACGGTAAAATTTCATCAGTTTGCACTTAGAGCCGTTTAATTTTAGTGAATTTGTTTGACACCATGCTTGTAAATTATTAAGATCGACGTGAGGGATCATTATATTGAATATAAAGCTTGACATCGTCCGCTTACATTAGTACGCGAGAATTAGGTACGACCGGAAGGTCGTTAATAAAAAGTGTGAACAGCGAAGGACCAAGGTGAATACCTTGAGGGACGCCCGAGGTGATACGGATTTCACCAGAAAGTGAGCTCTTGAAAAGAACCCTTTGTGTTCTATTATTCAAGTAACTGCAGATCAATTTTAGTAAGCCTACTGGGAAACCCATTTTGTCAAGCTTTATTAAAAGAAGAGAGTGATTAACGAAGTCGAATGCTTTACTGAAGTCTGTGTAAATGACATCTGTTTGAAAATTTGACTGGAAGCCCTTGATAACAAAGGATGAGAGCTCCAAAAGATAAGTAGTCGTCGAGCGACGTTTTATAAATCCATGTTGGCATGGAGAAATAAAAGAGCTGCATAGGTGTTGCAATTGAGGGGTTATAAGTTTCTCGAAGAGCTTGGGATAGCAGACAATTTAGAGATAACTCTGTAATTGCTTGCATTGCCTCGTTTACCTTTTTTTATGGATAGGGATAACGTATGATTCATTCCATATCCGAGGAAACGTTGAGGACTCGAGACACAGACTAAATAACTTAAGAAGAGGCTTGCTCAGGTAATCGGCGCAGTATCTAAGCACGCAGCCTGGTATACCATCCGGTCCTGGCGAGAAAATTGACTTAATCCGTTAAAGATCGGATATAATCGAGCTTTCGTTAATGACAGGGCAGAAAATTAAATTTGACCTTGGGAATTCCTGGGAATCCGTATGGTTTAAAATTATTGCGGGTTCACACGTGGTTTTGAAAAATCTATCAAAAAGATCGGCAATGGCCTGATCGGTGTTTGCCGATGAGTTTTCAAATGACATAGAGGATGGGAATAGAACAGACTTACGCTTGTTGTTAACAAAATTATTAAACTGTTTTGGGTCCTGAGTGAACTGGACCTTGCAACGAGTTAAATAATAATTACAGCACTGAGCGTTTAGCACGGTAAAATTAGACCGAGCAGTTAAGTAATGAGCATATACGTTGCTCGACCCGGTTTCTTTAAATTTAGTGTAAAGTCTAATTTTAATTATTTTTAATTTTTAGACCCTGTACCCAAAGGGTAAATGGTATATTAAGCTTGTGCAAATGTATGTAACAGGCAGAAGGAGGCGTGGCAGACCCGCATGACGATCAGCATGACGAGCTGAGTCGATATAGCCATGTCCGTCTGTCCGTCCGTCCGTCCGTCCGTCCGGATGAACACACGGATCTCAGCAACTGTAAGAGCCGTATTACCAGTGTAGATTCTCTTAATACTGAGTCAATTAGAATTTATTTTTTTAAGTCGGCGCCACGCCCACCGCAATTTGTATTTGAATTTTTGCACTGTATTTGTATTAAAATTTTTCTAAAAATACACATGCAATTGGAGAATAGATTTCTGACGATCCTAAGAATTTCATCAATATTGGTTAATTATAAAGAGCACAATAAATACCTAAAGCTAACAGGCGCTAAACACAAAAAAATCTGTTTATTTGCTCAAACAAACGGTAAGTGCAGCTGCAGCTGCGCTGCCACTACCTTCATATACATACATACGAATGTGTATGTATGTATGAATGTGCGTCTTCAATATATTTATATTGTATTAGCTGTCGGTTCAAAAAGTTTGGGTTTGTTGAATGGTTACGATGTTCGACATAAAACGCGAAGATCTTGGGTTCGAATCCCAGACCGGACTCGGTGTGAATATATATATATATATATATATATATTTTTTTTTTTTGTACAGGGTCTGAAACAGTCGGGAAACTCGACTGTAACGTTCTTACTTGTTTTTTTTTTGTACAGGGTCTGTAACAGTCGGGAAACTCGACTGTAACGTTCTTACTTGTTTTTTAATGGCTTCGCGAGCGGAGCGCTCTAGTTTAGCATCCTATTTCTTCTTATCTTTGTTTAGAGTCTGACTCTAAGTGAGTCAGCTATGTATAAATAATAAATGGAGTGGGTCGTAAAATAGCAAATATGTCACTCGCCCCTCCTTAGAAAAAAGCTTGTCCTCAAGCGCTTACAATTTCTGGGTACAATTGAGAAACATCCTCTTGCTCTTGTTCTATTTGATGTTTTTTACCCCTTACAATGATTTTGGTAGTTGTATTTTTTCTCAACTTAAGAAATATTACAATGATTACTATTATTAAAATTACAATTAAGAAAAAAATATAATTGTACTTGTACTTTTACAATGTGTAATACTTCTTTTGCCTTGAATGTTTTTATAAGTGTTACATTTAATTTTTCGTATTGTGGTGTCAAATTTATAAGGAAATTTTTAGTGTATGAACTTATAGTTAATTGATCGTGTCATGGTAAAATTTTGGATTTTTATTCGTTTATTACCACTTATGTGGATAACGGAAATGTCATTATTACAATTATGCTTCAATATTGTTAATGATTAATGTGTTGGAGATTACAATTATTATCTTACTTTCTAAAAAGGATCTTTTTAATTTACAAGTAGTCTGTTGTAGTAATAGTATTCCACTTATGCAATTATCCTTTATTTTGTTATGGTTAGTATCATAAACATTGTTTTCTCGTACATAGTATGTTAGTCTTGTATTGGTTTCTATTACATTACCCTCAGAGTTTGGGTATGGAACAAACTTAATAAATGTGAACATTTCTTCTTTTATTGGTATAATTGACATTATTAAAATTTCCTTTGTAACTGTATTGATCCAGGTGGATGTAGTAACTTGGGCAAAATTTTTCCCATCGATGTGTTCTAATTTGCCATGATTCAAAAATTTTGGATTAAATATTAGCTAGTTCGATATCTTCAATGTATTCAATCTCTTGTCCTATTTCTATTCTTTGTTGCATTTGTCGTAGTTGTTTGTCAGTGATTTTTTTCATACATTCCAGTCCTTGGTTTATTTAATCAGTGAATTTATTTAATTCATGCATATTAATGGTTTTGCTTGCTAAACTATCTATTTGTGTTTGCAATTCTGTTTTATCTTTCTCATTTAGTGTTCCGAATAAGTATTTGTATGCTGATACTACAATGTTAAATAATCCCCTTTTATTTCTAACATGCAACTGCATTCCTGCGTATTCTTTGATTAATTTACGTATCAGATAAGGTGAATTAGGGTTAGTATTTTCCGGTATAGTTTTGCTCACTAGTTCTTCTATTTCCGTCATGTTTATTTTTTAAGCGTGGTATTCCTTTTCTTTATAGATATAAATAGGCTTATCTGAAAAAATTAAGTATCCTCCTCTAGATTCCGGCTCGGTGATAGTGCCTATCTCAATAGATGTATGTCCGTTTGTTACTGTTATCATTCCCGTCAATGCCATCAAAACGATAATGTCCCTGTCCCTGTAAATATTTACTTTCATTTAATTTCTTTTTCTGTTTAAATTGAGATTTATACAGAACAACTTTCTGCCTTCCTCCAGTTTTATAATGATCTTCGTCCACTTGTTCTACTACTTTTGTTTTCCGAAAAGGGTTGTCTATTAATAATTAATAATAATTGGTCCCTTTTTAAATCTTGTTTCAATTTCAAAATCTTCTACATTTTTATTAAATTTCTGTTGTATAGTTGCTTTCTTTTTCTGCATGTCGTACAATGGTGTACCCGCGTATAACATGATAATCGCAGGTACACATTTCCCCAGTTGTACTGTGCTTTACCACGAAATTATAATTGTAAACAATGTTTTCAATTTTTGAATATTTTAATTCTGCCTCATCTAAGGTTTTTATTATTCTTATTTTCTCGTTAATTGTTTTATGAACCCTCTCAATGTCTCCTATCCCATTTTTACTTGATGTTACTTCGTATTCTATTCCCTGCGTTACTATCCAATTTTTTAAGGCGTTAATTGTAAATGCTGAATCTTTGTCAAATTTGATTTTGTTTGGCTTGTTCATGTAGCCGAAAATTTGTAGTAGAGCTCTTTTGCATTCAAGCCTGTCCTTCGACTTTGTGGGCTCTACCATAATAAATTTCGAATACAAATCTATACAAGTCAAATAGTACTGTCCTTCAATTGTATAAATGCCCACCACATACTTTTCTCTGCAATGGTTCACTTCTGGGGTCAATTTCATCTGTAATAATGTTTTGCCTGGCTACAAACCTCACATTCATTAATTATATTCTGAATTAGCTTCAAAGCATCTGGAAAATAATGTGTATCTTTAAATAGCTGATAAGTTTTCTCAATTCCTGGATGTATTTATGCTCTGTTATTACATATTCTTTAAATTCAGAGTACGATTCAATTTCAATAAGCTTCCGTTTTGTCCTTAGAACTGTGGTTGTTTGTTTATTGATAATGTCTTTATGAGCTTGTTGAAAAATCAAGAAATCTGGATCATTTTCCATGTAAATTGTGACTCTATTTCCTACAACGTGATTCTTTAAAATTTCTTTTGCCTTTTCCAATGTCATTTCTTAATACATTGATATTTGAAATTTTACGAAATAGGTTCTCCTACTTATTATTTCTTCATCCCCTCTCGTTAATGTTATTTGTCTCTTCGCAATGTTAAGTGGTTTTTCAGTAATTGATATTAATCCCTGTAAATCTTCGTCTGCGCTATGATGTGTCTGGTTACTGTCATCTTGACAATTACATTCATCAATTTTTATCCTTGATAATGCGTCTGCTATATTATTTAGTTATCCCGGCAAATAGGTTATTTTGTAATCATATTCATTAAGCTTGATCTTCCATCTCATTAGCTTATTACTTGGCTCTTTCAGTCCATCTAACCATATTAGAGGCTTATGATCGCCTTTCATTTCAAACTTTTGACCATATAAGTAAGTCCTAAAATACTTAGTTGCCCAAAAGATAGCTAATAATTCTTTTTCTATTGTAGAATAATTTATTTCATGACCGTTTAATGTTCTGCTAGCATAGCTTATCGCTCTTCCATCTTGTGACAACACTGCTCCTATTGCAAAATCACTTGCGTCTGTAGTCAATACAAATTGCTTACCAAAATCCGTCCGTCCGTCCGTCCGTCCGTCCGTCCGGATGAACACACGGATCTCAGCAACTGTAAGAGCTAGAAGAACCGTATTGCCAGTGTAGATTCTTCTAATATTGAGTAAATTAGAGTTTATTTTTTTAAGTCGGTGCCACGCCCACCGCCCCCGCTATTTGTATTTGAATTTTTGCACTGCCCTGCACTGCACAAATTTCAAGCTCAAATTTTTTTAAAAATACACATGCAATTGGAGCATAGATTTCTACCGATCCTGAAAATTTCATCAAGATTGGTTAATTAGAAAGCGCACAATAAATACCTAAAGTTTACAGGCGCTAAATACAAAAAATCTGTTTATTTGCGCAAACAAACGGTAAATCGCTTGCGTTCGGTGGTTGATTTTTCTCGGAAGTGCCGCTGCAGCTGCGCTGCCACTACCTTCACATACATATGTATGAATGTGCGTCTTCAATATATTTATACTGTATTAGCTGTCGGTTCAAAAAGTTTGGGTTTGTCGAATATATATATATATTTATTATTTTTTTTGTTTATAACCAAATTTGTACAGGGTCTGTAACAGTCGGGAAACTCGACTGTAACGTTCTTACTTGTTTTTTTTAGCTAATAACCAAATTTGTACAGGGTCTGTAACTGTCGGGAAACTCGACTGTAACGTTCTTACTTGTTTTCTCTGTATTTGGCTGTATTCCTTTTTCATTTACTATGTGTCCCAAAAAACGTTTCATTCTTCATAAACACGCATTTGTGGAGCTGAAGCTTCAGATTAGCATGTTTTAATTTTTGAAATACCTTTCTTATTGAAATTAGATGTTCTTCAAGTGAAAATGTCATTCAAATACACTAAACAATGCTTATAAATAAAATCTTCTAATAGATTATTCATGTAACGCTGGAAAGTAGCGGGTGCATTTTTCAGACCAAAAGGCATTCTTGTGTATTCGTAATGTCCGTAATTAGTTGAAAATGCTGTCTTGGCTATAGATGCAGGATCCATTTGAACTTGATGAAATCCTTTAGCTAAGTCTCTAGTCGTGAAATACCGATCTTCCTAATTTGTCCAAAATCTCATCCATGTTCGGGATAGGGTACCTATCATCTACAGTTATTTCATTTAGTGCCCTGTAGTCAATTACTATTCTAAAATCTTTTTTTCCACAAATTTTCTTTCTTTGGCACTACTATTATCGGTGCACAATAGGGTGAATTTGATTTCCTTATTATCCCTTGTCTTATCATATCGTTAATTTGTTTGTTTAACATACTCATCGTAAATTTGAGGGTATCTATACGGTTTCTTATAAATGGGGTCCTCATGCTTTGTCTGAATTTTATAGGTGATCGCACTGGTGAAAGTCAAATTGTCGCTTTCCCTATAGTTGATATCCCTAAATTCTTTTAAAACTTTCAGTAGCTATCCTTTTTATACCCTTGCAGAGGGTATTATAATTTTGACCAGAAGTTTGTAACGCAGTGAAGGAGACATTTCCGACCCTATAAAGTATATATATTCTTGATCAGCATCACCAGCCGAGTCGATCTAGCCATGTCCGTCTGTCTGTCTGTCTGTTCGTCTGTCTGTTGCTATGTAAACTAGTTTTAAAGCTATTGGGCTGAAACTTTGCACCGACCCTTAAATCTGTTGCAGTTAGTATATAAGTCGGAACGGCCGGAATCGGAACACTACATCATATAGCTGCCATTGGAACGATTGTGAAAAAGTGCCATAAATTCGCCATTCTTATAGATATTTTATTTATTTCTTGGTAAACTCCATTTAAAAGCAATTTTAACGTATCCTGAAAGTTTCATCCAAATCGGACCACTATATCTTATAGCTGCCATAGGAACGATGGGAGAAAATGGGTCACTGAGCATAACTCTGGTGTTTTTCAAGACAATTAATTCATTCTTAATAAAAACAGTTTTCATAGACATTAAAGCTTTTTTAGAAATTTAAAAATCAAAGATCGGATCACTATATCCTATAGCTGCCATACAATCGATCGAACAGTTTTAAGGCAACTGGTCTGCAAGGGTATTCTAAGCTTCGGGTACCGAAGCTAGCCTTCCTTTCTTGTTCTTCTTTATTCAAGTGATCTAATTTATATTCTTCTCCTTTTTCTTGTATTTGATTTTCTATCCCATAATTAAAATCTTTATCCTCAATATCTTTTTCAATTTTCTGTGCTGATTCTAGTGGTTTACTTGTTTTAGTTTCTACAAAATGGAACTGATATCTATTCAAATTAACTATCTGATCTCGATAATTGATTACTGCATTAGCGGCATTCAAATAACTCCTACCAAGCAATAAATCGTATTTCGATGAAAAGTTATGGATATAAAATTTTTGATGCTCATTACATAGCTTACTTTTCAAAAATTCCACAAATCTTTCTAATTTAATTTCTCCTTTTATTGTGGACACTGTTGTTGTATTTTTAAATTCTTTAAATCGAAAAAGTTTTCTCTGAGTATGTTGATGCTGGATCCTGTATCAATCAAACATCTCATAGCCCTTCCATTTATTGTTACTTTGGTATGCGGTCGCAGGAGGCCATTTGATGAAAATTTTTATCCATATCCATTCGTTTGATGACAGTGTTATTGCTATCTCTTTGTCTTTAAAAAGGCTGATTTTGAATATTTCTTCCATTACTATTATTGGACCATATTTGCTGATTTATTGGGTTGTTGGCTTGTCCCGGTGTTAATTTTTGTTGTAACTCTTGTCTAAAATTTCTATTTCTGTCGTATTCATTTTGGCTTTGCAAATGCTGTCTGTGGTTATTCTGTCCGAAATTGTTTTGATAATGTCGCTCAACCTGTTCGTAATTTTGATGTCTTTCTGCTGACGTAACTACCTGTGGTGACTTGTAGGTCGGAATAAAAATATGCTCCCGTTTCGAATTGTAGTTTACGTTATTAATTTGTTGGGGGCTGACGCTTTCTGAATAGCTGTCATAATACCCCTTCTGCTGTGCTATTAGTATGAGGTTTTCTATTGTGGAAATATCCTGCTTCCCTAAAATTACATAAAGTTTTCCCGGTAATTCCCTTTCTATTACTTTATTTATTGTCTCGTTCATAGCACTTTTATAAAGTATAGTTTGATCACCATTCCCTATCAAATTTAGCTTATTTGTTAACAAATTTTTCTTATCCTCTAGCTCTTCGCAAAACTTACGTAAGTTTCCTCTAAATCTGGTGTAGTGCATTTTCCTCAGCATCTCCTCGCTGCTCTCTTGCACCTGGAACCTATTGATGAGTCCTTGTTGCAGGGATTCTCATGTGTTAGCCCCCATGTCCTGAGCCTTCTGTTGGGCAGTTCCTGCCAGAAGCATCTCCACTGTAGCATAGATGGACGATTTTTGGCGCTGATCATCCGTGGTGAAAATCGCCAGTAAATAGTCCACTCGTCGTACAAAACTAGCCAGCTGTCTTTGCTCTCCATTGTATGTTGGGATTCCTCTGAGCTGCTGGAGTAGCATGCTCATGTCATCTCTGTTTAGGGGTGCCATCGATGATGATTTTTTTTTACAATTTTTTTTTTTTTTATGCCCTTGCAGAGGGTATTATAATTTTGACCAGAAGTTTGTAACGCATTGAAGGAGACATTTCCGACCCTATAAAGTATATATATTCTTGATCAGCATCACCAGCCGAGTCGATCTAGCCATGTCCGTCTGTCCGTCTGTCTGTCCGTCTGTCGGTTGCTATGTAAACTAGTCTCTCAGTTTTTGAGCTATCGGGCTGAAACTTTGCATCGACCCTTCAATCTGTTGCAAGTAGTATATAAGTCGGAACGGCCGGAATCGGAACACTACATCACATAGCTGCCATAGGAACGATTGGGAAAAAGTGCCATAGATTCGCTATTTTTCAAGATAACTTATTTATTTTTTAGAAAACTATTTTTAATGACTATTTTAACATATTTTGAAAGTTTCATCAAAATCGGACTACTATAGCCTATAGCTGCCATAGGAACGATGTGAAAAAATGGGTCATTGAGCAAAAGTCTGGTGTTTTTCAAGACAATTAATTCATTCTTGAGAAAAACTGTTTTCATAGACATTAAAGCCTTTTTAGAAATTAAAAAACCCAAAAATACTATATCCTATAGCTGCCATACAAACGATTGAACGGTTTAAAAGCAACTAGCCTGCAAGGGTATTCTAAGCTTCGGGTACCGAAGCTAGCCTTCCTTTCTTGTTTTTGTGTTGTATTTGAATTTATTTTTATACCGTTGCAGAGGGTATTATAATTTTGATCAGAAGTTTGTAACGCAGTGATGGAGACGTGTCCGACCCTATTAAGTATATATATTCTTGATCAGCATCACCAGCCGAGTCGATCTAGCCATGTCCGTCTGTCTGTCCGACTGTCTGTCTGTCCGTCTGTCTGTCTGTATGTCTGTCCGTCCGTCTGTCTGTTGCTATGTAAACTAGTCCCTCAGTTTTAAAGCTATCGGGCTGAAACTTTGCACCAACCCTTCAATCTGTTGCAGGTAGTATATAAGTCGGAACGGCCGGAATCGGAACACTACATCACATAGCTGCCATAGGAACGATTGGGAAAAAGTGCCATAAATTCGCTATTTCTCAAGATAATTTATTTATTTTTTAGGAAACTCGTTTAAATGATTAATTTAACTTATCCCGAAAGTTTCATCAAAATCGGACCACAACATCCTAAAGCTGCCATAGGAACGATGTGAGAAAATGGGTCAACGAGCATAACTCTGGTGTTTTTCAAGGCACTTCTTCGAAAGTATTTGCTATACCGATTTCTGGCCAGAGCATATTATAGTCCAAGGACACCAAGATAGGAAAAGAAAAAAAATCAATAAATGGCCAATTGCCATTAAACTTCCCCAGCCGACTGCACCTGCTGTGCAACCAAAAAACTAGCTTCCTCTTTAGAATTGATTGTCCTTCCCGGCGGGGTGGTGGAGTATTACTTGCGGTTGACTCCAAACTCCCGGCGGAATAGATATGCCTTCAAGAATTCGGTGATATTTGCGTTAAAGTAACTATCTCAGGTAATACCTTCTTTATTACCTGTTCCTATATTGCGCCTTCTTCCGAGATATCCATGTACTGGAAGCACTTATCTGCTATCCAATCTGTTTCCAACTTGCTTGCCGACAGCGATCAGTTGATTGTTCTTTTCAAATCGGATAGGAAAGCCCCGCGTACCAGATGCTTTCGCCATACTGATATCCTTAAATTAAACTCTCTTATAGCCGGCTATGATTGGTCCGACCTTTACTCATGCACCGACATTGTGAAGGGTGCTGAGTTATTTTATAAAAAATTAAATATGTTTTTTGACTCGTGTGTTCCGCTGCGGTATCCACCTAATTCAGAAACTCCCCCGTAGCCCGTGCTAAACGCTCAGTGCTATAATAATTATTTAACTCGTTGCAAGGTCCAGTTCACTCAGGACCCTAAACAGTTATAATTTTGTTAACACCAAGCGTAAGTCTGTTCTATACCCATCCTCTGTGTCATTTGAAAACTCTTTGGCAAACACTGATCAGGCCCTTGCCGACTTTTTGCTAGATTTTTTGCCACATATGAACCCGCAATAATTTTAAGCCATACGGATTCCCAGGAATTCCCAAGGTCTAATTAACGAAAGCTTGATTATATCCGATCTTCAACGGTGTTGAGTCAATGAGCTTTTTCATTAGCTTTAATTTCCGCAATAATCACAAGTAATTATATTAGTTTAATTTCAATTTATTAGGCCACGAGGGGCAATGTTTTTATACCCTTGCAGAGGGTATTATAATTTTGACCAGAAGTTTGCAACGCAGTGAAGGAGACATTTCCGATCCTATAAAGTATATATATTCTTGATCAGCACCACCAGCCGAGTCGATCTAGCCATGTCCGTCTGTCCGTCTGTCTGTCCGTCTGTCTGTCCGTCTGTCTGTCCGTCTGTCGGTTGCTATGTAAACTAGTCCCTCAGTTTTAAAGCTATCGGGCTGAAACTTTGCACCAACCCTTCAATCTGTTGCAGGTAGTATATAAGTCGGAACGGCCGGAATCGGAACACTACATCACATAGCTGCCATGGGAACGATTGGGAAAAAGTGACATAATTTCGTCACTTTTCAAGATAATTTATTTATTTTTTGGTAAACTCTATTTAATAGCAATTTTTTACATATCCTGAAAGTTTCATTAAAATCGGACCACTATATCCTATAGCTGCCATAGGAACGATAGGAGAAAACGGGTCATTGAGCATAACATTGGTATTTCTTAAGACAATTAATTCATTCTTGAGAAAAACAGTTTTCATAGACATTAAAGCCTTTTTAGAAATTTTAAAACCAAAAGTCGGATCACTATATCCTAAAGCTGCCATACAATCGATGGAACAGTTTAAAGGCAACTGGTCTGCAAGAGTATTCTAAGCTTCGGGTACCGAAGCTAGCCTTCCTTTCTTGTTTAGGTTACAATTTGGGATTTATCGATCGAACGTAGGCAAGCGGACACATATTGGCAGTGCAGTCGTACCGAGATAATTTTTATATATCTAAGTCGGTAGCGGACCCGAATTGGCCGTGCGATCGCTACAAAGACGAAAACCGAATAGAATGAGAAAAATGATAGAGCTTAGGCAAAGGGCCGCCGCAATGAGATGAAGGTAATAAGGAATAGAAAGAACAGAAATAGATGAAGGGAATTTAAGAGAGTCTTAAGACTCTTAAGAGTCTGACTCTGGCCGCATAACCAAACATCCTCCCCCGTTGGAAGACAAGGGCTTTCAACAACATCCTGTTTCGGCAGCACACAAAGCTTGCAGATTTCTTGCCGGATAGACGATCGTGGGGCAGCTGAGGCGACAGCTTCTGCTGGAGGTAGTAGTCACTCTGTTGATAGGCGCTGTTGCACTTGGCACGATCCGAACCCGCTTCGAACTGCCCGGTTGGCGGGTGGCGAACTGCACTGCTTGGGGGTGGAACTTTCCACCTTGCTGTTGGCCTGATTTAGTTGCTGTTTGCGCGAGGGCAGGAAGATTTCCTGCTCTCCAACTTTCAAGGGTGCATCCCAGCCATTGGTAGGCGTTGTGGCGGTGGATTCTTTGTCTGCGGCAGAGTTGGCCTGTGGTTGCGCTTGAGACTTGATCAGGGACTTGTCTTCCTTCTTGCCCTTGGCCTGTTCTGGCTTCTTATCCTTGGACTGCTCCTTCTTCTTGGCCTTGGCCACGTCTTCTCTCTTGGGTTTGGCATCAGGATAAAGGCCGGACCACGGATCCATAGGGGGCTCCTCCATCCGCATCTCATCTTGACCTCCGCTTTCTGACGGTGACTGAGCCAGCAAGGCTGACGATTGGTTCCCATCAAAGCCTCCACCAGTGACGATCCATCCAATGCGAGTATTCTGCAGCAGCGGCAGTCCTGTAGCCAACCTGATTTGTCCTTTGTTCTTTGGGATCCTCCAATCGTCTGGGCACACAGTGAGACTGGGTCGATTACCCGTAATCGTAGGAGCAACAAACGCGCAGATGCTGGCGGAATACTCTGAAGCTAACGATTTTAAATTTAGATTAATAGTGAATCCATCTGAACAAAATCTGGAATCTCCAGGTTCAGAAACAGCTGTTGCCGATTTATATCGAGGAAATTGTAGCTGATGAGCAAGGCGAGAGGTAATAAGGTGGACTTGAGACCCAGAGTCGAGCAATGCCCGACATGGTACCCAAGCCCCCGAACGATTTTTTACCCTTACGACTGCCGTGGCTAAGAATACAACTTCAGCCAAGGGATCCTGGGCGACCAGAGAGGCAGAGGGAGGCGTTGTTGTGGGTTCAGAGTGGGAGTGGCTATTCAAAGTAGCTTGTTCCATTGCTGGAATACGCTGATGATGAGGCGACATGGGCTGTGAGTCGAAGTGCAATAGACTGTGGTGCTTCGCTCCACACCTTCGGCAATTTGCAGCCCTACAATGGCGCGCTTGATGGCCTCCTTTTAAGCAATTCACTCACAAGGACAATCTTCTGGCCTCTCGGTGACGGACTTGCGGGGTTAGGCCTAGAAACGTAGAGCAGCTGTAAAGGGTATGACCAGGAATATTGCAGCAAATGCAATTAGCGGGAGGTGTCGTCGTGATGATAAACGAGCTTCTAGCGGGATTGGTCATACGTCTTGTTCCCTCCTGGCGAAAAGACTGAGCTGAATGCTCCACGCTCTTGTCGCTGGCAACGCTTCCCTAGAAACTCGATGAATTGATTGCACGTTGGTATTTCATCCAATGCGCAAGACTCGTCCCACGCTATCCGAGTTGCATTATCCACCTTTTGCAGTAAGCTGTGAATTATGATACAGCCAGAAATTTTGCTCCAAACTGCCTAAGGACTGTAAAGCTTGCAGGTTCGCAATAAATTTGTCCGAAAGCCCACGCAATTTTAGAGCGGATGCATGCTCTATTTTCTGGAGGCCCAATATCGCTTGTTGAATCGCTTACTTAATAAATCCAGAGCCACAGCATAGTTCTCGTCAGATATATCGAGCGAACGAACTGCATCCAAATCCGATCCGATAGGTGCTGCAGCTTCTCAATTGGAGACAGATCTGGTTCCTTGTCAATGATAGTCGAAAACATCAAGAAGAAGTCGGCATATTCCACATAACCGCCGCTAAGCTCTGGCAATTTTAGTTCAGGCACATATTTTCTTCTCTGGACTGGAACTGCCGATCCATTCATGGACAAGTCCGGCCGCATTGTTGAGCATCGCACCTCAACCACCCTGCGCTTCCTTGTCTCGAGCTGGATGGCTGCCTTCAGGGATACGACTAGGGGCAGGAATTCATTTTGAAGTGGGCTGCCAATTTCATTGAAATCGAGCTCCTCAAGGCTGTCGTGAATTTGGATAAAAGACACCCGAGTTTTATCCAGTAGCTCCAGTCGCCATGTTAGCTCTTCTTCGGTGGCGGACCTCAATCCTTTTTATCTAGAGCCAATCCAGTTTCCTGCGCGCGCTCGAATAAGGCCTTTGATTTCCTTTTCAAAAATTCGATTTTATCCATTCCAGGATTGGTGGTAGAATTAGTTGCCATTTGACCATTTTTTATTTTTATTTATATATAATATTTTCCCCCTGGGTTAAAAAATGCCCAGATTGCTTCGTAGGATTAATGCACGGACGGCAACTTGCCCGCGAACAACAACAGCGGGTGAACCGATGCGTTCAGCAAGCGGGAAGTTCAGCACAAAGAAGACGCGAAAGAACACCGTCAACTGTGCAATGCACTTACATACGTTTATGAAACCGCATGTATTTATGTATATACAATTGTATTACAGTAAGAGTTTTTAATTTTTAGGCAAATTAATATTGCCAGTGATTTGATTTATTTTTCACGGTTCAATATCCCATCGGGGTCACCAAATGTTGAGTCAATGAGCTTAATTATTGGCTATAATTTCCGCAATAATCACAAGTTATTATATTAGTTTAATTTCAATTTATTAGGCCACGAGGGGCAATGTTTTGTAGGTTACAATTTGGGATTTATCGATCGAACGTAGGCAAGCGGACACAAATTGGCCGTGCAGTCGTACCGAGATAATTTTTATATATCTAAGTCGCAAGCGGACCCGAATTGGCCGTGCGATCGCTACAAAGACGAAAACCGAATAGAATGAGAAAAATGATAGAGCTTAGGCAAAGGGCCGCCGCAATGAGATGAAGGTAATAAGGAATAGAAAGAACAGAAATAGATGAAGGGAATTTAGGAGAGTCTTAAGACTCTTAAGAGTCTGACTTTGGCCGCATAACCAAACAAACGGGTTAAGCCAATTTTTTTGCCATTACCGGATGGTATACCAGGCTGCGTGCTTAGATACTGCGCCGATTACCTGAGCAAGCCTCTTCTTAAATTATTCAGTCTGTGTCTCGAATCCTCAACGTTTCCTCGGATATGGAAGGAATCATACGTTATCCCTATCCATAAAAAAGGTAAACGAGGCGATGCAAGCAATTATAGAGGTATATCTAAATTGTCTGCTATCCCAAAGCACTTCGAGATACTAAAACCTCCTCAATTGCAACACCTATGCAGCTCTTTTATTTCTCCATGCCAACATGGATTTATGAAACGGCGCTCGACGACTACTAATCTTTTGGAGCTCCCATCCTTCGTTATCAAGGCCTTCCACTCAAATTTTCAAACAGATGTCATTTATACAGACTTCAGTAAAGCATTCGACTCCGTTAATCACTCTCTTCTTTTAATAAAGCTTGACAAAATTGGTTTCCTGTTGGCTTACTCAAATTGATCAGCAGTTACTTGAATAATAGAACTCAAAAGGTTCTTTTCAAGAGCTCACTTTCTGGTGAAATCCGTGTCACCTCGGGCGTCCCTTAAGGTAGTCACCTTGGTCCTTTGCTGTTCACACTTTATATTAACGACCTTCCATCGGTCGTGCCTAATTCTCGCGTACTAATCAAGACGATGTCAAGCTTTGTATTCAATACAATGATCCCTCACGTCAATCGGTCTTACAGGCCGATCTTAATAATTTACAAGCATGGTGTCAAGCAAACTCACTAAAATTAAACGGCTGTAAGTGCAAACTGATGACATTTCACCGTACAGATCCTCAGTTTGCTGCTTACTTTCTAGATGGAGTCTTTCTTGATAGAATCACGAGTGTTGATGATCATGATTGGTGTCATACTTGATGCCAAATTAAAATTTACTGACCACATTTCGTGCATGGTAAATAAGGCCATGGGTGTGTAAGGATTCATTTAAAGGTGGTCAAGAGAATTTAATAACCCCTACGTGACTAAGACTTTATACGTCTCGCTTGTCCGGCCAATTCTTGAGTACGGATCATGCATCTGGAGTCCTTAGTATGGAGTTCACCAAGACCGAATTGAATCCGTGCAAAAAAAGGTTTCTGATTTTCGCGCTTAGAGACTTAAACTGGGAACCAATCTTTCAACTTCCATCTTACTAGTAGACTCGTGCTGCTAAACCTACCAACACTTACTTCTAGTAAGACGTATAAGACGTATAAAGTCTTAGTCACGTAGGGCTCATTAAATTCTCTTGACCATGCTTGGTGTCGTTTTCACCCTCAAACTAATACACAATGAGGTTGATAGTTCTGCCTTATTAGAACGCATCAACTTTAATGTGCCCCGTAGACGCAAGAAATTTTATTCCACTAGCTTTAAACCATAGTAGTTCGAATTATGTCCTGCATGAGCCCTCTTTGCTCAGATTTCAACGTAATGAACCAACTAACGACCGATTTTTCTTCTATTCTTCTATCTTCGCGATCGAGCCGTACGTTATGCGGCTGCGCCCCTCGGTCGGTTGGGCGGGAGGTGGGTTGCATCACATCCTTCAGCTGTCATACACACAAGCCACACAATGCGCTTTCTAGTTGACCAAACTTGATGAAATCGTTCGTAATTCATACTCCAATGTCGTGTGTAAAAGCACAAACCGCTAGCTTGAAAATTGTGCAGTTAAAACATAAAAACGTAAAATTGCTAATTAATTGCAAACCTTAATCTTCTTCAGTATTTGGTGACAATTACAATTACAATTTGTGAGATCAGTTTTTTCATCCCTTTGGGTACAGGGTCTAAAAAGTTCAACGCTTGTTTTTTTTGCTCCATGTTACGATTAACAAGGAAGTTACGAAACTCAAACGATTTGAAACATGAGCCGCGATTCGCTACGATTCTTTCAAACGGCTGTAAAACATAAAAAGATGACGTTTAATTTTTGAATTAACAGGTTCTGTGTTTTGGACCTACCTCTATATGTGTGTGTGCCTTTATTATATTTGTACTGTATTTGCTATCCCCTCAAAGTTGTGTTTATTGTCGGGTGTCGCGCTCGTAGCTTAGGAGGTCCGGGTTTGATCCCAGACTCTGTTGTTGTATTTATCGGTTTTTTCTTTTTTCATTCCTGATATATTTTAAACAACGCTTAAACCGAAGATGGTACAGGATATTTACCAGTGAGAAAACTCGACTTCTATACTCGTAATCTGATTTTTTTGGCAATCATTGAAAGCCAACTATTTGATAAGCCGTATGAACCATATTAAATATTATTAAAGTCATTTGAGTATTTGTAAATGGTATTTTACTTGTTAACCCTAACCACGAAACCCCTGCAACCTCTTGCGCCGAGTATAATTCACCGCACGTGAGCTGTATCTTCTTTCCCACACGTCCATGGACGGGATCGGAGGCGTGAGGGCCAACTTTCGTGCTGCAAGGGAATTCGAATTCGGGTGAAGTTAACTAAACAGTAGCTTGAAGCCCGTCCGTCCGTTTGCTCATCTGCTGTCTCATATAATGTGAAAACTTGAATGAGTTTGTAAATATTTATTGTTGTGCAATTTACCGAAATCCTGTACGTGTAGAACAACTAAATGTATGGTTTGGAAAAAGTGAGCATTTTTTTTTTATAAAGCTCTAGCTTGTTTTCTGCTTTGCCTTTGTTTCAACATTTAATTAAACTGGAAAATAAAAATATTTTTAAATTGGTGCGTATGCTAAACAAACAGAATGCGTATTATGCATATAAACTGCAACAGATAACAGCAAATTTTCAGTTAACATTTTAGTTGTGACAAGAAAACTCAGGTTTGTCTAAAAATTTATGAACAGAACAAAAGCACTATTATACTTATTTACACTAAATTATACTTTTTACTGTTGAATAAAAATAAAGTATTCAAAGTACTGTTTTCAGCATTAATGCTTATCACCATAAGTGTTAGTCATGTTCGCTCACATATATTTTAAAATGCCACCATACCCGATTTCACGATAACTATATTATATTTCAGAAGAATCGATTCTTGAGAATCGAGTTCTTTTTGAGAACCAATTCGCAAGAATCAATATTTTTTTTGGAACTGTCCATCCCCAAACTACACTAGTCGGCATAATTATTTTGACGAAAAACAAATGGTTCAAGTTATTGTGTTACTTTTCAATGGTTCAATACAAGTCAATTTTTTTTTCTGTTTTACTTAGTCCTAATACAAACTTAAAAATAATGAATTCAACATTTTGTCATATGAACTTTAGAAAAATATAAGCTAAGTAATTTTCATGTGGTGGCTTAAGTATTTTGACATGTACCTTTTAATATGAATAACAAAGTTTAAACTTAAAAAAACTAAAGGAAAAAAAATAATTTAGTAAAATATATAATTTCCTTTAGTTTCAATAACTTTTTGCAGGCTTCGCGGTACTGAATCGACTAAATTTTGGATGATCTCTGAAGATATCTCTTCCCTAAGGGAAGTGACCTCAGAAATTGTCTCCTCTCTGGTTTTACTCAACGATACTGTTCCTTTACGTTTCATAAGAGACCAGACGTTTTCAATTATATTTAAATCTGGACTTCAAAAATGTTGTAATCATCTTGGCTTTGTGGCATGGGGCGTTATCCTGTTGCAGAATGAAGGACTGTCCAATAAACCTGTTTCCAGAACTAAATGCATGACCATTTAGAACCCGCAAATATTGGCCTTGGTTCATCGAGCCAGTGGTAGGAACGAAGTCACCCAGTCCATTATACGCTACAAATCTCCAGAACATCACAGAGCCTCCACCATGGCTTACTTTTTGGCAAACGGGCCGTCTTTTCTGCCTTTGTACCAGTGGTAATCTTACAAAAGATGTATTTTTTTATGAATTATATTCAAAGGAGCTTTCATCTGTCCATAGAACGCTTCGCCAAAACTCCTTTGGCTTATGGAGATGTTCCTTTGCGAAAGACAGTCTTTTGAGCTTGTTTGCTTTTGTTATATATGGTACGTCCTTGGCTTTATAAGTCTTAAAATCACATTCTTTTAATCGTCGACGGACTGTGCGCTCACTAACTGGTGTCTTAGCTGTCAAATTAAATTGATCTGCTTTGGATTGGGGCTCGGTCTTCACTGAGATCTGTTTTGCGCTAAGCACCTGATCTTTTTAAATTACGCATGTCATTATTTTTTTTAAACTTTTTAATTTGGTAGTGCACAGTTTGACGCGACACATTAAACTCATTGGCAATGTCTTTGACTGCTATTCCAGCGTTAAACTTTGCTACCATTGAAGATCTGGTATCCAAACTTAGCTCAGCCGTTTAACCCATGTTACTTAATAATTTTTAAAACCTTTCTATTTAAATAACAACGTTTAATATTGTTCAAAGTTAAACACAGAAGTTCTTTGATTCTCGCGTGCTTAAAAGTGTGAAAATATTTCCATAAAGATGCTGTCAAAATACTTGTGCCACGCAAAAAGCCGTTGTCTGCATGCATTCTTATTAGCAAAAAGAAAATGCAAAAGGTAAACGAAATGAAATTTGGCATGAACATAGCTCAGAATAGAGTCTTTGTTTTGCGCCTCATTTTCACACCGTTAATATGACGATTTCAAGCAACGCTAAGTTCAAGAGTCAAAAAGAGTTTCGTCAAAATAATTATGCCGACAAGTGTACTTTGTGGGGTCTCACACGCCTCCTTCTGCCTGTTACATTCATTTGCACAAACTTAATATACCCTTTACCCTTTGGGTACAGGGTCTAATAACTTGTATAACAAATAATGAACAAAAAAATTTTGACAAAGATTTTTAAGAATTAAGCTTTCTAGAATACTTTAACAGTGACGGTATTGAGAGTTTTTCGTTCAATAAAACTTTACAAGTCTGCACAACAGAATATTTTAAACTCGCTTATAAAGGGTCTTCCAACAGGAACCAACTTTGTAACAGTGCGCGGGAGAACTTAATAAAAAAGTTAAAGTGATCGCACAAATTAAAATATCGTAGAAGAGAACTAGATGAACTTTTCTAGGGTAGAAGAACTTTGTCTGTGGCATTAAGGAAAACTTAATGGAAATAGAAGCGGAACTAAGAGATAGATTCACAGCTCGTTACTCACACGTCAAATTTAATAATCTCTATGGCGTTTAGACTCATTTAACGAATCCAAACATGTTTAACTGCAGGTTGTTGGTTAAATGGCTAATAAGTATGTAATAAATAAGAATGTCAAAATTATAATACTTTGCAAGGCAAAATAAGTAATAGCTCAAGAACTAGCATAATGCAATAAAAGAACACGAACCAAAGTTCTCCCGACCACAAGCACAATTTACCATTTATTTAAGCAAATAAACAGAAAGATTGCGTTTACTAATTAACCAAACATGATGATATTTTGAATATCGGTAGAAATTCATGCTACAATTGTTAAAGTGTGCAGTTAAACCATAGAAACTCGAAAGGAAGGCTAGCTTCGGTGCCCGAAGCTTAGAATACCCATACTGATTAGTTGCCTTCGAACCGTTTGATCGTTTGTATGTCAACTATAGGATATACATTTTGGTTTTTAATTTTTGTACAACGGTCTTAATGTCTATAAAAACAATATTTTCCAAGAATGAATTAATTGTCTTCAAAAACACGAGAGTTATGCTCAATGACTCATTTTCTCATATAGTGGTCTGATTTTAATAAAATTTGAGGATAAAATAGTCATTAAATGGTGCCTTTTTAAGAATGAATTAGATATCTTAAAAAATTACGAACTTAAAGCACTTTTCCTAATTGTTCCTATGGCAACTATGTGATGTAGTGTTCTGATTCCGGCAGTTCCGAACTATATACTACCTGCAATAAAAAGAAGGGTCGGGGCAAAGTTTCAGCCCGATAGCTTCAAAACTGCGAGACTAGTTTACATAGCAACCGACAGACAGACCGACGGACAGACGGACATGGCTTGATCGACTCGGCTGGTGATGCTGATCAATAATATATATACTTAATGAGGTCGGAGACGTCTTCTTCACTACGTTACAAACTTATGTTGAAAATTATAATACCCTCTGCAAGGGTATAATTATGAGATGTTTGTTTTCGGTTTTTGTTTCCTGCCGTTCATATTGGATTCACTTTTCATTAAACGGAAATGTGCTTAAAAGCACTTTGAAACAAACGCACTCACACTGATGCACGTACAGTTTTTTAATAGCTTTATGAGAAGGTCATAACAATGATTATTGTTAATTTCGCAACTCGGCGGCGATAATGAAAAGTTAAAATTTAATCACTGTGCGGTGTATTAATTTTTAATGCTCTTTACATGTACAAATGTACTATTTGTAACAGGTGCTCCTTTGTATAAGCGTGTATACGTAGATAGTAAAATAAGCCTGCGATAGTTTGCATCTCACAACTTTTTACAGCATCCGCAATAAGTCCACGAGATGCCTAATAAGATTAACGCGACTAAAGAGGAGTACAAAAAATTAAAGAAAAGTAACGCAACTTCATAACGTAATCAGTACAAAAAAATTAAATTACAAAAAATTAAAGAAAAGTAACGCAACTTCATAACGTAATCATTGTCCCTGTATACCAATGCTAAATGTATAAATACCCAAAATTCGCTCCCGCAAATATTAGAGGGACATAAAAATATAAATTTATTTACACACAGCGTAGAAAACAGAGAGCAGAATGCAGCGACGGATGTAAGGCAGTCTGCCAGGATAATGCTTCTGTCGCATGATCCCAACAATAATTTTTCTGATGACACAACGGCAAAGCTGCTGACACGCAGTATGAGGCATATAATCCGCAAACGTGGCATGCGGGCATAAAAAAACACCGTTGGGCCATGGGAACAACGCACATTACCGCACACACATTCGCTACCACCGTTTTGAGACAGCATCTTTTGTATCTTTACAGTATTTGATAGCAGCATGGGTAGCATCACTGGAGGGGAATCGTTTTTGCTTGCTGCCTGCTATTTGATATCAACTTTTTGATTTGAACTCGTTATACATTTTATTTTACTTCCGCCACGCACCATATCGTTTTTCATTGTTTATTTTTCTTAATATTATTGGAGCGTTAAGCTACAATAGTACCGAGAATATATCATCTGGGCAATCTCGACTTTCTTGTTACTCTATTAGCAGCGGGTATAATAAGAAGGATGGACAAAAAATTGTGTGCCTGTTGTGTACTACTACTTTTTCTCACGGGTTATTTGACAATATTTGCCCAAAATACACGCCGTACCGTTTAGACCAGACGCTGCTGAAAAGTTCAAAGTAAAGGTGAGGCAAATCGCTTCGTATACAATATTTGTACAATGTGCCTGAGCTTCGCAACAAATTTAACTTTTGTTTAATGGGAGTGCATAGCGTGTAAGTATGTACATACATATGTTTGTATTCGTATAGATAGTATATCTTGATGGTATATCGTATAACTACACACGTAAGGAAAGTACGGCATATAATTCACTGAATGCAAATTAATATTTATTTGCGTTTCGCCTAAGCATTTCAGGATGTTTGATATATGGCATATACCGTTCGATTATCGTGCTGGGAAAAAAACAAAAGGTAAACCGTGGATTTGGATGATTTTTCCTACCAAACCATCACGATGATTTTTTTCATATTTTTACATAGAATCAGGTTACAAAACAAGTAAGAACGTTACAGTCGAGTTGCCCGACTGTTACAGACCCTGTACAAATTTGGTTATAAGCTACAAAAAAAAAACAAAAAAAAATATATATTCACACCGAGTCCGGTCTGGGATTCGAACCCAAGATCTTCGCGTTTTAAGTCGAACGTCGTAACCATTCGAAAAACCCAAACTCTTTTAATAGGCAGCTAATACAGTATAAATATATTGAAGACGCACATTCATACATATGTATAAGAAGGTAGTGGCAGCGCAGCGGCAGCGGCACTTCCGAGAAAAATCAACCACCGAACGCAAGCGATTTACCGTTTGTTTGCTCAAATAAATAGATTTTTTGTGTTTAGCGCCTGTAAACTTTAGGTATTTATTGTGCGCTTTCTAATTAACCAATCTTGATGAAATTTTCAGGATCGGTAGAAATCTATGCTCCAATTGCATGTGTATTTTTAAAAAAACTTTAGCTTGAAAATTGTGCAGTGCAGGGCAGTGCGAAAATTCAAATACAAATTGCGGGGGCGGTGGGCGTGGCACCGACTTAAAAAAATAAACTCTAATTTACTGAGTATTAGAAGAATCTACATTGGTAATACGGTTCTTCTAGCTCTTACAGTTGCTGAGATCCGTGTGTTCATCCGGACGGACGGACGGACGGACGGACGGACGGACGGACGGACGGACGGACAGACGGACAGACGGACAGACGGACATGGCTATATCGACTCAGCTCGTCATGCTGATCAAGAATGTATATACTTTGTGGGGTCTGCCACGCCTCCTTCTGCCTGTTACATATATATACATATATATATCCTATATTGTTTTGCATGCTTTAAGTTAGTCAAGTTTTTAGACCCTGTACCCAAAGGGTAAAGGGTATATTAAGTTTGTGCAAATGTATGTAACAGGCAGA
>JAJJHY010008761.1:247979-381197 GCA_021224005.1 Drosophila setifemur | reverse complement strand
ATGAGGTTGATAGTTCTGCCTTATTAGAACGCATCAACTTTAATGTGCCCCGTAGACGCAAGAAATTTTATTCCACTAGCTTTAAACCATAGTAGTTCGAATTATGTCCTGCATGAGCCCTCTTTGCTCAGATTTCAACGTAATGAACCAACTAACGACCGATTTTTCTTCTATTCTTCTATCTTCGCGATTGAGCCGTACGTTATGCGGCTGCGCCCCTCGGTCGGTTGGGCGGGAGGTGGGTTGCATCACATCCTTCTGCTGTCATACACACAAGCCACACAATGCGCTTTCTAGTTGACCAAACTTGATGAAATCGTTCGTAATTCATACTCCAATGTCGTGTGTAAAAGCACAAACCGCTAGCTTGAAAATTGTGCAGTTAAAACATAAAAACGTAAAATTGCTAATTAATTGCAAACCTTAATCTTCTTCAGTATTTGGTGACAATTACAATTACAATTTGTGAGATCAATTTTTTCATCCCTTTGGGTACAGGGTCTAAAAAGTTCAACGCTTGTTTTTTTTGCTCCATGTTACGATTAACAAGGAAGTTACGAAACTCAAACGATTTGAAACATGAGCCGCGATTCGCTACGATTCTTTCAAACGGCTGTAAAACATAAAAAGCTGACGTTTAATTTTTGAATTAACAGGTTCTGTGTTTTTGACCTACCTCTATATGTGTGTGTGCCTTTATTATATTTGTACTGTATTTGCTATCCCCTCAAAGTTGTGTTTATTGTCGGGTGTCGCGCTCGTAGCTTAGGAGGTCCGGGTTTGATCCCAGACTCTGTTGTTGTATTTATCGGTTTTTTTCTTTTTTCATTCCTGATATATTTTAAACAACGCTTAAACCGAAGATGGTACATGATATTTACCAGTGAAAAAACTCGACTTCTATACTCGTAATCTGATTTTTTTGGCAATCATTGAAAGCCAACTATTTGATAAGCCGTATGAACCATATTAAATATTATTAAAGTCATTTGAGTATTTGTAAATGGTATTTCACTTGTTAACCCTAACCACGAAACCCCTGCAACCTCTTGCGCCGAGTATAATTCACCGCACGTGAGCTGTATCTTCTTTCCCACACGTCCATGGACGGGATCGGAGGCGTGAGGGCCAACTTTCGTGCTGCAAGGGAATTCGAATTCGGGTGAAGTTAACTAAACGGTAGCTTGAAGCCCGTCCGTCCGTTTGCTCATCTGCTGTCTCATATAATGTGAAAACTTGAATGAGTTTGTAAATATTTATTGTTGTGCAATTTACCGAAATCCTGTACGTGTAGAACAACTAAATGTATGGTTTGGAAAAAGTGAGCAGTTTTTTTTTATAAAGCTCTAGCTTGTTTTCTGCTTTGCCTTTGTTTCAACATTTAATTAAACTGGAAAATAAAAATATTTTTAAATTGGTGCGTATGCTAAACAAACAGAATGCGTATTATGCATATAAACTGCAACAGATAACAGCAAATTTTCAGTTAACATTTTAGTTGTGACAAGAAAACTCAGGTTTGTCTAAAAATTTATGAACAGAACAAAAGCACTATTATACTTATTTACACTAAATTATACTTTTTACTGTTGAATAAAAATAAAGTATTCAAAGTACTGTTTTCAGCATTAATGCTTATCACCATAAGTGTTAGTCATGTTCGCTCACATATATTTTAAAATGCCACCATACCCGATTTCACGATAACTATATTATATTTCAGAAGAATCGATTCTTGAGAATCGAGTTCTTTTTGAGAACCAATTCCCAAGAATCAATATTTTTTTTGGAACTGTCCTTTCCCAAACTACACTAGTCGGCATAATTATTTTGACGAAAAACAAATGGTTCAAGTTATTGAGTTACTTTATAATGGTTCAATACAAGTCAATTTTTTTTTCTGTTTTACTTAGTCCTAATACAAACTTAAAACTAATGAATTCAACATTTTGTCATATGAACTTTAGAAAAATATAAGCTAAGTAATTTTTATGTGGTGGCTTAAGTATTTTGACAAGTACCTTTTAATATGAATAACAAAGTTTAAACTTAAAAAAACTAAAGAAAAAAAATAATTTAGTAAAATATATAATTTCCTTTAGTTTCAATAACTTTTTGCAGGCTTCGCGGTACTGAATCGACTAAATTTTGGATGATCTCTGAAGATATCTCTTCCCTAAGGGAAGTGACCTCAGAAATTGTCTCCTCTCTGGTTTTACTCAACGATACTGTTCCTTTACGTTTCATAAGAGACCAGACGTTTTCAATTATATTTAAATCTGGACTTTGAGGTGGTCAGTCCAAAGTGGTAACACCAACATCCTTCAAAAATGTTGTAATCATCTTGGCTTTGTGGCATGGGGCGTTATCCTGTTGCAGAATGAAGGACTGTCCAATAAGCCTGTCTCCAGAACTAAATGCATTATCATTTAGAACCCGCAAATATTGGCCTTGGTTCATCGAGCCAGTGGTAGGAACGAAGTCACCCAGTCCATTATACGCTACAAATCCCCAGAACATCACCATGGTGGAGGCCATGGATTACTTTTTGGCAAACGGGCCGCCTTTTCTGCCTTTGTACCATTGATAATCTTACAACAATTTTTCTGCTTTGGATTGGGGCTTTAGAAAAATATTTTTTTTTTTAATTCCCGTACAAGGACTCGGTCTTCACTGAGATCTGTTTTGCGCTAAGCACCTGATCTTTTTAAATTGCGTATGTCATTATTTTTTTTAAACTTTTTAATTTGGTAGTGCACAGTTTGACGCGACACATTAAACTCATTGGCAATGTCTTTGACTGCTATTCCAGCGTTAAACTTTGCTACCATAATTTTTAATAACTTTCTATTTAAATAACAACGTTTAATATTGCTCAAAGTTAAACACAGAAGTTCTTTGATTCTCGCGTGCTTAAAAGTGTGAAAATATTTCCATAAAGATGCTGTCAAAATACTTGTGCCACGCAAAAAGCCGTTGTCTGCATGCATTCTTATTAGCAAAAAGAAAATGCAAAAGGTAAACGAAATGAAATTTGGCATGAACATAGCTAAGAATAGAGTCTTTGTTTTGCGCCTCATTTTCGCACCGTTAATATGACGATTTCAAGCAACGCTAAGTTCAAGAGTCAAAAAGAGTTTGGTCAAAATAATTATGACAAGTGTACGCTGGCGGTTGACATTGTGAGTTTTTTTTTGCGCAAAAGATGGAAAGTGAAAACGAATCACCTTCTACTACGCAAAACAAGCAAAGCTGTCGAAGGTTCTACAAAAATATAACCGCCAATGGGAATGCCAATATGACTGGTGAACGAGTGATACTCTATGTGAATTTAGGGCCAGATGTAAAATATGTGCTTTAAAATTTACTGTATATCACGCAGGTGTTGGCCAAGTTAGTGTCTTGGTGTGATTTTTATACCCTTGCAGAGGGTATTATAATTTGGAACGCAGTGAAGGAGACATTTCCGACCCTATAAAATATATATATTATTGATTAGCATCACCACCCGATTCGATCTAGGCACGTCCGTCTTTCTGTTTCTACGCAAACTAATTTCTCAGTTTTAAAGCTATCGGGCTGAAACTTTGCACCAACCCTTCAATCTTGTGCAGGTAGTGTATAAGTTATAATTTTTTAAGAATTAAATTATAAAGGAAACTTTATTAATGACTATTTTAACATATCCTGAAAGTATCATAAAAATCGGACCACTATATCCTACAGCTGTACAATTAAATTAAATAAGATTGTGTATGTTGTTTCCAAAATAGACATTAAAGTACGTTTGGCTAGAACAAAAATTGAGGCTTTAGTGACCGAAGTTCTTGGCCCGCATTCCTTGCAGTCCGTCATTATAAATATAGTCAATGTATTGAATTGTCTACAAACTAATACATCCAATAAGATAAACATTACTTAGTTCCCTTTGTCCGTTATTGATTATTTAAAAAAAGTCAATGTATATTTTTGTCTACAAACTGATGCCACCAATAAGAACAAAATTAAATTGTTCCCTTTGGTAGTTCAATATTTAACCCCTGAAGATTGATTTTTTATGAAAAGGCAAATGAATCAGCCAAAGGGATGTTTTTAGCTATCAAAAACTCCTTACGAATTTCAAACATAATCATTCATTAAACACAAATTTGTTAAAAATTGTGCCAGACTTCATGAAAGAAAATTATCATGCCTATATTGTGCACAATTCGGTAAAACAAGCTATGAATTGTTTAAATTATGATACTGAGAACATAATACTACAAATCTATAGCCATTTTTCGGTTTCTGCACGCAGAAGAGATGAATCGAAAAAATTGGCTATCCCTTCTACCAGCAATAAAAACAATTTTACTTAATTGGACACCAATTTGTAATTACTTTGTAAGTTTGGATTTGGACTGTCAAATGGTTTTACAAAATTTGTTTATGTTAAATAGAGAAACGGAAAATAATTGTTACCCTCTTCATGCTAGTCATATATTAAATATTTTCAATAAAACAATCAAAAAACTAGAAGGAAATAATGTAACTATTTTAGATGTTTATAATATTATGACTGGTTTAAAGACTGAGCTATTTCAAAGAAAAAATTATATGTATTTTGGCCATAAAACAAAAAAAGTATTAAAAACTATTAAAGAGTTGCACCAAAAATTTTTTTGATAGAACAATTAACAACTTCAAACTCTTTATTGATTAGGTAATTTGGCTTTCTTTAATTAGCTATTTGTCATTTTGAGAAAATTATAGATATTGTAAACTTGCATAGACTCAATATTGGCATGGATAATTTATATTCAGAATTGATACGTTTCAAATTGATTAATGAAAAGGTATCAGTATACAACAATTTTCTTGAATTAAGTACTGGCCAAAAGTGGAGCAATTTATTAGTAAACATCCAGAAGAATTTAAAAACATTACAAAAAATTTTTTCATATATACTTTTTGTTTCCGATACCTCAGCGTTTACTGAAAAAGTTTTTTCTGTAATGAATGCAAAGTGGCGGGAGGATAGAAATAGAGCAACTATTAATTTGATCAAAAATTAGCTCCTTATTAATATTAACTATAATTATAAATGAGGCGAAGCTTATGAGATTTTTGAAAAATATAATATGTATTTAAAACATTACATAAATAAAATACTGTTTATTTTTATAAAATACTGTTTAAATTTGCTTCTCAGACCTATATATACTTTATACGAGTATCTTGTAAAAAAAAGTTGGCAACCCTAGGTGTAAAACACAATTTACCTTGCTGCCGGTCCTACATTACTTGTGGTTTTTCTGGAGAAAATTATTCCGACTGTCCAGAAAAAACCAAGTCAACATTCATGTAAGATGCACCAAACTAATCACGTAACAGATTTACTTACTTTTTCAGACTTTCCAATCACGAACGCAAACACATGGATGGGCCACATCTAGTCACAATAAACATTGAAATACACTTAAAAACTTTGTCGACAACTGCATAAATGAACTAGCGGGTAAAGGGCTGCCTCTTGTGCGTAGGAAAACACCTGAACATTACATTATACATTTGAGTGTGCAAGTGTAGGTCCTGGTAAATGCAACTTAGCAGCGCTTTGGTAAAATGGTTGCAATTGACATTAGCAGAACGGATTTATATAAAGGATACAGGCACCTGCGAAAAGCAACGAGACCATAAAGTTTATTAGCTACAAAAAGGTCGTTCAAGGTGAGCGCACTCGAAACAAAATATATTTTGGTAATTCTATACCGGGAAACTTTATTAGAGGCTTCAAAAAGTATGTTTAATATATAAGCAACTAGACTCAGGAGCTAACTTAACTCCAATTATTGGAGGTTCGTTAACGCTCGACCGTGTTAACATTTTTAATAATTCTAACTTTTCAGAGCGATATTGGCGATATACACTTTTATTACATTATTATTTTGAGTGTTTGTGGTTTTGTGTATCTGTAGAATTTGTCACAACCGCATAAATGTGAATTACATATTTTTATATATGTGTTAATTAAGGAACAAACTCTTTTTTTAAATTCATGGCGTGCGTATGATGAAAACATACTTGCGTGGCTTTCGGCTATGGCTGCCTCTTTGACTTAACCAATTCTGCTAATAGCTGCTAATGCATATTATTACGCATACGATGCAACGTATGCAACGTGTAGCACTAGACCATCAATACAATTAATTAAAGGCTCTTCGCACACAAAGGCCCTGTAATTTGGCCAGCAATTGAATTGAATTGTTTGTTTGTGGTTGCCTCACCAATTATTCTATCTGCTTGTTGCCCACGGCAAGGACTACGATTTTTAAACACTGTACCCAAAGTGTAGAGGGTATACTAAGTTTGTGCGGATGTATGTAACAGGCGTAAGGTGGCGTGGCAGACCCCATACAGTATATATATTGTTGATCAGCATAACAGCTGAGTCGATGTAGCCATGTCTGTCTATCTGTCCGTCCGTCCGAATGAACAAACGGATCTAGAGTCTACCACACGCAATTAGAGCATAAATTTCTACCTATTCTGAAAATTTAATCAAATTTGGTAAGTTAGAGAGCGCACAAAAAAAATGCAAAGTTTTCAGCCGCTAACAATAAGCTATCTGTTTATTTGCTGAAATAAATGGTAAGGGTCGTTGGGAAGTAAAATCTTTTTAATTTTTATGTTGTTAGTTTTTTTTTTAAATTAAATTATTAATTCTTTTTTACTATTTAATACGACATACTCCAAAATGGAGTTGTTCATATGAATGTGCCAGAAAATGTATTTGTACTGTATTAGCTATTTGCTTCGAAATGTATATGTTGGTGTCTGGCTCATAACACAAAGGTCCGTGGTTCGAGCCGCAGACTCGGTAATTCTTTGCTTGCATTTTATTTTTTGTTCTTGATTTATTTAGATTATAACAAAATTCGTACAGGGTATTTATCTATCGAAAAACTCGACTGTAATGTTCTTACTTATTAAGCCTTTCAGAGGGTATTATAATTTTGATCAAAAGCTTGCAATGCAGTGAATGAGTCTCGACTTCTACTCAATGAAGTATATATATTCTTGATCAGCAACACCAGCCGAGTCGATATCCGTCTGTCTGTGCGCACGCAAACTAGTCTCACAGTTTACTGCACCAACCCTTAATTATATTGCAGGTAGTACATAAGGCGGAATGTCCGGAAGCGGAGCATAACATCACATATCTGCCATAGAAACGATTGAGAAAGGGCCATAAATTTGTAATTTTTAATGATAATGAATTGATTCTTTATAAATAAAAATTTGATTACTTTTTATACCTATCCTAAAAGTTTCATCAAAATCGGACCACTATATCCTATAGCTGTCATTGGAAAAATGGGAGGAAATGGGTCGTTGAGCATAACTCTGGTGTTTTTCAAGACGTTGTTAATTTATTGTTGCTTGTTTTTTTTATAGATATTAAAGCCGTTTTAAAGGATTCAAAACAAACAAGTAAGAACGTCACAGTCGAGTTTCCCGACTGTTAAAGACCCTGCACCAATTTGGTTATCAGCCAAATAAATCAAAACGAAAAACACAAAAAACAAGAAAGGAAGGCTAACTTCGGTACCCGAAGCTTAGAATACCCTTGCAGACCAGTTGCCTTTAAGCCGTTCGATCGTTTTTTGTATGGCAGCTATAGGATTTAGTAATCCGATTTTTGGTTTTTAATTTTCTAATGTCTATGTATTGTCTGTGAAAACAGTGTTTCTCAACAATTGATTAATTGTCTTGAAAAACACCAGAGTTATGGACAATGACCCATTTTCTCCCATCGTTCCTATGGCAGCTATAGGATGTAGTAGTCCGATTTTGATGAAACTTTCAAAACATGTTAAAACAGTCATTAATAAGTGTCTCCTAAGAAATAAATAAAATATCTTTAAAAATGGCGAAATTTTTTGGCACTTTTTCCCAATCGTTCCTATGGCAGCTATGTGAAGTATTGTTCCGATTCCGACCGTTCCGACTTATATACTACCTGCAACAGATTAAAAGGTCGGTGCAAAGTTTCAGCCCGATAGCTTTAAAACTGAGAGACTAGTTTACATAGCAACCGACAGACGGACAGACAGACAGACGGACAGACGGACAGACAGACAGACGGACAGACAGACAGACAGACAGACAGACAGACAGACAGACAGACATGGCTAGATCGACTCGGCAAGTGATGCTGATCAAGAATATATATACTTTATAGGGTCGGAAATGTCTCATTTACTGCGTAACAAACTTCTGGTCAAAATTATAATACCCTCTGCAAGGGTATACAAATCACTGAGTCTGGTCTGAGGTTCGAACCTGAGACTTCTGAGTTATCAGCCAAACGTCCTAACCATTGGTCCACCACATACTTCTCGAACCAATTTTTGGTCGTTCCAAATTAAATTAATCGAGCTTGGATAATATTTAACACAAATATTTAAATTTGCCTTTCTTGTATTTCTTGTGCTCAGTTGAGAAGAACCATATGTACATGTATGCACACGTATTACCTGTGCAGATTCTCCTAATACTGACGCAGCTGAAATTAATTTTTTTTCGGTGCTAAAATGAAAATTGTACATGCAATTGGAGCATGGATTTCTACCGATCCTGAAAATTTGATCAAGATTGGTTTATTAGAAAGCGCACAATAAATACCCAAAGTTTACAGGCGCTAGCAACAAGCGATCTGTTTATTTGATCAAATAAACGGTAAATCGCTTGCGTTCAGTGGTTGATTTTTCGAGAAAGTGCCGCAGAGAACGCACTACTTTCATATACATATGTATGAATGTGCGCCTTCAATATATTTATACTGTGTAAGCTGCTGGTTCGAAAAGCTTATGGTGGTCCAATGGTTAGGACGTGTCAGGTTCGAGCCCCAGACCAGGCTTGGTATTTTTTTTTTGTTTCGATTTATTTTGCTTATAACCAAATTGGTACCATCGTTCCTATGGCAGGCTATAGTGGAGTGATTTTATTTGGACTTTCAGGACAAGTTCAAATAGAGTATTAAAAAGCGATTTATAAATAATCAATCCATAATTTTAAAAAATTTCGAATTTGCGAGCTTTTTTCCCAATCGTTCCAATGATTGCTATGGGATGCAGTGTTCCGATTCCGGCCGCTCCGACATATACTACCTGCAGCAGAAAGAAGTGTAGCCCGATAGCATTAAAACTGAGAGACCAGTTTGCGTAGAAACAGACAGACGGACATGGCTAGATCGACTCGGGTGGTGATGCTGATTAAGAATATATATATTTTATAGGGTCGGAAATATCCCATTCACTGCGTTGCAAACGTCTGGTCAAAATTATAATACCCTCTGCAAGGGTATTAAAAGCAAGGGCTGGCAATGAAAGGAATAATGTAAGCGTTCGCGGCATATCGGACTCCTCCTGCCGCTGGTGTATTTGCTATTATGCAAAAATGACCTGTCTCTCGTGCTTACGAATGCGTGTAGTTGTGCACGCCCACACGAACGCATACACAAATTACGTAGGCTTTGAGTATCGGTGGTGCGAAAGTGGACTAGGAGAGACACTTGTGACAGCTGCTCTGCCATAAATCTGCACTAACGGTGCGGGTACTTTTTTTTACTTTTGTGCTAGCTGTGCAGAAAACGGTTAATTGATAAACAATCATGAAAATGCCAAAAAGCAGGATGTAATCATACATATTCCTATTTCGACCCAGTCTATCAATGTCCTATGAAAGGGGAGTTATGGTTAAAAAGTTCCAATAAATAATTAAAAACCACCTAGTCTGGGAACAAGCCCAAGCCTTTATGAGCGGTGGGCGTTTCAGAGTTTTGGGCCCTTACACACGTAATTGCAGTATGAATTTCTACCGATCCTGAAAATTTAATCAATTAGAAAGCGCACAATAAATACGCGAAGCTTACAGCCGCTAACAACAAGCTTATTTGCTCAAATAAATTATGCTGCCGGTTAGGAGGTTGACTCCTCGCGACACCTTGTAAAACTTTTATATTTTTATAACCTTGGAGAGGGAAGTTTTCAACGTAGTGAAAGAGATCCTACGACCCCCTTGAATATATATTATTGTTTAGCATCACCAACAGAGTCGATCTAGCCATGTCCGTCTGTCTGTCTGTCCTTCGGTTTCTACGCAAACTAGTCTCTCAGTTTTAAAGCTATCGGGCTGAAACTATGCATCCACCCTTCAATCTATTACAGGTAGTATAAAAGTCGGAACGGCCGGAATCCAAACACTACATTACTTAGCGCCGATAGGAACGATTGGGAAAAAGTGCCATAAATTCATTTTTAAGATATTTTATTTATTTCTAGGGAAACTCTATTTAATGAATATTTTAACATATTATTATATATCATTAACAAAATCGGACCACTATATCCAATAGCTGCCATAGGAACGATGGTAGAAAATGGGTCAAAACTTTGTTGTTTTTGAAGACTAATTAAATCATTCTTGGAAAAAATAGTTTTTATAGACCGTTTAATCAAATTAAATACCAAAAATCGGGAAACTATATTGTATAGCTGCTATACAAAGGATCGAACGGTTTAAAGGCAGCTGCTCTGCAAGGGAATTCTAAGCTTCTGGCCCCGAAGCTAGCCTTCCTTTTCTTAAGATAATTTATGGATTCATTTAAAAATATTTTTAATAACTATGTTAACCTATTCTGAAAATCTTAACAAAATCTTATAAAAATATCCTATAGCCTGGCATAGGCACGATGCGAGAAAATGGGTCATTGACCAATACTCTGGAGTTAATTAAAATAATTAAATTATTCTTGGAATGNATTAAAGCCCATTTAGAAAATGAAAAGCCAAAAATCGGTCGACTGAATCGGATCGCTCTAGATTTTAATTGAAAATTTTGCTGAGGGAAAAGTTTCCTTTGCATCATATGCAATACTTTGCAGCAACTTTGCTGCATGCAATTGCATTATTCAATTAAAAAGTTGACAGTGTAAACGGGGTGCCTGAAAGGAGAGTCTGAGTTAATTCTGCAAAATTTCAATGAACAATTTAATTAAACGCTACGCATAAGCCCATATAAGGGTCAAAGGGGAAGAAAATAATTTAAAAGAATTTTGCCAAAGCAATGGAAAGGTATATATGAACCAAGGACATATGAACGGGCAGAGAGAATCCTACAAATGTAATCCCCAAAGACTGAGACCGATAACCACAAATCATGAAAAACGATTTAACACAATTAGTTACATTAGCAATTACCCGGCCTGGTACGCGCTTTCGACGTGGCACGTTCCTTAAATGCTTTCGTCCATCGGACAGCACTTGTATTGTTGACAAATTAATGCGAGGCCTACATTAAATGCAAAACATTTATTACATTAACCTTCTTCGGGCAGCAGAGCCTGAGTTCTGCTTCTTGTATTTCGCCATTATTATCGTCAAAACAGCTGATCCCACCCTGGACCCTTTTCAATTCGACTAAAAGCTATGGAAATCCCTATAAGAACTATCAGAAGAACTACGAATTCCGAATTCAAAACAGCGTTTGAACTTTTTGTTTGTGCTGATTACCAAAAACTTTAGTGTAAAGTTGCTTGGAATTGTCACATATATATGTTGCTTGGAATTGTCATATATATATATATGTATATATAACATAAAAATATCTTTGGCCATTGGAAATAAGCCAACAAAATTGCAATAGTAAAAAATTGTTATAAACGCAATTAGCCAAGTTATAGTGAACAATGTATGGCTAAATGCTACAATTTTTATCACTGGCCACAAACAAATTATAACATAAATATGATAAACTTAAAAATAATGTGAATAAATGGGGGGTATTTTTATTTTTCCCCCGTTTTAATCGCATAAGATGACTGCTCTCGAAGTGCAGCTTGTGCAAAGACAGTTTAATGGCGTCGTAGTAAATTCATAAAAAATATAACAAATTGGCGCAAAGAAATTGTAGCCTATTAATTTTCTTTGTGAAACGAAGGAAAACGTCATGGCTTTTAATAATTGAGGTAACTGCATTTTTTACGATTTTTCAATTTGATTTCATAACTTTATTATGTATTCTTCAACGTTTTCTAAAATATTGGTCTGTGGCTGTTGCCTCTTAGGATAGCCAATCAAAATCTGGCAGCTAATTTAGGAACGAATTCGTTGTGCTTGTATCGCCTGATAATCAAGCCTTAGGAAGCAATTATATCTGGGATAAGCAAACCGGAACAAATAAAAAATTAATAAACCGAAATTGACCAGGAACCAGATCTTTGTGACCATCAATGTCAAGGACCCTCTGAGAAGCTCGACAGGCGTCGTTCGTAGTTACACTATGTGTCCGATATTTATGACACTCCTTGCTTTTCGGAGAAGAACCAATAAATAAAAACATTATAATTAACTAAAGTTTAACTAAAAACGCGATACCGGATCAGGGCTATGTGGCATGGCTAATTGAAATTACGTTCAAACTGCCTCTGATGCATCCGTTTATGTATAGGCTTAAGCTGATTCAGATTATTTTTACACATGGCAATTTGCCAATTCGACAAGCCTCTAAATTGAATTCCGTTTGGGACTTGGACGCCCCCGAAGAACTACTGTATGGAAGGTCAACTTTTCTACTGTTTGGTTGAAAGCTGAAATTACGAAGAAAGTCCACACAATTTGTCATTTTTATGACTCTAATGCAGAATGAAAGCGAGAATGAATGAATTGCCATTTTCGCTGGGACATTGCTCCCATTCTACAATTATTTGCTGCACTTACAGTGACAAAGTGAATCATGACACTTTGAATTACTCATTAGTTTGCTCTGCAACTAAAATCCACTTAGTTTTTAATTTTTAAATATTATAAAAAGTTTTAGGATAAAATAATAAATAAACTTTACTATTATATTTTAATTTTATTAAAAATGCAAATAAAAATGAATTTAGATCAAAGCTCAAAACAAACTTCCAAACAAACTCCGTCTGTCTGTCTGGTCACCTTGGTACATGTCTTTTCCCTAGACCATTAAAAAATCTACAAAACTTTTGACTGTTAGGATAATGTCTCTTACCTTGTTTCCTCTCATCTAGGCGGAAACCTCTTAAATAATGGCTCATATGAGTTCAAAGGAAATTTTGTTTTGAAATTTTTCTCTTACATTTTATTTTATGAATGGAACTTCTTAGGCCATAAATGACCTGAAATGGGACCCTTAAAATGTTAATTATTTTTCAGTTATTGCCATATTATCATTACGAGTTATAAATATGTTAAATTATTATAACCTATTATAATAATCCAAATCATTTTTCTTGTCGAAATCCATATGAATTCCCTAATTATTTATTTAAAGAATTACGTTCTTTTCATTTTTTTATACCCTTGCAGAGGGTATTATAATTTTGACGCAGTGAAGGAGACGTCTCCGACCCTATAAAGTATATATATTCTTGATCAGCATCAGCCAAGTCGATCTAGCCATGTCCGTCTGTCTGTCCGTGTGTCCGTCTGTCTGTCTGTCTGTCCGTCTGTCGGTTGCTATGTAAACTAGTCTCTCAGTTTTTAAGCTATCGGACTGAAACTTTGCATCGACCCTTCGCAGATAGTATATAAGTCGGAACGGCCGGAATCGGAACACTACATTACGTAGCTGCCATAGGAACGATTGGGAAAAAGTGCCATAAGTTCGTAATTGTTTAAGATATTTTATTTATTTCTTAGAAAACCCTATTTAATGACTATTTCAACATATCCTGAAAGTTTTATTTAAATCGAACCACTGTATCCTACAGCTGCCATAGGAACGATGGGACAATTAATTCATTCTTGATAAACACTGTTTTCATAGAAATTTTAGAAAATTAAAAACCAAAAATCGGATTATCTTATAGCCGCCATGCAAAAAACGATTGAATGGCTTAAAAGCAAATGGTCTGCAAGGGTATTCTAAGCTTCGGGTACCGAAGCTAGCCTTCCTTTCTTGTTTCTAAATTAAATTAAAATTACATTCTTGTTAATAAGGGAAGTGTACATTTTATTTAAAAAAGAGTTTTAAACTTAGTTGGGACGCACTTATGGGGAGATTATAAGCAACATAATATTGAGCCAATAAGCCAGTTCCTTGAATCTTTCCATCTGGTTGGTTCTCCATAGGCAAAGACAAAGCCGCCAAGTTGCCGCTTTAAATTGTTTTGCACCCACCTCGTTCCCTGTTTATAATGCTTAATTTTAATAGCTTTTACAGTTGCAGCTAATCGAGGTAGTGATTTATTACGGTGGGCTTAAAATTGACGTTTCTCGTGGGAGGGTGGTGCTCAAAATACTGTGTTATCACCCTGACCCACATGGTGCAATTACGTTACGTCATGTAGGCGCTAACATTTAACGCTGACCAATGTCTGGTCCAGAATAGAATCATGTATGTCCGCAGCGCTAGGGAAAATGTCAAGCCGCTAGTTCTCGCTTTTATTCTGCATGAGAGTCATAAAAATTCCACAATGTTGATTTTTATATATCCTTGGCATGTAAAGTAAATTTCATTGTCTGGAGGATGCTCTAGGTTGGTAATTTGAAGATTATCAAAATTATTTAGGATAACATCTAGCCCAAAATAAATAATCCCTCAGCTATTAAAGACCTTCAAATGTACTAAATTGAATCGGGCATGTTAATTAAATGAGTTTCCTTTTTGTGTGGTCTGACTCATGGTAAGTTTTTCCTTCCAACAGGCAGTAACTTTTGCTTCTGAAATTAAATAGGCCCATGCAAAAGCTCTTAAAAATATTCATAAATCTTTTGATGGCTGAAGCCAAGTGAAAGTGATTTTAAAAGTTTGCCAATAATAAAGCCAAAGTAAATGTACCGGTCAAGGTAAGGCGAGGCCGGTGAAAATGAGTTCGGTATTAAAGCTCTCAGATAAGAAGGTTTTCGATAGCTATATTGGCCGAACATTAAAATTTCTATATACGTGTATGTATGTATTTGCATTATCAGAAGTTGACTTTTTTAGTTTTGACCACAGAAACTCAACCAAAGAGGGAAACAGTTGCAAGCCTGAAATAATTTATGTGATTGGCATGCAGCCAGATTGACCAAAAGTTTTGCTTATAAGGTAGTGGAAACATGAAATGAGCAATACATTATCAAGCAAAAGAATATGTCTACTATGGGCGGATAAGATGTTTCGGAATCTATTCAATTTTGGAACACCGTTGTTTTGATATGATGGATGCATCGTTTTATGGGCTAAGATAATGCATAAAAGTCAAGACAACTTTAGATGTTTATGAAGACAATCAATAAATTTTATATTGGCAGACTCAAGATTTTTGGACAATCTTAAATAAATAAATAAAGATAATATATAAATTAAGCCATAAATGTATAATGAATTCCCTAAATAAAAATATTTAAATATATTTAATAATAGCTTGATTTAAGTTATATCGACAAGCCTCATTAGGCACAAATACTTAAACTTTGAACTTCGATTTTAAAATGTTGTTTGCAAAACTACCAGCTTAACCTGAACTAAAAGCTCCTTTACATTTTCAGGATTGTGTATTAGACTTTAGCTATGACTTAAACCATGTGACGAAACCCAGAAAAGGGAATATTTGTGCTTTGGGGATATTTGTTAAGTGCATTTATGTTTGGGTTTCTTAAGGAACACCTAATAGACTTTAAACTAAACTTTATTGATAAACTGCTAAGAATTGAAATATATAACTACATATTTTTTCCGAACCAAACTCTAGATTCTTAACTGCATATGTATAGGATTCAGCTATTTATCCATTAGACTCTTTAAAATAATTTCACTTATGTGGCTATCAAGCCACATATTTTACCCACCGATTTATGGGTTATGCTGAATTAAATTTATGCTTAATTAAATAAAAATATGTTATTATTAAAATATGCCAAGACCGAGGCATTTAGTCAAGTAAATTACACAATCACAAAAGCACGGTGGTAAACAGTTAATACAACAACAACGCACAAGAGCAAATATGTTGTAGTCACACAAAATTAAATTCCCATTAAATGCAAGAATCGGCGAAGGCAGCCACAAAAATAAGTAGAGTTTAATTGCATTTTCAGGACGCTGGCAATGAAACGCAAAAGGAAAGGGCGAACGTCTACAATGAGCATTAAATTCTCAACATAATGGCAGCCCGCCGACTAGGAACCGAACGGGAAGGCAACCAGGCCTAGATATATGGCCTATTCATTCATAAATTGGTTTATGTTAGGGTACGAAACACTAATGTGCTTCAAAAGCTTTTAGGAGCCCAATTATTGAGGAGTTACCGAAACATTTTGGTATAGGTAAAACAAATGTGCTGAGTACTTATATGAGAAAACCGAAAAACCGATATTTTGACTAAATAAAGGTACATTTAAAAAACTAAATGTAATGTATTATAATTTAAATATATTATATTAAAGCTTAATAATGCTGGGGCCCGTGTTTAAATATCGCTATTTTATCCTTTCTTATTGGTGAACGTCCGATTAATTTTTATTTTCTAAGTATAAGATCATTTGGGTAATCACAATGTGCATGGATATGGATTTTGGTATTGATACTCGTATATATGCCGTTAAGCGTGACCTTTTCAACAACAGCCAACATCGCTGGTGGATGGTTGTGCAGTGCTATGAATTACTGAACCCAAACAAAACTTTGCAGAAACAAAACTACTTGGCGAATGAATAAAAGCACCAGTGCCAACAAAAACTCGACCGGCAAGGCATTGGGCTTAATAACAAAAGTCAGCTGTTTCGAGTCCTGGCCTTCTGATTATTTGTCTCTATATCTCTCTGAAAGCTCACAAAGGCCGATGCCGAACACCGAGCAAAGCTTTTAGCAGCCATGTGTAGAACCGGGTCAACGCTGCGTATGCGTTACGTTTCACTTTCGTTGCTGACATCAAAAAACATCGACGATGTAACTCTGCTTCTGTCTTTGGCGGCTGCTGCGACCCAATCAGACTCGTTTCGTGTCGTTACGTTTCGATTTCAGTTTCAGTTCCCGTGCAAATCCCGAGTCGTTTGGCTGTGTCTCCGGAAAAATTTCGCATGAATTACTTACAAACAAAATCGCAGGTCGAGCGCGGGCTTCGATTCCTACTACCACTCCTTAAAAAGTAGGCAACGCGATTTTTGCAAGAACTTCCCTCTCAAGTTGACTTAACAACGAATTCAAAGTCATATTGATTGAGTGTCCGTGTGTTGATATTTAAAGCTTTAAATTACTAAGACGTAAGATTTTTATGAATGAACCGGCGAGGTGACGTTAGCCTGGTAATGATGTTCGATGTGTGGCATATCAATTACACTACTTGGGCCGGATGGGTATGAATGAGCCAATGAAAAGCAACGATGTGGTCCACACTGTCAGTCACTTGATATGATGCATAACAATATTGAAATTTAAACGAAAACGGTAGAAAAAAGTGGACTTGAACGATTGATTAGATTAACCGGTTTGTCGGAATTAGAAGTACTAGTAGATGATAGTACTTATGAAAATGTTAGTGCTAAATTGTTGCAATCGATAAAAAAAACTCTGTCATTATCAATTCTAATTATCAAAAGAAAATAATTAAAGTACACGTATATAGGAAATATAGGCTTTTATAATCCAAACACCATTAAATAGAACCTTTAATTGTGCTTTTTAAACATTTATTAAAACCATACTAAAACAAGTCAGAGCATTACAGACTAGTTTCCCGACTATTAAAGACCCTGTACCAATTTGGTTATAAGCAAAATAAATCAAAACGAAAAAAATAAAAATACCGAGCCTGGTCTGGGGTTCGACCTGAGACCTCCGTGAAATCAGCCAGACGTCCTAACCATTGGACCACCTTATACTTTTCGAACCAGTAGCTAATAAAGTATAAATATAGTGAAGGCGCACATTTATAAATACATATGTATATGAAGGAGGTGCGTTCTCAGCGGCACTTCCGAAAAAAAATCAACCACCGACCACAAGCTATTTACCGTTTATTTGAGCAAATAAACAGATTGCTTGTTGTTAGCGCCTGTAAACTTTGGGTATTTTTTGTGCGCTTTCTAATTAACCTATATTGATAAAATTTTCAGAATTGGTACTCTTTGGGTACAGGGTCAAACAAGAAAGTAAGGCTAGCTTTGGGGCCCGAAGCTTAGAATACTTAGCAGAATAGTTGCCTACAAGCCGTTTGTATGGATATAGTGATCCTATTTTTGGAATATATATACTTTATAGGTACACTGCATTTCCAACTTCTAGTCAAAATTAGAATACCTCTGCAGGTAATAAAAATTATTTCCTAATATTGGAAAATATATTATTCAGACCGTAAAACGAATACCAATTTTTTTAATAGCTCTGATACTAAAGGAGATAATAACTCTTTAAGATTCAAAAAGCCTTTCAGTCAAATGTAAAAAAAAATCTATCTTAGAATAGGCATCATCCAACATAATCGTAATCAGATAACACTGAAAACACCAACAGCGATAACAACAACGATCTCACGATAAAATAAATACCTTTCCCTGCCCTTTGACTTTTGCGTCGCCAAGGCTGCCATTAAAGATGACACATGCCAGCCGGCTGACGCCTGCTTACATTTCGAGTACTCGAAAGACATTCAGATTTCAATTCCACCAATTTTATAGACAACGCTCATAAGCACTGTGCGCCCACTGGGCTTAAATGCCCAATATTTGTGCGAGGCAAAACAGTGTCGTTTCAGATATTTACCACCCCGAAAAACGTTTACATTTTTCAGTGGAACATGAGGAATTCATTAAAGTTATGTTGTATGATGATATATGTGACACGCAATTACCAAAAGTAAAGCTAGCTGTTGGAAGTACAGTATTTGACACACGACGAAAGCGAAAAGGTCGAAGAGTTTTAATCGCCTCCGGCAGAAAGGATTTTTTGCTCTTGAAAAGTGCGCGTCTGTGTGTGTGTGTGTGCATTTGGGTGAAGTGTGCGCCGACTGGCAAAGAACCTTAAACAGGCCAAATCTCCAGTCACACCTTTTTTTGGCCAGTCGACAGCCATTAAAACGGCTACGCGCCCGTAGGAAGCGTCAGGGCCAAAGTCACACTATCATACCCCAGGGTCGACTTCACAAGTATACTTTATAATTGTAGGCTGTACACCATGTCCCACAATTGAAACATGATGACGAGAAAATCGGTAAAGGCTGTAACCATTTGAACAAAAATAGTATTATTAGCTATAATTAAAAAAATCAAGCAAGGAAGGCTAGCTTCGGTACTCTAAGCTTAGAATACCCTTGCAGACCAGTTGCCTTCAAACTTTTTGATCGTTTGTATGTCAGCTATAGGATATAATCATCCGATTTTTGGTTTTTAATTTTCTAAAACGCATTTAACGAAATAATGTAGAATGAATTAATTGTCTTGAAAAACACCAGAGTTATGCTCAACGACCTATTTTCTCCCATCGTTCCTATGGCAGCTGAAGGATATAGCGATTTTTATGAAACTTTCAGGATATGTTAAATAGTCATTAAATAAAGTTTCCTACAAAATATATTAATTATCTTTAAAAACTCCGAATTTAAGGCACTTTTTCCCAATCGTTCCTATGGCAGCTATGTGATATAGTGTTCCGATTCCGGCCGATCCGACTTATATACTACCTGCAACAGATTGAAGGGTCAGTGCAAAGTTTTAGTCTGATAGCTTTAAACCCTTTATATTCTTGATCAGCATCACCAGCCGAGTCAATAATAACATGTTATTATAAACATGTTATTATTAAAATGTTATTGTAAACATGTTATTATATAATGTTATTAACATCGACCCGCTCCATTTGAAAGACCCTTTATATTATTGATCAGCATCACCATCAATCTGTTACAGGATGCATATAAGCCGGAATCGGAACACTACATCACATAGATGCCATAGAAACAATTGGGGTAAAACGAATTAAATACCTACTTGCAATGCAGTATATTCAGCTAATTTTGTTTATGTTTATGTCGTGCTTTTAAAGCGCGGAAATAAGGCGCAGTCGCATTAAAAAGCGATTCAAAATCGAAAAATTCCAGCACATACTGATACAAAATGTTCGACCACAAGTTAATTTAAGATTTACCTAAATAAGATACAATTTTAATTTAAAGGACTGTAAAAAGAATTAATGCAAATGATTAATTCTATCTAAGAAAGTGGAGAAGAGTAGCTTAAATCGGTTATACGGTTGGAAATTGATGGCGTGGCGTTGCCACTCTTTCTCAGGGTATCGAGTACTTAAACCAAATGAGTACAGAGAGGGAAAGATATTGGATCAGAAAGGGCCACTTGTGGTGGCCCTTTCCCTTCAATACCGCATTCTATCTAAACTTCAACAGAAAGACTAATCTGTGTTATGTTTTTGCCTATTGACTTCGAAACTGAAAGCCTAGTGTGTCGCATATTCTAATGAATAGAGTTTTGGTTTGTAGGATGAATATATTTACAATCATTCCTAGCTTTGCTGTTGATAGTCATTATCTGTGCATTTAACCGGCGTTGATACAATTATGGGATAATGGGAAAAACTTCAGGTTACAAACCGATAATGCATTTTTTAATAAGAAGAATGTTAAGATTCCAATATATTTGAAAAGTAATTGCCAAACATTTTAAACGTAATCTAGCCATTATTTATTTAGGAAAATTAAAAAAAAGGGTTATCCACTTCCCATATAGCTTTCAAAATATATTTGTTTTCAGACTCATGTTAGGAATCAGCAACTTCTTAGCTGAGTTAAAGCTGAGTTATCTATTTCCGCCCGCGTGTCGTCTGATGGTTCTCTACCATTGCAAGTTGCCACATACTGGTGTACATCCGCACACAGAGTTTATACCATAAATATGTAAATAATGCCTATCCACACTCTACGGAGACAAAAGTTCCTAACAACGTCTTTTTTGTTGTAGGCAATTTCGGTGTGGTGCCCATGCTGGAGCGCTTTACGCTGTCAAAAAGGCCAAGTGAGACATTTGTTTTCACTGTCTTTACAACGTCCGGCTTGTCCCTTTAACTTGAATGCTTGAATGCTGCTTAGTAAAGTATGCAAAAACACGCTAACAGGATTTCATCAAACCCCATGGGGATGCACACATGTGTATAAATATTTTTTTCAGGAGAATGGCAGTTAAAGGTAATATCATGTTTGTGTAATCATTAGACAAGGGACTTTGCCCAGCCAACCATCTACAGAAGCACACGAAACCATCCATCCATAATTGAATTGCACAAATCAATGCGACATTTTGTTCCCTGCTCAGTTTGGTTCCGTTTTCTTTTAAGTCAATCCCTTTAAAAGTGCCTTCACTTAGTCAGGCCCAATAAAATATAATTTTTTATAAAACCACGCTTTTGTGGCCAAATAAATCGTAAAGCCAACATAATTTGAATTGTGATTTTACCAACGGTTACTCAAATTATAAATGCCAGTGGATTGTTGCCGTACTTCCACCCTTATTGGCGCTCCCTATTTCGGGTGGTTGCTTTCCATTTGACCTAAGCGGTTTTTAAAAAAATGTACATATTTCCGTCTGGTAATTATAATTTTTTTTGACCCTGTACCCAAAGAGTAAAGTGTATATTACGATTGTTCAAATGTATTTAACAGGCATAAGGAGGCGTGGCAGATCCCACAAAGTATATGTATTCTAACCATGTCCGTCTATCCGTCTGGATAAACGAAAGCATCTTAAAAACCTACCATATTGCAGATCCTCCCAATATTTACGCAGATCGAGTTTATTGTTATACCCTTGCAGAAGGTTTAATCAGTTTTGCAACACGGGGAAGGAGACATCTGCGACTTCATAAAGTATATATATTCTAGATCAGCATCATTAGCAGAGTCGATTTATCCTTGTCCGTCTGTCTGTCTGTTTCTACGCAAACAGTTTTAAGGCTATGGGATGAAACTTCGCACCAACTCATCTATCTATTGCAGGTAGTATATAAATCAGATCGGCCAGAATCGGAACACTACATCACAAAGCTGCCATGAGAACGATTTGGAAAAAAAGGCGTAAATTCGATATTTTTAAAGATAATTAATTGATTTGTTATAAATCACTTTACAATAACTTCAAAATCAAAATTTGGACCACAATATCCTATAGCTGCCATAAGAACGATGGGAGAAAATGGATCATTGACCATAACTCTGGTGTTTATTTACAAAATTATTTCATTCTTGGACAATATACTTCATATACATTATAGCCAATTTAGCACTGCTCAATTTTCAAGCTTCAGAGTTGTTGACGCAATTGGAGCATACATATCTACCGATCTTAAAAATTTCATCAAGTTTGGTTAATTGAAAAGCGCACAAAAATATGCAACGTTTGTCTGTTTATTTGCTCAAATAAACGGTAAATCGTTTGCGGTCGGTGGTTGACTTTTCTAGGAAGTGCTAAGAACGCACTACCATCATATACATGTGTATGATTGTGCACCTTCAATATATTTATCCCTTATCCAGTCTTGGTAGCCAGTTTCCTTTTTTTTCGTTTTTGATTTGTAACCAAATTGGTACAGGGTATTCAACAGTCGGGAAACTGGACTGTAATTTTGTGACTTGTTTTTATACCCTTGCAGAGGGTATTATAATTTTGACCAGAAGTTTGTAACGCAGTGAAGGAGACATTTCCGACCCTATAAAGTATATATACTCTTGATCAGCATCACCAGCCAAGTCGATCTAGCCATGTCCGTCTGTCCGTCTGTCCGTCTGTCCGTCTGTCTGTCCGTCTGTCCGTCTGTCGGTTGCTATGTAAACTAGTCCCTCAGTTTTAAAGCTATCGGGCTGAAACTTTGCACCGACCCTTCAATCTGTTGCAGTTAGTATATAAGTCGGAACGGCCGGAATCGGAACACTACATCACATAGCTGCCATAGGAACGATTGGGAAAAAATGCCAAAATTTCGCCATTTTTAAAGATATTTTATTTATTTCTTGGTAAACTCTATTTAATAGCAATTTTAACATATCTTGAAAGTTTCATCAAAATCGGACCACTATATCCTATAGCTGCCATAGGAACGATAGGAGAAAATGGGTCATTGAGCATAACTCTTGTGTTTTTCAATACAATTAATTCATTCTTGAGAAATGCAGTTTTCATAGACATTAATGCCGTTTTAGAAAATTAAAAACCAAAGATCGGATCACTATATCCTATAGCTGCCATACAATCGATCGAACTGTTTAAAGGCAACTGGTCTGCAAGGGTATTCTAAGCTTCGGATACCGAAGCTAGCTTTCCTTTCTTGTTAGATATACCTTGGGATATCCAGCTCTACCTGGCCCCTTAATCCTGTGAACCAGCTAAAATCGTTTATTACATTTTTTATAAGGTACCAACGCATTTCTGTTGCCCTTGCATTTCAATTTGTATGCCAGCGCTACTTGTATTTTCCGGCAAATACACATTTAGGGATGTGCGGTGGACGCGAGGGTTTTCGGTAGAAAACATCAAGGTAATAAATGTTTATTCCGCAATTAATGAATGGGATATTCAATCATTTTTAGTAAAAGCCGTTTTTTAAATGTATTGCTTGCAATAATATATGAAAATTAAATGCCGTTTATTTATTGCATACAACCGTCATAAATAATACGGGTTTTAAAATAGCGACATGATAAAATTGTAACCTTTATAGCGGATTATTAGTTATCTAAATTTGTTTTATCTCTGCTTTGCTTATAAAGAATAGTTAATAGATCTGATAATCAGCGAAAATTTAAATCTCTAAAGACAAAAACTCAGCTGACTGACTTAATTTTCAAAGCTTTCGCGTATTTTGTGTTTTGACATAAATACATGTATGTGCATGTGCATATCGAGATGTTGGCCCTGCGGCAATGTTGACTTTTCCCAACCGAGCGAGAGTTAAAAAACCGAATATTATTTTCTATTTTATTGACCCACATATACATTTAATATTCTACACAGAAATACATACATCTTAGTCGGTGCCTCGCATTGTACTTGTATAGCCGACCACATTTGTTTACTCCTCGCACACGAATATCACGCATGCACACACTTGCAATCTGCTTTAATGCCATACAAAGGCAAGCTGAATGGAATTGAAACGCTAAAAAAGATAGACTCACACACGTATGTAATCTCATGTGCACATGAATAGTTGAGCGTTGGGCGAATGCGTAAACAGTAAACAGAGAGATATGAGAAAGCGAAAAGAGAGGGTTAGGAAAAGAGGGAATCGGAGGAAGTGGAACGGAAGCACAACATAAAATAAAAACAAGTAAGAACGTTACAGTCGAGTTTTCCGAATGTTACAGCCCCTGTACAAATTTGGTTATAAACAAAATAAATCAAAACCAAAAAAAAAATTTATGTTTACACCGAGTCCGGTCTGGTATATGAAAGTAGTGCGTTCTCAGCGGCACTTTCGCGATAAATCAATCACCGAACGCAAGCGATTTACCGTTTGTTTGAGCAAATAAACAGATTGCTTGTGGTTAGCGCCTGTAAACTTTGGGTATTTATTGTGCGCTTTCTAATTAACCAATATTGATAAAATTTTCAGGATCGGTAGAAATCCATGCTCCAATTGCATGTGCATTTTTTATTTTTTTTTTTTAGCTTGAAAATTGTGCACTGCAGTGCAAACATTAAAATTTGAATTGAGGGGGCGGAGGGCGTGGCGCCGACTAAAAAAAATAAGCTTCAGTTGCGGCAGTATTAGGAGAATCAACACTGGTAATACGGTTCCTCTAGCTCTTACAGTTGCTGAGATCCGTATGTTCATCCGGACGGACGAACGGACGAACGGACTGACGGACGGACATGGCTATATCGACTCAGCTCGTCATTCTGATCAAGAATATATATACTTTCCCTCTGCCTTTTACATACAATTGCACAAACTTAATATACCCTTTACCCTTTGGGTACAGGGTCTAAAAAAAATTCCGAGTCGGGTCTAGGGTTCGAACCTGATACCCCCGTGTTACCAGTCAGACGTTCTAACCATTTCACCACCATATACATTTCGAAGCAAGTAGCTAATACAGTATAAATATATTGAAAGCGCACATTCATAAACATGTATTTGAAGGTAGTGCGTCCTCAGCGGCACTTCCTAGAAAAATCAACCCCCGACCGCCAACGTTTTACCGTTTATTTAGGCGAATAAACAGATAGCTTGTTGTTAGCGGCTGTGATCTTTGCATATTTTGTTTGCGCTGTCTAATTAACCAAACTTAATGAAATTTTCAGGATCGATAGAAATGTATGCTCCAATTGCGTACAAAATCGGAAGCTTGAAAATTGTGCTGTGTAATGCAGTGCAAACATTAAAATACAAATTGCTGGGGCGGTGGACGTGGCAACGACAAAAAATCAACATCAGCTGCGTCAGTATTAGTAGAATTTACACTGGTAATACGGTTACTCTAGCTCTTACAGCTGCTGAGATTCGTTCGTTCATCCGGACGGACGGATAGACGGACATGGCTATATCGACTCAGCTCAACATGCTGATCACGCCTCCTTCCGCCTGTTACTTACATTTGCACAAACTTAATATACCCTTTTTCCTTTGGTTACAGGGTTTAAAAAATCACGCTTTTAGCAGACAAACGACACAGCGTCGGCAAGGCAGAAGCTGACAGGAGCGTGAAAAACAAAAAAAAAACATTTTCTAATAGACTTGGTTGGAATTCTAAAATGTACAGAATGCTATAAATTACATATGTACCAATACATATATACATATGTATGTATGTATGTATATATGAATACTTTCTTCTTCTTCTGTTATTTAACAGAGGGTTATATAATTTTGACCAGAAGTTTGTAACGCAGTGAAGGAGACATTTCCGACCCTATAAAGTATATATATTCTTCATCAGCATCACCAGCCGAGTCGATATAGCCATGCCCGTCTGTCGGTTGCTATATAAGTAGTCTCTGTTTTAAAGCTATCTGACTGAAACTTAGCACCGACCCTTCAATCTGCTGCAGGTAGTATATAAGTTGGAACGGCCAGAATTGAAACACTGCATCACATAGCTGCGATAGGAACGATTGGGAAAAAGTGTCAAAATTTCGCCATTTTTAAAGATATTTATTTATTTCTTGGGAAACTCTAACTAATGACTATTTTAACACGTCCTGAAAGTTTCATCAACATCGGACCACTATGTCCTATAGCTCCATAGGAACGATGGGAGAAAATGGGTCATTGAGCATAATTCTGGTGTTTTTCAAGACAATTAATTCATTCTTGAGAAATACAGTTTTCATAGACATTAAAGCCGTTTTAGAAATTTAAAAACCAATAATCGGATCACTAAATCCTATAGCTGCCATACAATCGATTAAACAGTTTGAAGGCAACTGGTCTGCAAGGGTATTTTAAACTTCCGGTAGCCTTACTTTCTTGTTGATTTAGTTTTTTGTGCATTTAGCCCAAAGGAGACAAACTGTTCTGTTTGCATCCCCATGATAGCATGATAATTTTTCTTGTCAAATATGATTTAATGCCATGCCACGCCCACTTGCCCCCGCCCCATTCAAATTGTGACGAATAAATAATTACAGCAGCAATAGCCACAAGCTTAGCATTAACAGCAGCAGCTTAGACATAACCACAAGCAATAATTTTTCTAATTGGCCATGTGTAATGATAAGCGAGGCCAATTTTTGTATGAACATACATATGTATAATGTGTGAAATTATAAATTGCAATCCTAAGCAATACGTTAAACAGCAACCAATCCACAGGTTAAGGAGAGAAAAAAGGCCAGAAGGCAAAGATTAAAATTTCACCTATGCATTTGTAAGCTAAGGGGTCCAGAATCAAAGTCAAGAAAAGTCAAACCACGCCATTAATTGCCAACAATTAAGCAATTTTCACAAGTAAAATCAAGACTAAAAATGCGACTAGCACCCTGCCAATGAATAAAAACGTAAATTGGTGAAAACAAGATGCACACCGGAGATGGAAGTCTTTAAAATATCAGAACACTGACTGCTTTGTTTTTTTTTCTACCACTTTGAATGATGAAAATCCCTTTCTACTCCTTGGGCCAAGAAGGCTTTCTACAACGGGAGTGCGAGCTGAAATTGAATAGGTTAAATGTGGAACTTGTGTGGCACTTAGTATAGAAATGTGACGAAATGTGATTGATTTAGTAGAAGAGTTTGCTTTTGTAAGCGAAGACAAAAGATATGTGAGATGAAAATGGGAAATGCGATTGTAACACTGAATAAAGTTATTTAACGGCAACTGGATGCCGCCCAAATGAAGGATTGCTATTTGTTGTAACAATGGCATAGTAAGCTAAACAAAAACCATTTTGAGAGCCGCAAAATGAAGCCAGCTTTAAAAAATTTTTGCACAGAGAAAACTCGAAGGACCTGACTTCGCTGCCGAAAGTTCGAAAATCCTTGCAGTCCGATAAGTTGTTTTAAATTTAATTTTAATCGGTTAATGTTGATACAAATTGCATTTCCCAAAAATGTCAGATTTAACTTAAACAAGAAAGGAAGGATAGCTTCGGTACAGAAAGCTTAGAATACCCTTGCAGAGCAATTGCTTTCAAACCTTTCGATCGTTTGTATGGTATAGTAATCCGATTCATGGTTTTTAAATCGGGTTTTATAACGGCTTTAATGTCGATGGAAACTGTATTTCTCAAGAATGAATTAGTTGTCTTGAAAAACACCTGATTTATGCTCAATGACCCATTTTCTTCCATCGTTCCTATGGCACTGTGATATAGTGATCAGATTTTTATAATACTTTTAGGATATGTTAAAATAGTCATTAAATAGAGTTTCCTAAAATATAAATTCATTATCTTAAAAAATTACGAACTTATGGCACTTTTCCCAATCGTTCCTCTGCAAGGGTTTAAAAACATGATCCACATGGATCAAACATGGACAATTTTTCGCGTCGTGCCTACGGCAGCTATGGAATATAGTGGTCCCATTTGCATGGGGTTTTAATAGTCGCTTAAGATAGTCATTAAACGGTTATTTCTAAAAAATTATTCCAATGACAGCTTTGTGTTGTAGAATCGGAATCTGACCGTTTCGACACTACCTGCAACAGAAAAATAGTTCCTGAAACTTTGCTTCGACCCTTCAATCTGTTGCAGGTAGTATATAAGTCGGAACGGTCGGAACACTACATCACATAGCTGACATAGGAACGATTGGGAAAAAGTGCCATAAATTCACTATTTTTCAAGATAATTTATTCATTTTTTAGGAAACCATTTTTAATGACTATTTTAACTTATCCTAAAAGTTTCATTAAAATCGGACTACTATATCCTATAGCTATCCTATAGCCATAGAAAAGATGTGAGAAAATGGGTCATTGAGCATAACTCTGGTGTTTTTCAAGACAATTAATTCATTCTTGAGAAATACAGTTTTCATAGACATTAATGCCGTTTTAGAAAATTAAAAACCAAAAATCGGATCTCTATATCCTATAGCTGCCATACAAACGATCGAACGGCTTAAAGGCAACTGGTCTGCAAGGGTATTCTAAGCTTCGGGTACCGAAGCTAGCCTTCCTTTCTGGTTTTGTTTCAATTTTCTAAATGGCTTTAATATCTATGACAAGAATTTTTTCCAAGAATGAATTAATTGTCTTCAAAAACACCAGAGTTATGGTTAATGACCCATTTTCTCACATCGTTCCTATGACAGCAACGGGATGTAATGGTACCATTTTGATGGTACTTTCAGGATAAGTTAAAATAGGTATTATATAGTGATTTATAAAGAATCAATCATCTTATAAAAGGACGAATTTACGACATTATTTCGAAATCGTTCCTATGGCAGCTAGGATATAGTTATCAGATTTTTTGTATTATCTTAATCGGCTCTAGTCTATAAAAAGTATATTTCCCAAGACAACATTAACAGTATTGAAGAGGACAAGGGCTCAATGACCCATTTTTCACATCATTCCTACGGCAGTTATAGGTTCTATATCCTAGTCTGGTGGGACTTTAAGGATAAGTTGAAATAGTCATTTTATATTGATTTATTTAATACATGCAATAGAAAGAAGGCATTTGGTAAAGTTTCAGCGCGATAGTTTCAAAACTAAGAGACGGACAGACGACATTGAGATAGACGGACATGGCTGGATCGACTCGGTTGGTCATCCTGATCAAGAAAATATATACTTTATGGGGTCGTAGATGTTGCAAGGGTATAAAAAGATATCCACTATTGATTTACTTTGTCGGCATTAAATTTTTGGGAAAACTATAAAATTTATTTTCTAGGAATCTTGTATGGTCTGAATATTCTCAAAATCATAATTGATGCTCTGCATATTTAAAGAAAGGCATGCGTGTGCAATGAATCAATAAAACGCTTGGTAAACCACTGAAAGAAACATGCGCCGAGAGGCAGAAATATTAATGGGGCGTCGGCTTATGACATAAGAGGTTGATAAATTTTGTTTTTCGCAATATGCTCCTGAGTTGCCTGTAAAATGGCAGAAAACTAAGCCAGAGTGCCGCCAAAAAGTCATAAAGTAAGCACACACTGTAATCTAATAATGCGGTCGCTCGGTCTTTATTCACTCTGTCGTGTACATATGCTATCTCCCAACTCTTCCTTTTTGCTAGCTGCTGATTTGTACTGTGCTGATTTCGCCAAACTAAAACTAGCATTTATTGGGTTCCCTGCCTCTGGGAAAATACTTGACAATGTCTCCCTATCGCAGTATTTTCTGTATCACTCTGTATCTGTATGTTTGTACATATGGACATGACAAATTGTAGCTGAAAATAAATGGTTAAGTGTATATATATATATAACGTCGGTTTCATAGTAACTCATTCGAGCCCATGTAACGGGATTATGGTTTGCACGTTTAACTAGACAAAAGCATGGAGTGGCAAATTAAAACTTTAAAACACGGGAAATGTGCGACTTCTGTCATTTGCATTTAAATGTAAATGAGTAAGCTGGACACATGGGGCATAAACGCGTCGGAAAACGCAACAACAACAGCAACACAAACTGCAGTTGCAAAATTTAGGGGCTTTTAGCGGGAACGACTCTTGGAAGGCCGGGAAACAGGAATGTGCACATGGGGGTCTTGGAGGCTGAAACTAGCCCATTCCCAGATTGAATGCGTTCCTGTAGCTGTGATAAATAAATCAATTTTTTAACACTTGTAGTTACAATGATACAAAAGAATAAATAAAGCAGACAATCTTTTTTATGTGATTGAGTCTATAGAGATTCTTTAAATAAAGCCCTGCCGGCAGCTGACAACTTTTTAGGGGTTCTAATGCGCTTACCAAAACCCCAAAAACAATTACCCAAATTTACACTAGCCTTATCCAGCGAAAAAACATACGACATAATTTCGGCCAACAGATTTTTTGCACTTTACTTAACAAGTTTTACGCATGGGCAGCTATAGATATCCTATAACTGCGAAGTGTCCGATTTTTGGTTTTTTTTTCTAAATCGGCTTTAATCTTCAGAAAACTGTATTTCTCAAGAATGAATTAATTGTCTTGAAAAACACCAGAGAAATGACCCATTTTCTTCAATCATTCGTATGGCAGCTATAGGATATAGTGGTCCGATTTTGATGATACTTTTAGGATATGTTTAAATAATCATTAAATAGAGTTTCGAATTTATGTCACTTTTTCCAATCATACCTATGGCAGCTATGTTATGTAGTGTTCCAAATTCAGTCGTTCCGACTTGTATGCTACCAGCAACAAATAGAAGTATTGGTGCAAAGTTTGAGCCTTAAGACTGAGAGACTACTTTGCGTAGAAACAGACAGACATGGCTAAATCGACCTTCTGTCATACATCTGCCTGAAACTTAATATACCCTTGGACTACAGGGTATACAAAAAAAAACTATAAACAAATTTTTTTAACAGATGTCGTGGGGTGTAGATCCGCCACCGCAAGCAAAATTTATTTGATACGGTTGTAAGCTTGCAAATTTATTGTGCGCTTCTATTTTATCAAACTTGATGAGATTAGGGATCGATAGAAATTTAATCCAATTTCGTGTGTGTAAGCACAAGACTCTAGCTATAAATTGTGCAGTTAAATAATATAAGAGTAAAATTATAAGTTAAGGGGGCAGTGGGCGTGGCACCAATAAAAAAATTTCATCTGCGTAAATATATATTAGAATATACACTGGTAATAGCAATTTTAGTTTCTAAGATCCGTTTGCACATCCGGACGGACGGACGGAAGGACATGGTTATATCGACAGCTCGTCATGCTGATCAAAAATATGTTTATTTGTACCCATCGTTCCTATGGCAGCCATAGGATCTAGTGGTCCGATTTTGATGATACTTGTATTATCAGGACAGCTTTAAACTGAGAGACTAGTTTAAATAGAAACCGACAGACGGACAGAAAGACAGACGGGCATGGCTAGATCGACTCGGCTAGTGATGCTGATCAAGAACATATATACTTTATGGGTTCGGAAATGTCTCCTTCACTGCGTTACAAACTTCTGGTCAAAATTATATTACCCTCTGCAAGGGTATAAAAATAAGAAGTAAAAAACAAGTACGAACGTTAAAGTCGAGCTTCCCGACTGTTACAGACCCTGTACAAATTTGGTTATAAGCAAAATAAATCAAAACAAAAGAAAAACAAATAAGAACGTTACAGTCGAGTTTCCCGACTCTTACGGACCCTGTACAAATTTGGTTATAGGCAAAAAAAAAATAAAAAATAAAAATATATATATATTCACACCGAGCCCGGTCTGGGATTCGAACCCAAGATCTTCGCGTTTTAAGTCGAACGTCGTAACCATTCGACAAACCTAAACTTTTTGAACCTGCAGCTAATACAGTATAAATATATTGAAGACGCACATTCATACATATGTATAAGAAGGTATTGGCAGCACAGCGGCAGCGGCACTTCCGAGAAAAATCAACCACCGAACGCAAGCGATTTACCGTTTCTTTGCGCAAATAAACAGATTTTTTGTGTTTAGCGCCTGTAAACTTTAGGTATTTATTGTGCGCTTTCTAATTAACCAATCTTGATGAAATTTTCAGGATCGGTAGAAATCAATGCTCCAATTGCAAGTGTATTTTTAAAAAAATTTATCTTGAAAATTGTGCAGTGCAGGGCAGTGCAAAAATAAAAATACAAATTGCGGGGGCGGTGGGCGTGACACGTGAAAAAAAAAAACTTCATCTGCGTAATAGTTACGAAAATCTGCACTGTTAATAAGGTTCTTCTAGCTCTTACAGTTTCTGAGATCCGTTCGTTTACCCAGACTGACGGACGGACGGACGGACTGACGGACGGACGGACGGACGGACAGACGGACATGGCTATATCGACTCAGCTCGTCATGCTGATCAAGAATATATATACTTTGTGGCCTGTTACATACATTCGCACAAACTTAATATACCCTTTACCTTTGGGTACAGGGTCTAAAAATAAAGAGGTTTTAAAGCGTGTTCATGTTTTGTTTTCATTAACTGGAGCCGGGTATTGACAAACCCGAAAACCGAAAGCCTTAAACCCGGACTCCAATTGAAACCCAAATAGATACATAGCTTGCAACTGGGGACCGCAATCAAGGTGGTAAATGTGGCCGCCGGCAGAGACAGGTTAACCGCGTTTAACGACGCGAAATTTACTGCGTACTGTGGCAGTTAAAATTGAAATTAACGCCTTAGCGAGCCAGAATGCAACCCTTCAAAGATTGGACATTTAATGGAAAGCAGGACATGCACGGGGTGATGTGTTATGGTACTAGGCACTCTCAAAGGATAATCATGAATATTAAATAATTCAATTTGAAATTCGCCTTTCGATGACAACTTTAAAATGGGTTAACTAGTTTTAGGTGTGAAAGGCGTGACAGCCTCCAGCTAATATATAGTAATCGCAAAGAAATTTTGTATGAGTCATTTATCAGAGATTTGTATTCCCTTGCAGAGGGTATTATAATTTTGATCAGAAGTTTGTAACGCAGTGAAGGAGACGCCTCCAACCCTATAAAGTATATATATTCTTGATCAGCATCACCAGCCGAGTCGATCTAGCCATGTCCGTCTGTCTGTCTGTCTGTCCGTCTGTCTATCTGTCCGTCTGTCTGTTGCTATGTAAACTAGTCTCTCAGTTTTTGAGCTATCGGGCTAAAACTTTGCACCGACTTTTCAATCTGTTGCAGGTAGTATATAAGTCGGAACGGCTAGAATTGGACCACTATATTACATAGCTGCCATAGAAAGAAGTGAGAAGTGAAGAAGTGGGTCATTGAGTATAACTCTAGTGTTTTACAAGACATTGAATTTGTTCTTGGAAAATATAGTTTTCAAAGACATTAAAGCCGTTTTAGAAAATTCAAAAGCAAAATTCGATTCATTATATCCCATAGCTGTCATACAACCCATCAAACAGTTTTAAGGCAATTGGTCTGCAAGGACATTAAAGACATTAAAGCCGTTTTTGAAAATTAAAAACCAAAACTTGGATCTCTATATTCTATAGCTGTCATACAACCCATCAAACAGTTTTAAGGCAATTGGTCTGCAAGGGTATTCTAAGCTTCGAGTACCGAAGATAGCCTTCTTTCTTGTTTAAAAATATGTTCTGCTTACTAATTAATTGGGGGTCTCGGGGCGGATCCTTGAGTCCGGAGATCAAAATCCCAAAACACTCAGCATAAAAGAAGCGTTTGTCACTGTAACCAAGACACCACATAATTGAGTGATTACACTCACTGATAACATTGTCCATGTCGCATATAAATTTAGTTCAACAAGCAGCAAAAACATAAAAATAAAAACAAGAAAGAAAGGCTAGCCTCCGTACCCGAAGCTTAGAATACCCTTGCAGACCAATTGCCTTAAAACTGTTTGATGGGTTGTATGACAGCTATAGAATATAGAGATCCATGTTTTGGTTTTTAATTTTCAAAAACGGCTTTAATGTCTATGAAAACTGTATTTCTCAATAATGAATTAGATGTTTTGAAAAACACCAGAGTTATGCTCAATGACCCAATTTATCCCATCGTTCCTATGGAAGCTATGTGATGTAGTAGTCCGATTTTGATGATACTTTCAGGATATGTTAAAATAGTCAATAAATTGAGTTTTCTAAAAAATGAATAAATTATCTTAAAAAATAGCGAATTTATTACACTTTTTCCCAATCGTTCCTATGGCAGCTATGTGATTTTGTGATCCGATTCCGGCCGTTCTTACTTATATACTACGTGCAACAGATTGAAGGGTCAGTGAAAAGTTTCAGCCCGATAGATTTAAAACTGAGGGACTAGTTTACATAGCAACTGACAGACGGATAGACGAACAGACAGACGGACAGACGGACATGGCTAGATCGACATGCTGATCAAGAATATTTATACTTAATAGGGTCGGAGACGTCTCCTTTACTGCGTTACAAGCTTTTGGTCAAAATTATAATACACTCTGCAAGGGTATAAAAAGGATGTGTCACAATACTTTAATTGAAGTCTCACCAGTTGGGAAGACTTTTAGAATACCTTTCCAAAACACTGAACCGAGAGAAAATCTGTCTATCTTAATTTTTCCCGAGTGTAGAAAGATGCCAGAAGACCAACCCAAAGCATATGATAAATAACAAGAACAAATACAATAACAGGCACCCAAAAGACGCTTGATATAAGCCTGTCTGTGTTTGCTCCAAGTGCCACTCCCCCGACCACTCCCTTTACCACCAACCCCTTAATCCACTCTGCACATTGTTTGGTTTGACGAAGACGTTGGGCTGAAGCCGCTGAACTACTATCCGACCTCAAGTCATGGCCCAATGCATATGCATGCGTATTAAGGATGCTCTAGATACACACGCCAACATACTAGCACATTGAAGCCACATTAACAGTTTGGCCTGTGTCAATATGTATGTAAATAAGCGAGAAAACAAGTGGTTATAAATTTCCAAGGATGATGATGGCGGGCAACTATCTCTGCCGCTGCGCCATTGCGTATACACACCATCGACTCCAAAAGCCGTTAACCAAAAATATAACCACACAGACTCGCTTGGCATGTGATTATGCATGTGTGCTGTATATACTTTAATAATAAAGTCCTTGATAAAAGACCCCAAAGCTACAACTTTAAATACCCCGTTACAAATTCTGTTATAAGCTACATAAATCAAGAATGAAAAAAAAAACTACCAGATTACAAGCCGTACTAACTATTGCACCACCAAATACATTTTGAAGCAAATAGCTAATACAGTACAAATTAATTGAAGGAACACATTTATATGTATATGAAGGTAGCGTCACTCTCTAGAAAACTCAACTTGAACTACTCCATTTGGCAGTGTTTCGTAACCAAACAAAAAGAAATATTACCAAAAACTTAATAATTTCCATAATTAAAGAAAAATACAAAAAAAAAACTAATTGTACTAGGAGCGGGAATTCGAGCTCCCGACCGAAAGCGGAAGTAAACTTTGCAGATTTATTGTGCGCTTTTTAGTTAACCAAACTTAATGAGATTAGAGATAGGTAGAGATTCATGCTCCAGTTTCGGGTGTAAAAGCACAAGACTCTAGCTTGCAATTAAAACATATAAGACTAAAATTACAAGTTAAAGGGGCGATGGGCGTGGTACCGACAAAAAAATACAATTCATCTGCGTCAGTACTAGGAGAATCTACACTGGCACAGTTTCTGAGATCCGTTTGTTTATCCGATGCTTTGCCGTTTGTCCGGACAGACGGACATGGCTTTATCTATTATATATATATATGTATATCGAATATATATACTTCGTGCAATTTTCATAAATACTTACAAACATAGTATACCCTTTACCTCTGGGTACAGGGTCAAATAAAATAGGCTACTTGACTGAATGAAAAGCGGCAAGGCATTAAAAATCAAATAAAACAAGAAAGGAAAGCTAGCTGCGGTGCCCAAAACTTAGAATACCCTTACAGACCAGTTACCTTATTACTGTTCGATCGTTTGAATGTCAGCTATAGGATATAGTTTCGATTTTTGGGTTTTAATTTTCTAAAACGGCTTTAATGTCTACGAAATCTGTATTTCTCAAGAATTAATTAATTGTCTTGAAAAACACCAAAGTTATGCTCAACGACCCATTTTCTCCCATCGATCCTATGGCAGCTATAAGATTTAGTTGTCCGATTTTGATGATACTTTTAGGAAATGTTAAAATAGTCAATAAATAGAGTTTCCTACAAAATAAATTAATTATCTTAATAAAAATCGAATTTATGGCACTTTTTCCCAATGGTTTCTATTGCAGCTATGTTTGTGTAGTGTTCCGATTCCGGCCGCTCCGACTTATGAATTACCTGCAACAGATTGAAGGCTTGGTGCAAAGTTTCAGTCCGATAGCTTTAAATCTGTGAGGCTAGTTTACATAGCAACCGACAGACGGACAGACAGACAAACAGACAGAGATTGACTCGGCTGGTAATGCTGATCAAGAATATATATACATTATAGGGTCGAAAACGTCTCCTTCACTGCGTTTCAAACTTCTGATCAAAATTATAATACCCTCTACAAGGGTATAAAAAAAGAGCTGAAAGACGGATGAATAGGAAAAAAAATCACAAGATCTTTAAAATGTTATACAAAATGAAAGCTAGTCCAACCACCCGACTGGCCAGCCCACTTCAGTTTTATGACTCGCATCCTTGAAAGTTTTTAATATGTTTATTTTTATAACCACAGAGCCACCGTTGCGCCGTCAATGTTGTTGTTTATTACGGCTGCCCCTGTATCCCTTTTTAGTGCCAACCACCTTAACCAGTGGTTGTCCACTACAAGAACTGGGTTAGGACTCTGATCGTATAACGTCATAAAATTAAAAGCAATTTTTACATTGCAAATATTTTAAGTTTTTTCTTTCGGTAGCTCGTTGTGCTAAGAAGCTATTTATTTTATAGGGCTGCATTTTTAGATAACCCTAGGTTAAGGGTGCAGGTGATTCGGAATCTTTAGTAGAAGTCAAAATGCAAAAAATAAATCTACCAATAATTTATCTAAGTTGTTTGTACTTTCCGCTTGCTTTAGTTGTGGACAATTGAATTTTCGTTTAACTTACCAGTTACCTGAGGCCAAAATCAGTGAGCTCAGGAATGTCATAATCCAAACACTATCCATCATTCCGTCTTAAAATGTATGATTTGCCAATTTTCCAAAAAAAATAAACAGCAACATATCTGCATCAATTTATTGAAATTGTCAATTTGCGTTATATATATATATCTCACAATTTTTCCGATCAGCTAAGGCAGATTATTTATTTTGATTTCAATGATTTCCGGGGAATCGGATGACAATGTCAGGGACCTGCCATAAGGTGAACTAAGCCCTCTACAAAAAAATATTTTGTAATATATAAATAAAAATTTAGATTGTCATGTTGATGAACTGAAATATTGCCGCACAAATTCGTTAAGCAGGTAATCAAGCATTAAGAATTGCTGTGGGTCGAGCCGTTACAAGTGCTGCTCCAGGAATAGAATGAAAAAATAGCCTGAGCTTTACGCTTTAAATTGTCTCAAAACGGAGTGTGAGTTTTGTGTGTAAGTGTACATCAATAAATACAATTTTTTGATTGTCCAAATTTAGTACTTTTGGGGATCCTAAAATCTAATTGTATATAGAAAATTAAGATTCTTGTTTTGTAGTTACACTTATAAATTTAAAAAAAAATATTGTGGAATTGAATATTGCTCGTAGCTTGAAAACAATAAATAGTAAAGCTGATCTTTTTCCCTGTGTATACAATTATGACGTATGTATTTATTAACTTGGGATATCAAAGGAAAGACAACGAATGTTAATAGGATGTTGATATTCAAGCAGGAACAAGTAAACAGAGTAAAAGAGTTGAGCGAGGAGTAGGATATGTAAACCTACAAAATATTTATTTAGGCGCAATCAATTTTATTGCTATTCGGGTTATATAGCACCGGCGGCAAGAAACAAAATTTGCCCTGAATTATGCAGAGCTTGGCATTTGCCATTCCATTGTATTGGTGAGTTTAGAATTGAGTTTCAGTGCTTGTGTCCTGTTTGTGCGTGTGGGCGATTGTTTAAGCGTGCGTGAAAATACCGTCCACCAGAAATCGAAACAACAAAAAATATAGCAAGCAGATAAAATAACAACGAAAGCGCTTGTGGGTTTGTCCGATTGTGGAGGTTTTTTAGTGTGAATATGCTGGAACACCGTGCCCCTGATGGTGCTTTAAGTAAATCATGCTAGCAAGTATGCGAATTCGATATCATATTGAGATGACCCAGGCATCTTAAAAATATAACTAAATGAAATTAATGAAAGAACGAAATACTACGTATGTCCATGTAGTCGTACATTTGTCAGGTCAGTAAGGGGTATCATCTCACAATGAGAAGTAGCAAATTCTCAGAACATTGCTTAAAGGCGGGATTTATATATGCTTTTAGCTAGAAAGGAAGGCTAGCTTCGAAGCCAGAAGCTTAGAATATCCTTGCAGACCAGTTGCCTTTAACCGTTCGATAGTTTGTACATCAATTATAGGATATAGTGGTCCAATTTTTCCTTTTCTAAATTGGCTTTAATGTATAATGAAAGTATATTGTCCAAGAATTAATTAATTAAATTAAGAAGCACCAGATATATGGTCAAAGACCCATTTTCTCCCATCGCTCCTATGACAGCTATAGAATATAGTGGACCGATATTGATAAGACTTTCAGGATAGGTTAACATAGTCCTAAAATAGAGATTTACCAAGAAAGGAAGGCCAGCTCGGTACCCGAAGCTTAGAATACCCTTGCAGACCAGTTGCCTTATAACTGTTCGATCGTTTGTATGGTAGCTATGGGATATAGAGATCCGATTTTTGGTTTTTAATTTTCTAAAACGACATTAATGTCTATGAAAACTGTATTTCTCAATAATGAATTAGATGTTTTGAAAAACACCAGAGTTATGCTCAATGACCCATTTTCTCCCATCGTTCCTATGGCAGCTGTAGGATATAGTTGTCCGATTTTAATAAAACTTTCAGGATATGTAAAAATAGTCATTTAATAGAGTTTTCTAAGAAATAAATTAATTATCTTAAAAAATAGCGAATTTATAGCACTTTTTCCCAATCGGTTCTATAGCAGCTATGTTTGTGTAGTGTTCCGATTCCGGCCGATCCGAATTATATACTACCTGCAACAGATAAAAGAGTGCAAAGTTTCAGTCCGATAGCTTTAAAACTGACAGACTAGTTTGCGTAGAAAAAGACAGTCGGGCAGACGGACAGACAGACGGACATGGCTAGATCGTCTCGGCTGGTGATGCTGATCAAGAATATATACATACACTTTATAGGTTCGGAAATGTCTCTTTACAGCCTTACAAACTTCTGGTCATAATTATAATACCGTCTGCAAGGGCATAAAATGAATCAATAAATTATTTAAAAAAATGTAGAACTTACGACCTTGCCCAATCGTCCCAATCGTGATATAGTGTTCCGATTACGATGTATAGAACAGATCGAAGGGTTGGTGCAAAGTTTCAACCCGATAAAAACTGATTTTAAAACTGAGAGACTAGACTAGAGACGAACAGACATACGGACATGGCTATATCGGTTCGGCTAGTGGTGCTTAACAATAATATATATATTTTATAGGGTCGGAGATGTCTCCTTAACTGCGTTGCAAACTTTTGCAAGCCCTCTGCAAAGGTATAAGAAGAGAACATGTTTATCGAAAGATTTTTTCTTAAGTAAAAATTTAATTTTGTGTAGAGCGTAACTTGTTATACCCTTGGAGAGAGTATTTTATGTCCAGACATTGAAACGCATCATTTTGAGTAATGGCTTAATATGTCATCTCTTTGACCCTAATATAGCTGTTCAACTGAAATATCCACCTCAAACAAATATTTGAATGAGAATCTCTTTTTCCATTTAACGCTCTATTATTTCTTTCATCTTTTTCAGGCAACAGCTGTAAGTAACAGAAACACAGTTATGGCAGACTCGAACAAAGCTTCGTCAAAGTTCATTAACGGCAATAATAAAGAAAGCAACAACCGCAGTAACAGCAATAGTAAGGCCAACAAAATGTAAACATCCGAGTGGGTGGAACTTAAAAGAGACCACTCAGCTTTGCTTCGATAAAACGGGTAACAAGTGACTTGCAACAATCGACGACAAGAAAACTCACAATAGCAACAGCCGCAGCAAGAACGTTATAAAACAAAAAAAAAAAAAACGCAATATAAATGAAGTTAACAATCTGTCAAATTGCAAAATTATTTCTGCTGTTGACAGCCTTCTTATTTCTCAATTTCCACAACGTCGCCTCTTTAGCCTTTGGCACTAACGAAACCACAACCAGATCCTACTCCTCCTTACCCTCTAAAATCACCCACCACCCAGCGGTAGGCGTCCTTCAGCAGCAAGCGGCCAAGACAGCGACAGAGTTTGCTGCAACAACAGTTACGGCAACGGAGACTTCCGCAATTACAGCAGCAAAAGTTACCACAACGGCAGAAGCAGCAACACTTAGCAGCAATTCAATTTTACCAGCAACAACAAGTCAAACGAGAAGCACACGTAATGCGCGTGAAACTGAACGTCAAAAACGTCAAAAGCAACAGCCCGCAACACAACTGCAACTTCAGCGCCAGATGCAGCACCACCATCAGCAATTGGGACAGCTACGTCAACGGCGACAGCAGCAAAAGAAGAGACAACTGCAACATAAGAAACAGCCTGGGGCGTCGGAGCAGCGGGTGGTCGTTTTAATACCGTCTTTGTTGCACATTGATATGACGCATGTGCAACTGGGCTTCCAGAATTTTCTCGACTTTTTCCAATTGCATTTGCCTAATGTCAGCGTCGATTTTCTGCGCGATGCGGGTGAGTACAGTCAAACGAAAAAGAAGGAAACAAGAAAGGAAGGCTAGCTTCGGTTCCCGAGAAGCTTAGTATATCCATGCAGTCCAGTTGCCTTCAAACCGTTCCAACGTTTGTATGGCAGCTATGACCCATTTTCTTACATCGTTCCTATGGCAGCTATAGGATATAGTGGTTCCATTTGGATAATACTTTTAGAATATGTTAATAATCATAAAATAGAATTTATGGCACTTTTTCCAAATCGTTCCTATTGCAGCTATGTGGTGTAGTGTTCCGACTTCGGCCGTTCCGACTTATATACTACCTGCAACAGATTGAAGGGTTGGTGCAAAGTTTCAGGCCGATAGCTTTAAAACTGAGAGACTAGTTTACATAGCAACCGACAGACGGACAGACAGACGGACATGGGTAGATCGACTCGGCTGGTGATGCTGATCAAGAATATACGAGTATATATTTTATAGGGTCAGAGACGTCTCCTTCACTTCTGTTCAAAATTATAATAACCTATGCAAGAGTGTACACATATTCGCATAAGTTTGTAATAACTAGCTCCGATTTCCATTTCGTAGAGTAACATCCGATTCTTAAACAATAAGAAAATCGGCGACTACGTATTCTATCATATAAAGTTTGTATACGATTTTGATTAGACTTTAGGATTGGTTAACATAGTTATTAAATAGTGATTTAAAAAGAATCAACTAATTATCTTAAAAAATGTTGAATTTTTGACCTTCTATCTTTACTCTGTGGGTACAGCTATAAAAAAAAAAACAAAAATTGCCCATCGAGTTTGGGATTGAACCAAGGTCTCCGGTTTGGAGCCAGACCTTCCACCACTTGAACCCCCAAAAATATGTAAATAGAAAATACAGCACAAATATGTTAATTAATTCAGGATGTTATGATTCTAATTAAATAATTAATCTTCAAGTCAAACAAATATATAGGACAACATAAATAAAGGCAAAAACAAGAAAGGAAGGCTAGCTTCGGTACTTGAAGCTTAGAATACCCTTGCAGACCAGTTGCCTAAAAACTGTTTGATCGTTTGTATGGCAGCTATAGGATATAGTGGTCCGATTTTGATGAAACTTTCAGGATATGTTAAAGTAGTCATTAATGGGGGTTTCTCAAGAAATGGATAAAATATCTTTAAAAATGGCGAATTTATGACACTTTTTCCCAATCGTTCCTATGGCAGCTATGTGATGTAGTGTTCCGATTCCGGCCGTTCCGACTTATATACTACCTGCAACAGATTGAAGGGTCGGTGCAAAGTTTCAGTCCGATAGCTTCAAAACTGAGAGAATAGTTTACATAGCAACCGACAGACGGACAGACGGACATGGCTATATCGACTCGGCTGGTGATGCTGATCAAGAATATATATACTTTATAGGGTCGGAGACGTCTCCTTCACTGCGTTACAAACTTCTGGTCAAAATTATAATACCCTCTGCAAGGGTATAAAAATGATTCAAATGTATAATTAAAATTGCTAAGAACATGAAAGGAAGGCTAGCTTCAGTACCAGAAGCTTAGAATACCCTTGCAGACCAGTTGCCGTAAAACTGATCGTTTGTATGGCAGCTATATGATATAGTGGTCCGATTTTGATGAATCTTTCAGGATATGTTAAAATTGTCATTAATATGAGTTTTCTAAGAAATAAATAAAAAATCGTAAAAAATTGCGAATTTTTGGCACTTTTTCCAAATCGTTCCTATGGCAGCTATGTGTGCTATGTGTTCCAATTCCAGCTGTTGCGACTTATATACTACCTGCAATATATTGAAGGGTCGGTGCAAAGTTTCAGCCCGATAGCTTTAAAACTGAGAGACTAGTTTCCATAGCAACCGACAGAAGGACAGACAGACGGACATGGCTATATCGACTCGGCTGGTGATGCTGATCAAGAATATATATACTTTATGGGGTCGGAGACGTCTTCTTCAAGGCGTTACAACTTTCTGGTCAAAATTATAATACCCTCTGCATGGGTATAAAAAGGATTCCATAGGTAACGGTTTTAATTAAAACTAGCGATTACCTATAATAAAATAATATGCAACTTTCTATGCAAGCTAGTCTCTTAGTTTATAAGCTAAGGCTACAATTTTGCACAGACCCTTTAATCTATAATTTTAAACCGACTCTTATAACTGTTGCATGTAGTACACGTATAAAGCTGCCATAGGCACAATTGGGGAAAGTATCATAACTTCGGTTTATTTTTTTTAAACGAATTGATTCTGAAGAAATGGTCTTTGATTGTCTACCTCGCCCGATCCAAAAAGACACATTCAAATCTGACCACAATATGTAAAGGCACTGGGTGCCAGTTGTTTTGAAAACAATAAATACATTATTGGGAAATAGACTTTGCGCAAGGATTTTACTGATTTGGAAAAATACGAAACCATTTTCAATACATAAGTTATTCAAAGGGGCAGGACTATAAAGTTCTTCCTTGTTTTCCTGCTATGTTTGCAAAGCATTCTGAAAATCTATGCCAACCTGAACATAAACACATCGTGTTTTAACGATAATTTGTTAGTGATTGGAATTTGAGTTCAATTTCTATTTGGCCAAAAAATTCGACATAAGTGAAAGATGGAGGAGGCATTTTATGACCGGCTGTTTCCTTGGGGTAAATGTTTACTGGAATCCAACAGAGCGGAAGTTATGGGTGTGCCAATTGAGTGAGAATATACAAATCAAGCGCAAGAACTTATATAAGGAAAGCTAGAATTAACCTTCCCCTCAAACCGTTCGATTGTTTGAATTGCAGCTATTGGATGTGGTGGTCCGATTTTTATACCCTTGCAGATGGTATTATAATTTTGACCAGAAGTTTTTAACGGTCTGAAGGAGACACCTCCATCCCTATGAAGTATTTAGTGACATATCTATTATCCCTCACACTTTTATGTACATGTACACGGACATCCTCCCATACATACACACACCCACTCCACCATAAGATACTTTACTAACGGAAAGTTTCCACAATCCAATTGCAAAACCATCGCATCTCATTGTGAAATAAGAATATACTGACCGATGAAATTTGGTGGGAACTTTGAACGCAATAGTTTGGGGCTTCGAACGGAAGCTTATGTTTATTTTAAGATTGGTTTATTTATCTGAGCAGACCAGCTAAGCGCTGCCCTCTCAGGACAGCTCCTATTTCCAGTGCCAGCTGCCAACCAACACCACAACAAAGAAGGGTCCAAAGTAGCTGATTCAGATTTTTGTGCCAACAGCACATATCGGCAGTGGCGCAGGCGACTTGAACTGGTGAAGTACGAATTTGTCAAATCAGCTAATTTTCAATTTAAACTTTCATAGATAAAAAGCTCTAAGCTTAAAACCGAGGCTTAATCGTCAACAAAGTTAGAGTAAGAATTGAGTTCAGTTTGAGATCTGTAACTATTCCGATAAGTTTTCTTCCAAAAAAAAATTTTAACCAGTTTATGAAATAAAATAAAATTAAAAGTTTTTTATGATAAATCTACGTGCAAACGTGTATTTATATATTTGTTTGATCAGTATCACTAGCCGAGTCGATCTAGCATTGCCCGTCCGTCGGTTGCTACCAAAATAGTCTCTAAGTTTTTAAGCAATCGGGCTGCCCAGAGCATTATTTCTGTTACAGGTTGCAGGGTATAAATATCTTTATGTAAAAGCTTTCAGAGTCTATGGAAACATTTTACTTTTAACATTTTTATCATTTCACTGAACCTCGGCCTTCTTTAAAATAAATTTGCTTGCATAATTCCTTGATCGATTTTCCTTATCGAATTTTCTTTTTAAATAAATAGCACAAATTATAAAAGTGTTTTTCCTAACCGCTATTGACAACATAACATGTATTTGTGTTGCCCTGCATCTTCAATTCCCATGTCACTTACTATTTTATTAGATCTTTAATAGAAAATTATCGTTGCGGGTTATCAATTGCGGAAATAATTGACAACATGGTGGGTACGCAATGTTCTCAATTCAATTGCAACGCACCCACGCGGACAGATATTCATGAGCGCTAATGCAACAGTAACATATGTAAGCACTGTCACCGCAACATCAATCCGTATAGGTATTTGAAAACTGTCATGTTTATTATAAACGAGTATTACTTAAGCTAGTTCCCCTTTTACTTTTGTGCTAACGTAGTACATAATGCAAGAACTCTTTGTGTCGTTGTCGACGATGGTCAGAAAATAAACTCATTTCTGGCCATAAATTGTCACTGAGGGTGGGGTAGAGTTCATCTAAATATGTTGCAATACATAAAATCCAGCAGGAAAGCCCACTTAAATTACGGGTAACGGAATTTATTCGTATGAGAGGAAAATGTTACGTCAGATTGGTATTTTTAGACCCTGTACCCAAAGGGAAAAGGGTATATTAAGTTTGTGCAATTGTATGTAACAGACAGAAGGAGGCGTGGCATAACCCACAAAGTATATATATTCTTGATCAGCATGACGAACTGAGTCGTACTTGTTTTAGATGGCTTTATGAGGATTGCAGAGTCGCAAGTGAGCAATTTTCACATTTTACTTTACTCATCTATTTTTTTATGACACCTGTAGCTTCTCAGGTCTCCAAATTAAAGATATAAAATTAAACTTTCACTACTCTCAGCTAGACCAAGAGCGCTAACAAAATTTTTGGAATCTGCAAAAACTAAGGCACCGAATATGTATGTGTGCGACTCTGGCCGAAAGTTTGCCATGTGTCGATGCCTGTGTTTACTTTGAAACGAACAAAAAGAAGTCAGAAGAAGACAGACGGACATGGCTATATCAACTCGGCTGGTGATTCTGATCAAGAATATTCATATGTACTTTTTATGGTGGAAAATGTATCCTTTACTGCGATACAAGTTTTTGGTCTAAATTGTTATACACTTATATATCAAATAGCGAGACAGAGGAAATTATTCAGCAAATGTGGCAACTTTGACAAGAAGTCGAAAAAACAACTACGGACCTTACGGTCCAATAAAACCGTTGTCAAAGGCCGTCTTCGGTGTAGAGGCATTTCTTTACTTAAAACACACGCATTCATAACTCGGTCACTTGTGGTATACTTATTTAGTTACTTGCAATGGCAGCCTGTTAGCAGGCCATGCCGAGAACCTGAAAAAGGATCACTTAATGGAAGAGAGGGGTTTGCAAAAAGCGGGTCGCAAATTGATTATTCAACTTTAACAGTTCAACAGCCGATTCGGTATAGGCATGTCCGTCTGCCGTCTGTCTGTTTCTACGCAAACTGGTATCTCAGTTTTGAAGCATTCGGGCTGTAAATTTGTAGACTCTTTTTTCTGTTGCAGGATATCGGACCGGACCGCAATTGGAACATTACATCACATGGCTGCCATGGGAACGATTGGTAAAGGGTCAAAAAATTCAAATTTTTTAAGATAATTGATTGAATCTTAAAAAAAACCATTTAATTAGTATAACCTTCCTGAATATCTTTTCAAAATCTGAAAAACTAAATCTAGGCTATTCTTCCGTTCTTGTTTTAGATAGGTAAGAATTAGGGTCTTAATATGAGTAAGGTCGTTAATTGAAGAAAAATCGGAAGTTAGTTGGTGCAATACGTTAAAATCTGAGCAAAGTACTCTAAATGGCTCATGCAGGATATAATTCGAACTACTATGGTTAGTGGCTAGTGGGATATTATTTCTAGTACGTCTACGGGGCACATTAAAGTTGATGCGTTCTAATAAGGCAAAACTATCAACCTCGTTGTGTATTAGTTTAAGGATGAAAACTACACCAAGCATGGTTCTACGATTAGGGTTGGTATGTTTAGTAGCATAAGTCAACTGGAGTAAGATGGAAGTTGAAAGTTTGGTTCCCAGTTAAGGCCTCTAAGCGCGAAAATCAGAAATCTTTTTTGCACGGATTCAATTTGGTCCTGGTGAACTCCATACTGAGGACTCCAAACGCATGATCCGTACTCAATTGGCCGGACGAGCGAGACGTATAAAGTCTTAGTCACATAGGGGTCAATAAATTCTCTTGACCACCTTTAAATGAATCGTAACTAACCCATGGCCTTATTTACCATGCATGAAATGTGGTCAGTAAATTTTAACTTGGCATCAAGTATGACACTAAGATTATCCGCACGCGTGGATCTATCGAGAAAGACTCCGTCTAGAGAGTAAGCAGCAAACTGAGGATCTATACGGTGAAATGTCATCAGTTTGCACTCAGAACCGTTTAATTTTAGTGAGTTTGCTTGACACCATGCTTGTTAGTTATTAAGATCGGCCTGTAAGACCGATTGACGTGAGGGATCGATATATTAAATACAAAGCTTGACATCATCCGCGTACATTAGTACGCGAGAATTAGGTACAACCAATGGAATGTGATTAATAAAAAGTGTGAACAGCAAAGGACCTAGGTGACTTGACTTTGAGGGACGCCGGAGGTGACACGGAGTAAACCAGATAGTGAGCTCTTGAAGATAACCCTTTGTGTTCTGTTATTCAAGTAACTGCTAATAAATTTCATTTTTAATTTTCTAAAACGGTTTTAATGTCTACGAAAACTGACCCATTTTCTTTCATCGTTCCTATAGAGCTATAGGCTATAGTGGTCCGATTTTTAAGATACTTCCAGGATAGTTAAAATAATCTTTAAATAGTGTTTCCTACAATATAAATTAATTATCTGGAAAAATTGCGAATTTATGGCACTTTTCCCAATCGTTCCTATGACAGCTATGTGATTTTGTGTTCCGAATCCGGCCGTTCCGACTGATAAACTACCTGCAACAGATTGAATGGTCGGTGTAACGTTTAAAGCTGATAAATTTAAAACTGAGAGACTAGTTTACATAGCAACCGACAGACATACAGACGGACAGACAAACAGAAGGACAGACGGACATGGCTAGATAGACTCGCCTGGTGATGCTGATCAAAAATATATATACTTTATAGGGTCGAAAATGTCTCCTTCACTGCGTTACAAAGTTCTGGTCAAAATTATAATACCCTCTGCAAGGGTATACAATAAGTTTCTTTACTCCGATATAAATTTTCAATAAAAAGATATATACATATGCATATATAACTAAATGTACGTATGTAAGAGCACGAGAAGCTGCAGTTGTTGCTACTGGCCCCATGACAATGCACAGTGGCTAGTTTATACACATATATATATATATATGTATATGTATGTGTATTGAAAATGTATACATATGTATATATGTGTATATATAACTAATTGTATGTGTGTGTTTAAACGGTGCATATATATGTATATACATATATATACATTTTCAAAGAAAACACATCCACAGAGTCAGCTTAAATATGCAGAAGTTTTTTATATGCCACATAAAATGTTTCTCTTTCTTTTTGCCCTGCCCGATGATGACGATGACGACGACGGAGATGGTGCTCAGATTTAAGTGGCTTCATTAAATTACTCGAGCTGCCCAAATACACGAGCGTTGTAAAGACTTTAAATGTGGACATTAATGTAGACAGCGACGTGGACGAGAATCTGAGCGTGAACAAGGGCTGGAATCGGGATGCGAATGTGAACTTTGACCCGCCCAAGCAGCCACGTCAGCAACATCGGCAACACTTGAATCGGGAGCAGCAGGAGCAAGAGCAAAAGCAATATCATCAACGTCAGCAGGAGACCAAAGCAAAACTGTTGTTATCAGGCCAGGATGCCTTACCAACCCCTAGCTTGGGTCATTGTCATCAGCTGGCTGAGCAACTGGCCCACAATTATAATAAGACCGTCGTTTTGTGGCCCTGTCCGCAAATGAAAGTGAGTAAGAGTGAGTCCCTACTAAAAGTATAAAACCCTGCAATCCACAATGTCTTGAACTTGCACTCTTTGTGAGAGATCAATTACGTAAACCCATTCAGCATGTGGCCATGTGCAGCATAAATTAAAGATTACAAAAAGATTCTTTTGGATGTCGTATTATGACTCGGGAATTAATTTCTGATTTTATTATACGATTTTTATGTGTTGCAAATACTATAAGTGAATCAGAACACGTGCTTACAAATTAAAAGGTAAAGCCACTCCCACAAAAAAAATTTGTGTCAAATTTAATATTCCTCTATGGTTCAGAACAGTGCAAACTATCTAACAATCTTAGCTGAATTACAAACTAAAACTAACTTTAACATTTGGTTTTCCGTGGCTTAACAACATAGCTTTGCTAAAGCTTCGAAAAGGTTCGCAGATCTAAAAAAAAAACTGAGGATACAACTTTGGTCTTTTTACCTGAGCCCAAAGGGTAAACCCATTACACCATCCGATCAAATTTTACCCGGAATGGTCCATTAAAACTGAGCGCGAACCGAATTAATAAACATTTTTCTCCTAGGCTTACACAACTTTTTTATATGTTCGTGTGAACATATATACATATGTCAAATACATAAACGAAATTGGCGGGTGTTTGTTCACGACTCGAAAAGTTTTTGTCTGGCGATTTTTACTTTGAAAAAAAATTGAGCAACGAGTTTGCTTGACATTTTGTGTTTTCAATGAAATCACAGGTACGGAATCGTTGAAAATGGATTAACAACACATTTTGGTTAATATTTTAGGTATTAAGCGTGTCAACGCTAGACTCGTACCAAAAGTCCTGAATCTTTTGCAAAAACGACGTCGACCAGATATTGTTTGAATTTTTTATACCCTTGCAAAGGGTATTATAATTTTGACCAGAAGTTTGTAAGCCAGTCAAGTTGCTGCCAGAGGAACGATGTGCGAAAACGGGTCATTGAGCATAACTCTGGTGTTTTTCAAGACAATGAATTCATTCTTGAAAAACATAGTTTTCAAAGACATTAATGCCGTTTTATAAAATTCAAAACCAAAAATCGGATCACTATATCCTATCGAACGGTTAGAGTGCAACAGGTCTGCAAGGGTATTCTAGCCTTCCTTTCTTGTTTTATTTTTTCATTCTTTTGCTTATAACTAAATTTATTATTATAATATTTTCCAGAAGTTTGTAACGCAGTGAAGGTGACATCTCCGACCATATAAAGTATAAATTATGAAAAAGGTTGGTGGCCCGGTGCAGGCGTTGCTCTCGAACGGCGATGGCCGGAGTCAAGTTTACGAACCATGTGCTCTTTATTCAAGTAAATGTAAAACAGAACTGAACTTAACTGTACGAAAACGCTAGCTTGGTCGGCAGGCCGACCGCGTGGCAGAGGAGAATGCTGATCAAAGCAGAATGAGCATAACTCACCATACCGAGAATTAACGGGACCCAGGCACGGCCGCCGAAGGCGGCATGGTGAGTCGGCATCCAGAAACACTAGGGTGATCCAAGAATCATCCGAGATTTCTACCGACTGTTTGTTACCCTTCAGTAATGTTAACTTATATATGATCAGCATCATCAGCCGACTCGACCTAGCCATGTACGTCAATTAAAAATTAAAAACCAAAAATCGGTCCACTACATCCTATAACTGCCAAATTACCGAACGGCTTGAAGGCAACTGGTCTGCAAGGGTTTTCTTAGCTTCGGGTCCCAAAGCTAGCCTTCTTTTCTTGTTTTTTTTTTGCAGTAAGGGTAATTACTGTAATTGTCGATACTTATTGCAATGTTGGTTCTTTTCCCAAAATATACAAAATATTTTTTTATACCCTTGCAGAGGGTATTATAATTTTGACCAGAAGTTTGCAACGCAGTGAAGGAGACATTTCCGACCCTATAAAGTATATATATTCTTGATCAGCATCACCAGCCGAGTCGATCTAGCCATGTCCGTCTGTCTGTCCGTCTGTCCGTCTGTCCGTCTGTCTGTCTGTCGGTTGCTATGTAAACTAGTCCCTCAGTGTTAAAGCTATCAGGCTGAAACTTGGCACCGACCCTTCAATCTGTTGCAGTTAGTATATAAGTCGGAACGGCCGGAATCGGAACACTACATCACATAGCTGCCATAGGAACGATTGGGAAAAAGTGCCAAAATTTCGCCATTTTTAAAGATAATTTATTTATTTCTTGGAAAACTCTATTTAATAGCAATTTTAACATATCCTGAAAGTTTTATCAAAATCGGACTACTATATCCTATAGCTGCCATAGAAACTATGGGAAACAAGAAAGGAAGGCTAGCTTCGGTACCCGAAGCTTAGAATACCCTTGCAGACCAGTTGCCTTTAAACTGTTCCATCGATTGTATGCCAGTTTAGGATATAGTGATCCGATCTTTGGTTTTAAAATTTCTAAACAAGAAAGGAAGGCTAGCTTCGGTAACCGAAGCTTAGAATACCCTTGCAGACTAGTTGATTTCAAACCGTTTGATCGTTTGTACGGCAGCTATAGGATATAGTGATCCGATTTTTGGTTTTTAATTTTCTAACACGGCATTAAGTCCTATGAAAACTGTATTTCTCAAGAATGAATTAATTGTCTTGAAAAACACCAGAGTTATGCTCGTTGACCCATTTTCTCACATCGTTCCCATGGCAGCTATAGGATGTAGTGGTTCGATTTTGATGAAACTTTCAGGATAAGTTAAATTAGTCATTTAAACAAGTTTCCTAAAAAATAAATTAATTATCTTGAAAAATAGCGAATTTATGGCACTTTTTCCCAATCGTTCCTATGGCAGCTATGTGATGTAGTGTTCCGATTCCGGCCGTTCCGACTTATATACTACCTGCAACAGATTGAAGGGTTGGTGCAAAGTTTCAGTCCGATAGCTTTTAAACTGAGAGACTAGTTTACATAGCAACCGACAGACGGACAGACAGACAGACGGACAGACGGACATGGCTAGATCGACTCGTCTGGTGATGCTGATCAAGAATATATATACTTTATAGGGTCGGAAATGTCTCCTTCACTGCGTTACAAACTTCTGGTCAAAATTATAATACCCTCTGCAAGGGTATAAAAAGCTTTAATGTCTATGAAAACTGTTTTTCTCAAGAATGAATTAATTGTCTTGAGAAATACCAGAGTTATGCTCAATGACCCATTTTCTCCTATCGTTCCTATGGCAGCTATAGGATATAGTGGTCCGATCTTAATGAAACTTTCAGGATATGTCAAAAATTGCTATTAAATAGAGTTTACCAAAAAATAAATAAATTATCTTGAAAAATGACGAAATTATGGCACTTTTTCCCAATCGTTCCTATGGCAGCTATGTGATGTAGTGTTCCGATTCCGGCAGTTCCGACTTATATACTACCTGCAACAGATTGAAGAGTTGGTGCAAAGTTTCAGCCGGATAGCCTTAAAACTGAGGGACTAGTTTACATAGCAACCGACAGACGGACAGACGGACAGACAGACGGACAGACAGACGGACAGACGGACATGGCTAGATCGACTCGGCTGGTGGTGCTCATCAAGAATATATATACTTTATAGGGTCGGAAATGTCTCCTTCACTGCGTTACAAACTTCTGGTCAAAATTATAATACCCTCTGCAAGGGTATAAAAATGGGTCATTAAGCATAACTCTGGTGTTTTTCAAGATAATTAATTCATTCTTGATAAAAACAGTTTTCATAGACAGTAAAGCCTTTTTAGAAATTTAAAAACCCAAAAATCGGATTACTATATCCTATAGCTGCCATACAAACGATTGAACGGTTTAAAAGCAACTAGCCTGCAAGGGTATTCTAAGCTTCGGGTACCGAAGCTAGCCTTCCTTTCTTGTTTTTTAATTTTTTGAACTTTTTTCTATTTATATTTGATGGTGTTCTTTTTTATTCAAACTTCAGACACATATCCCGTTTTATATAAGTGGAATTTGTTAGTTTGTGCAGCCAAGTAAGACGCTATCAAATTTGTTGAGTAGATCCAATCGCTTGTGCTTGGGGTGTGTTAATTAAGCCGCAATCTAAGGCAAATAACTATATACTCGTATGTATGTACATGACAAGCCGCAGGCATTTTGCAGCAAAAGTGTGTAATTTTTGAGGTCACGACTCAAACAAGGAACAAATTCAGAGAAGGGAGGCAGAAGACAAGCAGAAGAAGACTGTCCGCACCACAAAACTTCATCAAATAAAATCTGTGGCTGGATGTTGAAGAATGCAGCAAACAGGAAATGGCAAACCTGGCTAAGGCAGTCGAGTTTTCGGTGGCTGAAAACTAAGAAGTGGGGGAAAAATGCTTGATGAAAATTGCGCTTTTACGAAATTACTTTTTGCGGCTAGTGTTGAGCCTGTTTCATCTTCCGCCACTTCCAAAGCATATGCCAACAAGTGACAAGAAGAATATCCTGCGAAATTCCCTAGCCACCTCAGTCGAATTCTTCTTCGCCAACTGTCAGGTAAAGTTGTGCAATTAAAAAATTTGGTCCTATATATATACTTTTTAAATTTTTTTAATGAGGCAGACAGGGCTTGTCCAGAATTTTTTGTTGACAATTGATTTGACAGTTGCAAAAGTGTGTTAACTTGTTGAAAATGAAAAGAAAGACTAACAAGTAAGAACATTGCAGTCGAGTTTCCCGACTGTTAAATACCCGTACCAGTTTGGTTATAAGCTAAATAAATCAATAACGGGAAAAAAATTAAAAACTAACTACCAAGACTGGTCCGGGGTTCGAGCCTGAGAACTTTGTGTTATCAGCCAGACGTCTTAACCATTGGCCCACCATAAACATGTCGAATCAGGTAGCTAATTCAGTATAACAGTATATTGAAGGCGCACATTCAACACATGTATATGACGGTAATGCATTCTCAGCGGCATTTCCTAGAAAAATAAACCACCGACCGCAAGCGACTTACCATTTATTTGAGCAAATGAACTGATAGCTTGTTGTTAGAGGCTGTAAGCTTTGCATATTTATTGTGCGCTTTCAAATTAACCAAACCTGAGGAAATTTTCATGATCGGTAAAATTTCATGATCCGATTGCGTACGAAAATGTTTGATTTCTCTTATTTGAAATTTGTGCAGTGCAGTGCAAACATTAAACTGCGGGGGTGGTGGGCGTGGCAGCAACAAAAAAAAATAAACTTCAGCTGTGTCTGTGGAGAATCTACACTGGTAATACGGTTCCTCTAGCTTTTAAAGTTGCTGAGATCCGTTCGTTCATCCGGCCGGACGGACGGACAGACGGTCGGCTATATCGACTCAGCTTGTCATGCTGATCAAGAATATATACACCAGGGTCTAACACATTTATTTGTTCTAATTGCTGTAAAAATGCTGATAGAATTGTTGGTTTTCCAAGTCATAGTTCTTACTTGCAATGATTTTCGACAGGTGTCCATAATGCAAGTGATACATTTCCTAGTCAATTGCAAGATATTTGCGTATGTCTTGATTTGTATATAATAAGACAAGGCTACATATCGGCTATTTACTATTTGCATTGCTTTTACCAAACTAATTTGATCGAGCTTGGAATATGTTTTACACAAATATTAAAATTTGGCTTTGTATTTCTTGTGCTCAGTTACATAATTAGATTAGCTGTTGTATTGATTGTAACGTTTGTATTTGCTTTGGATGCAAAGACACGGAATGTAAGAGCCCAACCGACTATGTCCTGTGAAAATATGTTAAAAAGCGCATCAAAAAATGGCACAGGACCATTGAAGGACGACTAGGAAAATTGTGCTAGAAACAAGAGAGGTCGGCTAGCTTCGGAGTCTGAAGCTATTCCAAGCTTCAACCTTGCAGACTAGTTGCCTTCAAACCCTTCTATATATTTTATTGCAGCTTTAAGATATAGTAGTCCGAAATTTAAATTTTCATTTTCTACATTGGCTTTAATGTATATTAAATATATTGCCTAAGAATAAATTTAGTATATTAGTAAACACCAGAGTTATGGACAGTGACCCATTTTCTCCCATGGGCAGCTATAAAATATAGTGGTCCGATTTTAATAAGATTTTTAGGATAGGTTAACATAGTTATTTTAAAGATATTTATAAAGAATCAATCCATTCTCTTAAAAGATGTCGAATTTACGACCCATGTGATGTTTTCTTCTGATTTCGGCCGGTCTGACCTTTATACTACATGCAACAGATAAAAGAGTGCAAAGTTTCAGTCCGATAGCTTTAAGTCTGAGTTTGCGTAGAAACAGACAGCCGGGCAGACGGACAGACAGACGGACATGGCTAGATGGACTCGGCTGGTGATGCTGATAAAGAATGTATATAATTTATGGGGTTCGAGATGTCTCTATCACTGCATTGTAAACTTCTGGTTAAAATTATAATACCCTCTGCAAAGGTATAAAAATCGTATATATCGGTATAGCTGCCATACAAACTATCAAACGGTTTGAGGGCAACTGGTCTGCAATGGTATTTTAAGCTTCGAACCCCGAAGCTAGCCCTCTTTTCTTGTTCTTTTCCTCTTTTTCTCCTTTTCTTTTCAACAATTTTGTTTAATTTTTGCATATAATTTTCAGCAAATTACAGAGTTTTATAACTTTTGCTGAATTCGAATAAATTTTTGCGGCTTTTCAAGCATTGTTTGTAATTGTGGATGTTGCTTGCTCCGCTTGAACTGTTAAAATACGGTTAATTGAGTTTGACCCGCACATATCGGAATATGCTAGTTATACGTATGTGTACGTATGCATCTGCGTTATCCCACACAACTTAACTTATTCCATAGAGAGGGTTTGCAAACAGCTAAATAAAGATTTATTTTGCATTTCAATCGAATGGGGGCGGCGAGTCTCTCAATCTCAAAATCCCCAGGAGACAACTGAAATCGCTTTAACAAACGCTCCCCGGCTGCAATGCACTGCCAATCTGGACAAACTTTTCCATTAATCTAACAATTTGCAACGAACGCAAGGAAATCAAGTCGCATGAGAACGGTCGGTCGATTCAGTCAGTCAAGTCAGTGATGGAACAGCACTCGGCTTGTCTATCACTCATTCATGCATTCAGTCAGTCACTTGGCACTGCAGTTTATCATCGCAATAGTGTAGACCAAACACTATGGCTTTCCACCCCAATCCCGAACAAACGAACCAGTTGCCTCACTGAGCATTCGCTTTTCACTCAATCAGTTTGACAATCATATAGCAAGCTGAGAGAAGCATTAATGATAATGATGACGTCCGTTCTTGCGATTCATTGATATGACCAGTTGGAAACACACTAAAAGCATGCTTAGAGGTGGCTTTCCCAACAAAGGGTGGGTGGACTAGGTTATGAAACAACAAATTTGAGAGGGAACTGAAGTAGTAAATAATGTGATAAAATCCTTTTTGGGAATATCCATTGTGGACTCTTCTTAGTGCTGCCAGAGTCTACATCCAGAAATAAAATACCTGATCGGGGAAAAGGGACGGAGATTAAAGGTTAGTTTGGATGGTATAAATAAGTTTTTGAGCCAGTATACTCATGATATTATAATTTTGACGAAAATTTTTAACGCAGCGAAGGAGACATCTACGGCCCATAAAGTATACATATTCTTGATCAGCATCAACCGTCGATTCAGCCTTGTTCGTCTGTCCTCCTGTCTGTCTGTCCGACTGTCTGTTTCTACGTAAACTAGTCTCTCTTTTTTAAAACTATCGGGCTGAACTTTGCACCAATTCTGCTATCTGTTGCAGCTAAAATATAAGTCGGAACGGCCGAAAGCGAAATACTACATAATACAGCTACCATAGGTACTATTGGAAAATGGTCGTAAATTCAACATTTTGTAAAATAATTGGTTGATTTGTTATAAATCTCTCTTTAATATCTATTTCAACGTATTCTTATCTTATAGCTGCCTATATAGTATATTATAGCTGCCTTGGGAAACTTGTAAGAATTTTATTTATTATATATTTTCATATATTATGATTATTATACCCTTGCAGAGGTATTATAATTTTGACCAGATCTAGCCATGTCCGTCTGTCTGTCCGTTTGTCTGTCTGTCCGTCTGTCTGTTGCTATGTAAACTAGTCTCTCAGTTTTAAAGCTATCGGGATGAACCAACCCTTCAATCTGTTGCACGTAGTATATAAGCCGGAATCGGAACACAACATCACATATCTGCCATAGGAACGATTGGAAAAAAGTTCCAAAATTTCGCCATTTTTAAAGATAATTTATTTATTTCTTGGAAAACTCTATTTAATAGCAATTTTAACATATCCTGAAAGTTTCATCAAAATCGGACTACTATATCCTATAGCTGCCATCATCCGTCTTTCAGCTCTTTTTTTATACCCTTGTAGAGGGTATTATAATTTTGATCAGAAGTTTGAAACGCAGTGAAGGAGACGTTTTCGACCCTATAATGTATATATATTCTTGATCAGCATTACCAGCCGAGTCAATCTCTGTCTGTTTGTCTGTCTGGCCGTCTGTCGGTTGCTATGTAAACTAGCCTCACAGATTTAAAGCTATCGGACTGAAACTTTGCACCAAGCCTTCAATCTGTTGCAGGTAATTCATAAGTCGGAGCGGCCGGAATCGGAACACTACACAAACATAGCTGCAATAGAAACGATTGGGAAAAAGTGCCATAAATTCGCCATTTTTTTAGATAACCAATTTATTATTTGGAAATCTATTTTTAATGACTATTTTAACGTATCCTGAAAGTTTCATAAAAATCGGACCACTATATCCTATAGCTGCCATAGGAACGATGGGAGAAAATGGGTCATTGAGCATAACTCTGGTGTTTTTCAAGACAATTAATTCATTCTAGAGAAATAAAGTTTCCATAGACATTAAAGCCGTTTTAGAAAATTAAAAACCGAAAATCGGATCACTATATCCTAATATAGCTGCCATACAATTGATCGCACAGTTTGAAGGCAACTGGTCTGCAAGGGTATTCTAAGCTTCGGGTACCGAAGCTAGCCTTCCTTTCTTGTTTTTTTTTTTGGTTTTGATTTATTTAGCTTATAACCAAATTTGTACAGGGTCTGTAACAGTCGGGAAACTCGACTGTAACGTTCTTACTTGTTTTTATAATGTAACAAGAAAGGAAAGCTAGCTTCGGTACCCGAAGCAGACCAGTTGCCCTCAAACTGTTTGATCGTTTGTATGGCAGGATATAGTGATCCGATTTTTGGTTTTTCTAAAACGGCTTTAATGTCTATGAAAACTGTATTTCTCAGGAATGAAATTTTGAAAAACACCAGAGTTATGCTCAATGACCCATTTTCTCCCATCGTTCCTATGGCAGCTATAGGATATAGTGGTCCGATTTTGATGATACTTTTAGGATATGTTAAAATAGTTATTAATACGAGTTTTCTAAGAAATAAATAAAATATTTAAAAAAAATGGCGAATTTATGGCACTCTGACTAAGACAGCTATGTGATGTAGTGTTCCGATCCCGGCCGTTCCGACTTATATACTACCTGCAATACATGGACATGGCTAGATCGACTCAGCTGGTGATGCTGATCAAGAATATAGATACTTTATAGGGCCGGAAATTTCTTCTTCGATGCGTTACAAAATTATAATACCCTCTGCAAGGGAATAAATATATATGACGCCATGTTAATTCATATACATTAAGTATTTACTATATGGTTTACCGAATCGGGTATGGTTGGAATTTGGTTTCAAATATACTTTATTGCTTTATAATTACTTCAAATAAGAAAACCTACTTATTTAGCATACAAATTTGCAACTGCCTATTCTGCTGCGTTGAACATGCCTTATCTCCTGGAGGACGTAACATTGGCTTGGCATCCGGTCAGTCATCATTGATTTAACACTTGTAGTTGGCACCGCTCCTGTTATTTGCTCGATAGTGCCGTTTTAACTGAAATGCAACATCGCTGCGCGTTTATTATTGATTGCTGTTTACGCGCCTCGACCACGCCAATCGAAGCATGCAAGGAAAGTGTTCAAATCGAATTTAGGCAATTGAGTAAATCCCGGTGGCCGGTTCTTGTTTATTCCGGTATTTTAAGACCCTGTACCCAAAGGGTAAAGGGTATATTAAGTTTGTGCAAATGTATGTAACAGGCAGAAGGAGGCGTGGCAGACCCCACAAAGTATATATATTCTTGATCAGCATGACGAGCTGAGTCGATATAGCCATGTCCGTCTGTCCGTCCGTCCGTCCGTCCGGATGAACACACGGATCTCAGCAACTGTAAGAGCTAGAGGAACCGTATTACCAGTGTAGATTCTCCTAACACTGAGTCAATAAGAGTTTTTTTTTTAAGTCGGCGCCACGCCCACCGCCCCCGCAATTTGTATTTGAATTTTTTTTGCACTGCCCTGCACTGCGCAATTTTCAAGCTAAAATTTTTTTTAAAAATACACATGCAATTGGAGCATAGATTTCTACCGATCCTTAAAATTTCATCAATATTGGTTAATTAGAAAGCGCACAATAAATACTTAAAGCTTACAGGCGCTAAACACAAAAAATCTGTTTATTTGCGCAAACAAACGGTAAATCGCTTGCGTTCGTTGGTTGATTTTTCTCGGAAGTGCCGCTGCAGCTGCACTGCCACTACCTTCACATACATATGTATGAATATATACAATATATTTATACTGTATTAGCAACCTGTTCAAAAAGTTTGAGTTGGTCGAATGGTTACGATGTTCGACTGAAAACGCGAAGATCTTGGGCTCGAATTCTAGACCGGACTCGGAAAAAAATTTTTTTTTTTGTTCTGATTTATTTTGCTTATAACCAAATTTGTACAAGGTCTGTAACAATCGGGAAACTCGACTGTAACGTTAGTACTTGTTGTATTTAAATTTCGTTTGGGTCGCATAAGGGAATTGCAATTTTTGCATGTGCTTTTAGCGGAATCAAAGACATAACCAGTTTCTCACTAACCTGACTCGATTCTTCCCGAATCGTCAGCTAATAAAACTTTAAGTAGCTATTTTCATTGACGCTTACCTTTCGAAATCAAAGCGATAGACGACGTTGTTAGTCAGCAGACACAACCAAAATTAAGAACACATTCTTTTGTTGTTCCACGCCAATTTTATATCAACCACAAGTGGTCATATACATGCAGAGAAAAAAATTTAACATAACAGTTAAGCTTCCCGACTTTTAAAGCTGTCGCGAGGAGTCGAACTCCCAACCGAAAGCGTATACATATACATTTATTTGCGCAAATAAACATATAGCTTGTTATTTTGAGTTTGCATATTTCTATTAAGAGACCTAATTAACCATACTATATGAAATTGTCAGGATCGGTATAAATTCATGCTCCAATTGCTAAAAAAAAATCAAATTAATGGGAAAAAGGGCGTTGGACCGACAAAAAAAATACCTTCACTGGTTATTCTATCCTCACAGTTTCCGTGTGTTTATCCAATCGGATGTTTTATCCGCACCATGATAATTAAGATTGTTTCATTTCTATAGAGGTGACTGTGTGAGCGAAGCATACTTATTAAATTCATCTGCAGCAGGCAGCAGACGACTCGACCCAATCTGGGATTTCAACAACAACAATAATATCAACTAAAAACGGCAGCAACAATTTCACTTTTTATAATAAACATATTAGCCAGATGCCGACTGAGAAATCATCTTAAAGTAATTTGTGATATGTGAAATACCAATAATAAAAATAATATTAAATATTGAAATCTAAAATACTACTATAACTAATTCATTATTATTAGAACAAATTAACTTATTTAAAATAAACAGTCACATTTTCACTAACCTAAATAAATATTGAAATACTCGTATATGTAAAGTATAATCATAAGAATGAAAATGTTGCTAGAAATTTTGACAAAAAGACTAGTCATTATCGAAACATAAACCAAGTGCTGAGAATTTTTATTTTTCCAAGTGCAAATTCCAAAAGATGCTTTGCCGGAAATGGTTAGATCCTTTGCATATCCAAATTCTGTAAATATTGTTATACCCTTGCAGAGGGTATTATTATTTTGACCACAAGCTTGTAACGCATTGAAGGAGACGTTTCGACCCTATAAAGCATATATTCTTGATCAGCATCACCAGCCGAGTTGATTTAGCCATGTCCGTCTGTCCGTCTGTCTGTCTGTCTCTCTGTCGGTTGCTATGTAAACTAGTCCCTCAGTTTTAAAGCTATCGGCCTGAAACTTTTCACCAACCCTTCAGTCGGTTGCAGGTGGTATATAAGTCGGAACGGCCTGAATCGGAACACTACATCACATAGCTGTCATAGGAATGATTGGGAAAAAGTGTCATAAATCCGTCATTTTTAAAGATATTTTGTTTATCTTAGGAAACTCTTATTAATGAATATTTTTATATATCCTGAAAGTTTCATCAAAATCGGACCACTATATCCTATAGCTGTCATAGGAATGATTGGGAACAAGTGTCATAAGTTCGCCATTTTTGAAGATAATTAATTTCTTTTTTAGAAAACATAATTTAATTACAATTTTAACATTTCCTGAAGTATCATTAAAATTGGACCACTATATCTTATAGTTGCCATAGGAACGATGGGAGAGAATGGGTCATTGAGCATAACTCTGGTGTTTATCAAGACAATTAATTCATTCTTGAAAATACAGTTTTCATAGAAATTACAGCCGTTTTAGAAAATTAAAAACCAAAAATCGGATCACTATATCCTATAGCTGCCATACAAACGATCAAACAGTTTTAAGGCAACTGGTCTGCAAGGGTATTCTAAGCTTCGGGCACCGAAGCTAGCCTTCCTTTCTTGTTATACCCTTGCAGAGGGTATTATAATTTTGACCAAAAGTTTGTAACGCAGTGAAGGAGACATTTCCGACCCTATAAAGTATATATATTCTTGATCAGCATCACCAGCCGAGTTGATTTATCCATGTCTGTCTGTCTGTCCGTCTGTCTGTCCGTCTGTCCGACTGTCTGTTTCTACGTAAACTAGTCTCTCAGTTTTAAGCCTTTCGGGCCGAAACTTTAAAAAAAATTAAAACCCAAAAATCGGATTACTATATCCCATAACTGTCATACAAACGATCAAACAGGCACTCCGCACAAAGTATATATATTCTTGATCAGCATGACGAGCTGAGTCGATATAGCCATGTCCGTCCGTCCGTCCGTCAGTGCGTCCGTCTGTCCGTCGGGATAAACGAACGGATCTCAGAAACTGTAAGAGCTAGAAGAACCTTATTAACAGTGCAGATTTTCGTAACTATTACGCAGATGAAGTTTATTTTTTTTTTTCACTTGTCACGCCCACCGCCCCCGCAATTTGTATTTTTATTTTTGCACTGCCCTGCACTGCACAATTTTTAAGATAAATTTTTTTAAAAATACACTTGCAATTGGAGCATTGATTTCTACCGATCCTGAAAATTTCATCAAGATTGGTTAATTAGAAAGCGCACAATGAATACCTAAAGCTTACAGGCGCTAAACACAAAAAATCTGTTTATTTGCGCAAACAAACGGTAAATCGCTTCGGGGGTTGATTTTTCTCGGAAGTGCCGCTCCAGCTGCGCTGCCACTACCTTCATATACATATGTATGAATGTGCGCCTTCAATATATTTATACTTTATTAGCTGCCGGCTCAAAAAGGTTGGGTTTGTTGAATGGTTACGAAGTTCGACTTAAAACGCGAAGATCTTGGGTTCGAATCCCAGACCGGACTCGGTGCAAATATACATATGTATATATTTTTTTGGTTTTGATTTATTTAGCTTATAACCAAATTTTTACAGGGTCTGTAACAGTCGGGAAACTCGACTGTAACGTTCTTACCTGGTTTTAAGGTGTAGTTGTCAGCAGTTTTATAAATAAACTCTTTCTCCACTTACTGATCCGGACGACTATCAAGCAATGTCATCTGGTAATTGCTGCCCAGCGAGGTACAGGATAGTTTATTAATGAGAAAAGAGATGAAAAGAAGGAAATGCTGAAGATGACCTTTTGAGGCAATCTGTCGGCAAAAGCCCTTCGTTAGGCTAAGTGGCAGGGTCATAAAACCTTTTTGCGCCGCTCGCCACATTAATTGCATTCACCGTGCGTCCTTTGGGGATGCAGTAATTTGCATTAAAATCATAATATATACAATGATGCTTATTTTGGGAGAAACCTCCTGGTTCGCACATTTTCTTCAGCATTTTCAGTCCTTTATTTCGCCGGGAGACAGAGGGAGAGTCGCTCATAAAAAGGCAGACGGTCAAAGAGGTTGCCACTTAGGCAACGCTAAATTATTCATAAAGTTTGCCTCACAAAATGCTGCACATACGTGGAAGAAGTGAGCCTTGAGCCTGGGATCAGGGACTTTAAAAATAAAATCGCTTAACAAGCAGTCGAATCCCTTTATATTACAGGGCCATGTGGAAATTAAAGCCCATTTAATTTATGCTTTCAAGACGACACTGGTCGTAAAATATTATGAACTGTCTTCTTCAGATGGCACATCAGTATTAATTTAATTTAACACAGACTGAGGCATAATATACCACAAAAGTAAAATATTTTCTATATCGTTTTACCTAAACCCAACCTGTAAATAAACAAGCGCGAAAAGGACTGAAGGGCAGTCAAATTTGGCTCGCAAATAAAAGCCTTTAAAAGCAATTGCCAATTGCAACTACAGGAAAACAAGAAAACAATTACAGGAAAACAAGAAAGGGTGGCTAGCTGTGGACCGAAGCTTAGAATACCCTTGCAGACCAGTTGCCTTAAAACTCTTTGATCGTTTGTATGGCAGCTATAGGATATAGTTATCCGATTTTTGGTTTTTAATTTTCTAAAACGGCTTTAATATCTATGACAACTGTATTTCTCAAGAAGAATTAATTGTCTTGAAAAACACCACGAAAAACAACATGCTCAATAACCCATTTTCTCCCATCGTTCCTATGACAACTATAAGATATAGTGGCCCGATTGTAATGATACTTTCAGGAAATGTTAAAATAGTCATTAAATAAAGTTATATAAAAACGAAAATAATTATCTTATAAAATGACGAATCTATGACACTTGTTCCCAATCTTTTCTATGGCAGCTATGTGATGTAGTGTTCCGATTCCACCCGTTTCGACTTATATACTACATGCAAAGATTAAAGGGTTGGTGCAAAGTTTCAGCCCGATAGCTTTAAAACTGGGGGACTAGTTTACATAGCAACCGACAGACGGACAGACAGACAGACACAGACAGACGGACAGACGGAGATCGACTCGGCTGGTGATGCTGATCAAGAATATATATACTTTGTAGGGTCGGAGACGTTTACTTCACTGCGTTACAAGCATCTGGTCAAAATTATAATACCTTCTGCAAGGGTATACAAATATCCATCAAACAAACGTTCCTTAATTTAAATCGTATTGAATTCAGGAAAAGGACAGAGAAGTCGAGCAGAGCACATCTCCAGAAATATTTGGGAATAGCAGCACGTGCGCATGTGATTTGCATCTGTGTGAGTGTCAATGTGTGTATGCGTCCAAATGTAAAAGTCATTTTCGACATACTCAGCTGGTACGTAGTTCCTGCTTTTCCTATGTAACTTTAGGCACCTCGATGTGGTTGCCATTTTGCCACACAATAAAAAATCTTTTCCACTATAACCTATACCCATCCATTTTCTGCACTCGCTCCCCTATTTATCTTTCTAACTATACCTTAAATTGGAAGAAAATACTGTCCAATGTAGGCCAAGACTTTATCGTTCGCTTGCTCTTCTTCTCTTCTCCAAAGTTTTTAATAATGTTATACATTTTTGACAAGACCGACACATCTTAATTTTCAGTGTATAGATTTAGTGATTTTAGTATAGTTTATAATGAGTTCCCTACCTCAGGGTTCACCCTTGAACGGAAGTAAATTCAAGAAGTTAACATAAATAGTTTTGCACTGCTCATACAGCACAGAAGGCCAATTGAACTGTTTTGTGTAGATATGCGCAACCCTCCTCAATTAAAATATTAACATGCGAATAAGTTTACAAAGCGGGTGTGAATCGGAAGGTAAAGCAGCGAAAGATACACATTCACCATAAAAAACTGGCACAAAATATATCGCTTGAGTTGAATTGGGGATAAGCCAGGCGTCTTAAGGATGTGATGCTTGCCATTTTCTTCTACTCGCCTTCGACAATCTGGCAAAGAGGCTGGCAAATGTCAAATATTTGCTTATCTGTGATTAATGCTGATTCTTATTTTTGGCCTTTGGCTTCTTTGCGTAACATTTCGACTGAGAAGCAATAGCAATTCACCTGCAAATAAATGTCAAAGAAAAATCTATAAAATGAGGCCGAGGAAAAACTCATTTTCCGGCTGCTTGAAAATAATAAAATTTATTCTATTTTCTGCTTGAAAAATTAATGAAATAGATTGGACACTAATTAATAATAAAAACCCAATAAAACCCAATTAAAATGTCTTTAAGGTTTCTCACTGGATATAATGGGGTAACTCAGAGGTACTATTTGTGGGAAAATGCTCGAAGTACAATTGCTGGGCACGCAGTGTCAATAGACGTACTTTGAACTTTGGTGCCAAATTTTTCCAATAGTTTTAACAATTTGCGGCATTCCTTCACCAGCTCCACTTTTCATTCTGTGTTTATTGACCAGGAATGGGACCTTGGCACAGCTTAGTGACGGCAGAAGAAACAGCAACATGCCAAAACAAATAATTGTAATTACAAGCGGTTTTCGGCTCACTTAGCTTTTATTGTTCCATAAGTTCCATATTTAAGTTAAAAGTATATTCGCTCAAATTTGTATACATTTTGTATTGTATTTCAATAAAAACGTTTCATGATTCGAATGTTCATTTTTGGTTTTAAATACTTTATTCTTAAGATAATAAAGTATGTCCAAAGTATATCATTTATAAAGGTAATTTTACTCAAAAAGAGGAACAGTTTCAAAACCATATTAACTCCTATTCTTGTTTAAAAAAAATTATATTATTAATATTAATACGCCCAATATTCGATAAAATCGCTGAATAAAATCTGGCACATATGTTCTTAAATCAGATCGACCCAATAATATAGTTTTGATCAGCATAACAAACAAAGTTGATCTGGCCGTATGTTTTTTATGTCGAAACAGCCGGAATTGGAACAGTACGATCGATTGGAAAAAATGTCGAGCGGTCGGAGATGTCTTCCCTGCGTTACAAACTTCTGGCCAAAATCATAATACGCTTTATAAGGGTATGAAAGGCATTGGGATTACAAACGATACAGCGGTTTGAGAGCAACTGTTTACCAAGGGTATTTCAAGCATCGCACACCAAAGCTAGCGTTTCTTTCTTGATATTTGTTACTTAGACCCTATACCCAAAGGGTAAATATATTAAGTTTGTGCGAATGTATGGCGTGGCAGACCCCACAAAGTATATAAATATTCTTGATCAGCATGACGAACTAAGTCGATACAGCCATGTCCGTCTGTCTGTCCGTCCGTCCGTCCGTCCGGATGAACACACGGATCTCAGCAACTGAAAGAGCCAGAGGAACCGTATTACCAGTGTAGATTCTCCTAATACTCACGCAATTGAAGTTTATTTTTTTTATTCGGCGCCATGCCCACCGCCCCGCAATTTGTATTTTAATTTTTTTACTGCCCTGCACTGCACAATTTTCAAGCTAAAATGTTTTTAAAAATATACATGCAATTGGAGCATAGATTTCTACCGATCCTGAAATTTTCATCAAGATTGGTTAATTAGAAAGCGCACAATAAATACCTAAAGTTTACAGGCGCTATCCACAAGCAAACTGTTTATTTGCTCAAACAAACGGTAAATCGCTTGCGTTCGGTGGTTGATTTTTCTCGAAAGTGCCGCTGCAGCTGCACTACCTTCATATACATATGTATGAATGTGCGCCTTCAACTGTATTAGCTACTGGTTGTAAAAGAACGGTGTGCCGAATGGTTACGACGTTTGGTTGAAAGCATGAATATCTTGGGTTCGAATCCCAGACCGGACTCGGTGTAAATATATATTTATACCCTTGCAGAGGGTATTATAATTTGACCAGAAGTTTGTAACGCAGTGATGGAGACGTCTCCGACCCTATAAAGTATATATATTCTTGATCAGCATCACCAGCCGAGTCGATATGGCCATGTCCGTCTGTCTGTCTGTCTGTCCGTCTGTCTTTCCGTCTGTCTATCCGTCTGTCTGTCCGTCTGTCGGTTGCTATCGGGATCCTTCAATCTGTTGCAGGTAGTATATAAGTCGGAACGGCCGGAATCGGAACACTATATCACATAGCTGCCATAGGAACAATTAGGAAAATGTGTCATAAATCCGCCATTTTTAAAGACATTTTGTGTATTTCTTAGGAAACTCCTATTAATGACTTTTTTGACATATCCTGAAAGTTTCATCAAAATCGAACTACTATATTTTATAGCTACCATAAGAACGATTTGGGAAAATGGGTGATTGAGCATAACTCTGGTGTTTTTGAAGACAATTAATTCATTCTTGAGAATTCATAGACATTAAATCCCTTTTGGAAAATCAAAAACCAAAAGTAGATCACTATATACTTTAGCTGCCATAAAAACGATCGAACAGTTTAAAGGCCACTGGTCTGCAAGGGTATTCTTAGCTTCGGGTACCAAAGTTAGCCTTCCTTTCTTGTTAGACCCTGTACCCAAAGGGTAAAGGGTATATTAAGTTTGTGCAAATGTATGTAACAGGCAGAAGGAGGCGTGGCAGACCCCACAAAGTATATATATTCTTGATCAGCATGACGAGCTGAGTCGATATAGCCATGTCCGTCTGTCCACCCGTCCGTCCGTCCGGATGAACCCACGGATCTCAGCAACTGTAAGAGCTAGAGGAACCGGATTACCAGTGTAGATTCTCCTAATACTGAGTCAATTTGAGTTTATTTTTTTAAGTCGGCGCCACGCCCACCGCCCACGCAATTTGTATTTGAATTTTTGCACTGCCCTGCACTGCACAATTTTCAAGCTAAAAATACACATGAAATTGGAGCATAGATTTCTACCGATTAGAAAGCGCACAATAAATACCTAAAGTTTACGGCGCTAAACACAAAAAATCTGTTTATTTGCGCAAACAAACGTTAAATCACTTGCGTTCGGTGGTTGATTTTTCTCGGAAGTGCCGCAGCAGCTGCGCTGCCACTACCTTCACATACATATGTATAAATGTGCGTCTTCAATATATTTATACTGTATTAGCTGTCGGTTCGAAAAGTTTGGGTTTGTCGAATGGTTACGACGTTGGACTTAAAACGCGAAGATCTATATATTCACACCAATTCCGGTCTGGGATTCGAACCCAAGATATATATATATATATATTTTTTTTTGCTTATAACCAAATTTGTACAGGGTCTGTAACAGTCGGGAAACACGACTGTAACGTTCTTACTTGTTTTTTTTTTGGTTTTGATTTATTTTGCGTATAACCAAATTTGTACAGGGTCTGTAACAGTCGGAAAACTCGACTGCAACGTTCTTACTTGTTTTATAATGGGGAAGAAAAGAATAAGAAATTAAAAAAATCCTTCCCTAATCGCATGAAAATCTTTCAATTTAGGAGAATCAACCCCCTAGTTCCATTCCAAATCCTCTGATTGCTTCTGGTGTTTATATTATTGTTGCTGAAAATTGTATGTGTCCAAGGTGCCTACACGTATTTTCCCAAACACTTTTAAATTTATTTCGTCTGCGAAAATAATGAAGCACAGGCCAACAGGCGCTGTCCTGCCAAACTCGAATCGAGCCAACAAATGAGTAAATAAAAATGGAAAACAAACCGAAGAAAAAGGTCAAAAAGGTACAAATGCCAACTCAAAGCTGGGTTTATGTCAGCGCGTGCAACAATCGGACCCCCTCGTCCTAGCTGAACTACCCTTATCAGTGCCGATGGAAAATCGAATTTTCCTACGCCCAACTCGCCCCAAACAAGTCCGGACCTTTTACGCCTGAACATTACCAATATTATGATGAAGGAGAGGCCAAAACGAAATGGAAGTATTTGGAAGTCGGCTGGATTATCGATTGGATTTAGTTGTAGGCGTTTGCGTTCGCCTAATGCGTTAATATGATTTAAAAATGATTGAATTGTCTGTGTTGTAGATTTATGTATACGATGATCCAAAAAATCACCCCCCTAATATAAAAACAAGTAAGAACGTTACAGTCGTGTTTCCCGACTGTTACAGACCCTGTACAAATTTGTTTATAAGCTAAAAAAAATATATATATATATATATCTTGGGTTCGAATCCCAGACCGGAATTGGTGTGAATATATAGATCTTCGCGTTTTAAGTCCAACGTCGTAACCATTCGACAAACCCAAACTTTTCGAACCGACAGCTAATACAGTATAAATATATTGAAGACGCACATTCATACATATGTATGTGAAGGTAGTGGCAGCGCAGCTGCAGCGGCACTTCCGAGAAAAATCAACCACCGAACGCAAGCGATTTACCGTTTGTTTGCGCAAATAAACAGATTTTTTGTGTTTACCGCCTGTAAACTTTAGGTATTTATTGTGCGCTTTCTAATTAATCAATCTTGATGAAATTTTCAGGATCGGTAGAAATCTATGCTCCAATTTCATGTGTATTTTAAAAAATTTTAAAATTTTTAAAAAATTTTAGCTTGAAAATTGTGCAGTGCAAAAATTCAAATACAAATTGCGGGGGCGGTGGGCTTGGCGCCGACTTAAAAAAATAAACTCTAATTTACTCAGTATTAGAAGAATCTACACTGGTAATACGATTCTTCTAGCTCTTACAGTTGCTGAGATCCGTGTGTTCATCCGGACGGACAGACGGACATATCGACTCAGCTCGTCATGCTGATCAAGAATATATATACTTTGTGGGGTCTGCCACGCCTCCTTCTGCCTGTTACATACATTTGCACAAACTTAATATACCCTTTACCCTTTGGGTACAGGGTCGAAAAATCAATATTTTTTTTGCTTGCAATTGGAATTATATGTAATTAATATAATCTTTAGATACAAAATAATAATGATATTTTTCGAAATGAGAATTAATAATGGTATTTCAAACCAATTTCTTCAATTGTATTATTCTTCTACTTACATTGTATAAATACCCATACAAAATTTTACTAACCATAAAGGAAGGCTAGCATCGGTACCCGAAGCTTAGAATACCCCTGCAAGCTAGTTGCTTTCAAACCGTTTAATCGTTCAGCTATAGGATATGGTAATCCGATTTTTTGGTTTTTAAATTTCTAAAAAGGCTTTACTGCCTATGAAAACTGTTTTTCTCAAGAATGAATTGTCTTGAAAAACACCAGAGTTATGCTCAAAGACCCATTTTTCCCATCATTCCTATGGCAGCCATTTTGATGAAACTTTCATTTTCACTCCTTCACTGCGTTACAAACTTCTGGTCAAAATTATAATACCCTCTGCAAGGGTATAAAAATATGTAAGAAAGTTAAATACTCTGTAACAATGTCGTAAGCAAAATAAACCAAGAATGAAAAAAGAGAAAACAAATTTAAGAAATAACGATCGAGTCTGGTATCGAACCAAGGCGTCCAGGCTTCATGCCAGACATCCTAACACTTGCACCTCCGAATACATTATTAAGGGAATAGCAAATACAGTATAACATATGAAGGTGTCGCGAGGAGTCGAACTACCGACCGCAAGCGGAATATATTTGAGCAAATAAGCAGATAGCTTGTTGTTAGTTGCTGTAAATTTTGTGTATTTATTATGCGCTTTCTAATTAAACAAATTTGATGAAATTGCGTGTGTAAAAGCCGAAGAAGTTAGCTTGTGCCGTACAGTGCAGTGCAAACGTAAATTCACAAGTTCAGGGGCGGTGAGCATAGCATCGAAAATAAACTTCCTTTGCGTCAGTATTCCTAAAATCTATACTGGTAATGCGCTTTTTCTAGGTCTTACAGTTCCTGAGATCAGTTCGTTCATCTAGACGGGGACGGACATGGCTATATGCTGATCATGCTGATTAAGAATATATATACTTTGTGGGGTCTGTTACATCTCCTTCTGCCTGTTACATACATTTGAACAAACTTAATATACCCTTTACCCTTTGCGAACAGTTTCTTGGTTTGGGTGGTCTCTCTGAATGTTTTCGGTTTGAATGCAGCACGGTGCCCCGGTGATAGTTCTCAGGATCTTTGATTGGGCTCTCTGCATGATGTCTATACTGCTTTTACTGGCATTGCCCCACAGCTGATGAAAGGTGTAAAGTAGGAGCTTAAGATCCCAGCTCAGAGGTAACTTTGCATTAATCTACCAATAAAGTCGACTGGCCTTTAGCTTCGGGTAGGTCCTTTTGGGCAGTCTTGCTTGTTCAGGGTCATTTGTCATTTGCAAGTCAGCTAACCATGTTGCATCTTTCCGTATGTACTCTTTCAATCTCAGGAGATTGTGCGTGTTGGTGGGAAGTACAGTTTTGATGTTGTATGTCGAATGCTTGGGAGATGTACAAGATTATTGCAGTGCAAATGCATCTCGTATTTCGGATGTTATACAATTTACCTAGTTCCATGTTGTGCACGAAACTTGAATCGGTGTGCTCGAATTCTATTGTAAAGTAGCAATTAAGGATTGATATGTCAGAAGGCATTTTTCGAGGAGTTTTGATAGATATTAAGCTTATAGGCCTTATATATGATGGAGCAGTGTGACCTTTACCAGGCTTCGGTATATTTATGATTATTGACCTTTCCATCTCTGTGGAAAGTGGCCAAGTCTAGTGATTCCATTAAACAGCTGGCAGATGGTGCACACGGCACAAACGGAAGTATCTTTGGGGTTATTAAGTCACAGCTTAGAGACTTCTTAGGATTGAGTTGCTATTTTATGATTAACAAGCTTCTCCTTTTGGAATATTATAGGTTCTTTACATAGTCGAATTTCATCTGGTGGCAGTGTAAACGTGTTTGTCCCCGGGTTGAAGGTGAGCGGCAAATGTGCTGGCACAGTCAGAACTGCTTCGAGCCCATGTGCCTGCAGAGTTATTTATAGGCGTTACAGTATCTTTTGGTCAGCTTAATGCTGGGTGTTCTCTCCATAATGGATGCTTTGAGCTGCACGGTGATAATTGCTCAATATACCGGCGTTGGTCGAGTTCCTCCTCTTGTTATAATGTATTTGTAAGCCAATGTGCGGCTTCTTTTTGATAGCATCTGTTTGATTAACATTCTCGTCTTAAGCGGCGCTTTGCTAGTACGAACTGCTCAATCTTTACGTTGGTTTTCTTTGGGTGAAAAGGTGCATCTCTCCATTGTGGGGTTGCGATACGGGCTGCAGCAACAAGGACAGATTCCAATTCGTTGGTGAAGCTTTCAACAAGCTCTGTTGTTGAACAGTGGATTCGGCTCAATATGAGAACTCACATACTTTTTATACTGCAGCCAGTTGGTTTTGCTTGAAGTTGGAGAAAATTAAATAGTACGGGTATTACCCGTCTGAAGATAAGTCCGAAAGGGTTAGAGGTGTTTTCCTAGGATAAGTTGGCCAGGTCTACCAGGGGAAACATAGTCGAGTTTGTTTTTAACTTTAATAATTGCGTTGTAGAGCTGTAGACTGCTGCCAAGGTTACGGAGCCGCAAGTAAGTTGCACGCTTAGGGATCTGGGTTGTAAGTAGTTATTTTTGATTCGGTGTTCGAAATGGTGTTTAATGCGGCTTTTAATTAGTATGCCAGTGCCCCCATGGGCTTTGTCATATGGATGGTTTGTAGAGTAGAAGAAATATCTTGGTATTTGGACTTCCAAATATTTACTTGTTGGGTGAGTCTCAGAGGGTAACATAACGATTATTTTTAATCGGTTATCGGTTAATAACTGCGTAAGCTCAAGTTTGCGTCGTGGAACGTCATTTGCATTCCATAGACATATCTGTAGCGAGACAAACGTTTAAGTAAATAAAATTGTCTACCAGCGATCATTTTCATCAGCCGGTTTTGGTTACACATAAGTTCTTGTAGCGTACTTTGCATCAAGGGGAGGAAATGTACCAGGGTCTGGTTTAGGGTGACAGGCATTGCTTCAAGGCCGTTTAAATATGAGACATTTTGTGTAGATCGGAATAATTTAGCGTTTCTTTGAAGACTTGCTATCAAGTGCAAACCAACTTTAAAAATTGGTTGTGGAACCTTTTGCCTGTTTATTATGTTGATCGCCGCCTTTACTTTAAATCCTTTTTTTCTTTAGAGCTTCGACACGGGAAGACTGAAGTCGATTCCCTTTAGTACCACCTGAAGCCCTTTGCAACTTTTCAGCTGGTAGGTATAATAGATGACGCACTCATTATCTAGTAGATTTGTAACTTTACGGCAGTTGTCTACGTTAAAATAACCTGCAGTTTCGCTTCGTGTATGTTCCTCTTTTTTACTGAAGAAGGTGTTTATGCCAATCGCGTTGTCTAGTTTATTGATCAGTTCCGAGCGGTTTTGTTCTTAAATATATAAAGGTCTTTCCTTGGATTTGCTTACTATTTTTTGGTCGGCTTCAAGATCACTGAGTAATGCGAATTTAAGCCCTGATAAGACTTGGTTAGAGTCGTTAATCCTTTTCAATATTTATACCCTTGCAGAGGGTATTATAATTTTGACCAGAAGTTTGCAACGCAGTGAAGGAGACATTTCCGACCCTATAAAGTATATATATTCTTGATCAGCATCACCAGCCGAGTCGATCTAGCCATGTCCGTCTGTCCGTCTGTCTGTCTGTCCGTCTGTCGGTTGCTATGTAAGCTAGTCTCTCAGTTTTAAAGCTATCGGACTGAAACTTTGCACCAACCCTTCAATCTGTTGCAGGTAGTATATAAGTCGGAACGGCCGGAATCGGAACACTACATCACATAGCTGCCATAGGAACGATTGGGAAAAAGTGCCATAAATTCGCTATTTTTCAAGATAATTTATTTATTTTTTAGGAAACTTGTTTAAATGACTAATTTTACTTATCCTGAAAGTTTCATTAAAATCGGAAAACTACATCCTATAGCTGCCATGGGAACGATGTGAGAAAATGGGTCAACGAGCATAACTCTGGTGTTTTTCAAGACTATTAATTCATTCTTGAGAAATACAGTTTTCATAGGACTTAATGCCGTTTTAGAAAATTAAAAACCAAAAATCGGATCACTAGATCCTATAGCTGCCATACAATCGATCGAACGGCTAAAAGGCATCTGGTCTGCAAAGGTATTCTAAGCTTCGGGTACCGAAGCTAGCCTTCCTTTCTTGTTTTAAATTGTTATCATTCTTAGCATTAGGGTCCCAGACTATACAGCAGCACATTAGATTTTGAGAAAGGGTTGTGCTGCTTTCGGTAAGTGCTCTGCTGAAAAGAGAGAACTCGAATGCGTTGACGGTGTTGGTCGCAATGAAGCTTGTGCTGTTGTGTGCGACCACTAGTTGTTATTACCGAGGTAGTAAGAGAAGGCGTTGAGCTTGTCGCCAGGAAAGCTGACGTCGTCAAAAATTGAACGGTTCGACAGGGGACATTGCGCGCTCCATGATTGCGTCGATTAGTTGTCGTTTGCTCTTTCAGTAGCGGTTAATGTTAATATTGTTGTTGTATTTATTGCATTTAGTGTAAATTTAGCTTTAATAAATGTAAAATAACCGCTGGAGAGCCCGACGGGCGTCTTGTTGCTGCTTACTGCTATATTATATAACTATTATATGACTATAAATTGCTGCGGTTTTTTAAATTAACTTTTTGACCGGTACACTACTTCTCATTTATCATTCATCATTTATGCGTGGCTGGACCAGGTCTTAATTTTTTGTTTGCGCAATGTCATATTGCATTTTATATTTGTAGAGCGAATGTCGTCAAAATTGCGTTGTCAGCATAAATGTTTCTGTGCTTAAATTGTATATTAAGGTTGGGTGTTCTCAGCGGTCACTCTCTAGAAAAGTGAAATTGAAAAACTTAACGAAAAAAAAATGTATACCGATTCTGGTCTGGGGCTCGAACGTGAGACCTGAGAGTTATCAGCCAGACGTACGAACCATTGCACCACAATACATTTCAAAACAAGTAGCTAATACAGTATATGTAAATATATTGAAGGCGCACATTCATACACATGTATATGAAGGTAGTGCGTTCTCAGCGGCACTTCCGAGAAAAATCAACCACCGACCCCAAGAGATTTACCGTTTGTTTGATGAAAATTTTAGAATCGGTCGAATGGTATGCTCAAATTGCTTAAAAACAAGAAAGGAAGGCTAGCTTCGGTACCCGAAGCTTAGAATACCCTTGCAGGCTAGTTGCTTTTAAACCGTTCAATCGTTTGTATGGCAGCTATAGGATATAGTAATCCGATTTTTTGGTTTTTAAATTTATAAAAAGGCTTTACTGTCTATGAAAACTGTTTGTATCAAGAATGAATTAATTGTCTTGAAAAACACCAGAGTTATGCTTAATGACCCATTTTTTCCCATAGTTCCTATGGCAGCTATAGGATATAGTAGTCCGATTTTAATGAAACTTTTAGGATATGTTAAAATTGCTATTAAATAGAGTTTTCCAATAAATAAATAAATTATCTTAAAAAATGGGGAAATTTTGGCACTTTTTCCCAATCGTTCCTATGGCAGCTATGTGATGTAGTGTTCCGATTCCGGCCGTTCCGACTTATATACTACCTGCAACAGATTGAAGGGTCGGTGCAAAGTTTCAGCCTGATAGCTTTAAAACTGAGGGACTAGTTTACATAGCAACCGACAGACAGACAGACAGACGGACAGACAGACGGACAGACAGACGGACAGACAGACGGACATGGCTAGATCGACTCGGCTGGTGATGCTGATCAAGAATATATATACTTTATAGGGTCGGAAATGTCTCCTTCACTGCGTTGCAAACTTCTGGTCAAAATTATAATACCCTCTGCAAGGGTATAAAAAGATGCAGTCTCTAGCTTGTGCAGTGCATACATAACAAGAAAGGAAGGCTAGCTTCGGTACCCGAAGCTTAGAACACCCTTGCAGGCTAGTTGTTTTTAAACCGTTCAATCGTTTGTATGGCAGCTATAGGATATAGTAATCCGATTTTTGGGTTTTTAAATTTCTAAAAAGGCTTTACTGTCTATGAAAACAGTTTTTATCAAGAATGAATTAATTGTCTTGAAAAACACCAGAGTTATGGACAATGACCCATTTTTTCCCATAGTTCCTATGGCAGCTATAGGATATAGTAGTCCGATTTTAATGAAACTTTTAGGATATGTTAAAATTGCTATTAAATAGAGTTTTCCAAGAAATAAATAAATTATCTTAAAAAATGGGGATATTTTGGCACTTTTTCCCAATCGTTCCTATGGCAGCTATGTGATGTAGTGTTCCGATTCCGGCCGTTCCGACTTATATACTAACTGCAACAGATTGAAGGGTCGGTGCCAAGTTTCAGCCTGATAGCTTTAAAACTGAGGGACTAGTTTACATAGCAACCGACAGACAGACAGACGGACAGACGGACAGACAGACGGACAGACGGACAGACAGACGGACATGGCTAGATCGACTCGGCTGGTGATGCTGATCAAGAATATATATACTTTATAGGGTCGGAAATGTCTCCTTCACTGCGTTGCAAACTTCTGGTCAAAATTATAATACCCTCTGCAAGGGTATAAAAACACAAATTGCGGGGTCGGTGGGCATGGCACCGAAAAAAAAAAAAAACTTCATCTGCGTCAGTATTAAAAGAACCTTCACTGGTAATATGGTTTCTCTAGCTCTTACAGTTTCTGAGATCCGTTCATTCACCCAGACGGACGGACGGACGGTACTGGCTATATCGACGCAGCTCTAAATGCTGATCAAGAATATATATACTTTATGGGGTCTGCCACGCCTCCTTCTGCCTGTTACATACACTTCCACAATCTTAGTATACCCTTAACCCTTTGGATACAGGGTCTAAAAACAGCTTCCCCAGGCACCTCCCCCTGCTGTGCAACTAAAAAACTAACCTCCTCTTTCCTTATAGCCTTTCAGAACAAAAGAAGCCTACGAAATAAGCTTGCTAAATTGTACTCTGATAGCTTTTAATTTGTTTCACATGTGATTGTGTTTACTGAAACCTGGTTAAAGCCTGACATTCTTAGTTCCGAGGAATTCCCAGTAAGTACACAATCTTTAGAATTGATCGTCCTTCCCGGCGGGGTGGCGGAGTATTACTTGCGGTTGACTCCAAACTGCCGGCGGAAGAGATAAGCCTTCAAGAATTCGGAGATATCGAATTCATCTGCGTAAAAGTAATTTTCTCAGATAATACCTTCATTATTACTTGTTCCTATATTGCGCCTTCTTCCGAGATAACCATTTACTGGAAGCATTTATTTGCTATCCAAGGAGGAATCAGTCAATTGTCCTTTGTAATTTTAATATACCAGAAGTCAATTGGTCCGATGATACAAAGTCTATATCTTTATTACCAATGGCGCAACATGACCTAATGTTGGCCTGCTTAAAAATTTCGTTGTCACCAATTAATCATGTGCGAAACTCTTTGGGCCGCATACTGTATCCGTGTTTTGTATCAGACCAGCACAGCGTGCTTCTGTCAAGAACCTCCACTCTAACATAACCTGAAGATCACTATCATTAAACTTTCGAGGTAACGGTAGACAATGTGGAAATCGAGGTCTTCAAATCCGATAGGAAAGCCACGCGAACCCGATGCTTTCGCCAGACAGATTTCCTTAAATTAAATTCTCTTAGAGCCGGCTATGATTAGTGCGATCTTTATTCATTCACCGACATTGTGGAGGCTGCTAAGTTATTTTATAACAAATTATATATGTTTTTCGACTCGTGTGTTCCGCTGCGATATCCATGTAAATTCCCCGTGGCTTACCACACACTTACAAAACCTAAAACTAACAAAAACAAGTAAAAACGTTACAGTCGAGTTTCCCGACTGTTACAGACCCTGTACAAATTTGGTTATAAGCAAACAAAAAATTTAAAAAAAAATATATATATATTTATATATATTCACACCGAGTCCGGTCTGGGATTCGAACCCAAGATCTTCGCGTTTTAAGTCGAACGTCGTAACCATTCGACAAACCCAAACTTTTTGAACCGACAGCTAATACAGTATAAATATATTGAAGACGCACATTCATACATACATACATACATACACATTCGTATGTATGTATATGAAAGTAGTGGCAGCGCAGCTACAGCGGCACTTCCGAGAAAAATCAACCACCGAACGCAAGCGATTTACCGTTTGCGCAAATAAACAAATTTTTTGTGTTTAGCGCCTGTAAACTTTAGGTATTTATTGTGCGCTTTCTAATTAACCAATCTTGATGAAATTTTCAGGATCGGTAGAAATCTATGCTCCAATTGCATGTGTATTTTTAAAAAAAATTTAGCTTAAAAATTGTGCAGTGCCGGGCAGTGCAAAAATTCAAATACAAATTGCGGTGGCGGTGGGCGTGGCACCGACTTAAAAAAATAAACTCTAATTTACTCAGTATTAGAAGAATCTACACTGGTAATACGATTCTTCTAGCTCTTACAGTTGCTGAGATCCGTGTGTTCATCCGGACGGACAGACGGACATGGCTATATCGACTCAGCTCGTCATGCTGATCAAGAATATATATACTTTGTGGGGTCTGCCACGCCTCCTTCTGCCTGTTACATACATTTGCATATACCCTTTTAATATACCCTTTACCCTTTGGGTACAGGGTCTAATTATACTTTACTCTAAATTTAAAAATTCGAGCAAGGTATATGCTTAGTACTTAAGTGCTCGGCCGTGCTAAACGCTCAGTGTTATAACAATTACTGAACTCGTTGCAGATTCCAGTTCCTTCAGGACCCAAAACAGTTTAATAATTTTGTTAACACCAAGCGTAAATCTGTTCTATACCCATCCTCTATGTCATTTGAAAACTTTCCGGCAAACACCGATCAGGCCATTGCGGATCTATTTGCTAGATTCTTCAAAACTACATGTCAACTCTCAATAAATTTAAACCTTACGGATTCCCATGAATTCCCACGGTGTAATACAATTTTCTGTCCTGTTATAAATGAAAGCTCGACTATATCTGATCTTCAACGGTTTAAGCCAGTTTTTTTGACAGAATCGGATGGTATACCAGGATGCTTAGATACTGCGACGAATTTCTGAGCAAGCCTTTTCTTAAATTATTCAGTTTGAATCACGATTCCTTAGAGTACTTTGCTCAGACTTTAACATATTGCACCAATTTTCTTCACATTTTTCTTCAATTAACGACCTTACTCACATTAAGTCCGTAATTCTTACATATCTTTCATATCACAGTTCTATGTAGATTTCCTCGAAAATCTTTCTTTTATTTTCCCTGCATGATCGGTCCTATCTCCGCGATCGAGCCGTACGTTATGCGGCTGCGCCCCTCGCTCGGTTGGGCGGAAGGTGGGTTTCATTACGTGCAACGGGATTACAAAAAAAAACAAGAACAAGGAAAGCTAGCTTCGGTACCCGAAGCTTAGAATACCCTTGCAGACCAGTTTCCTTTAAGCCGTTCGATCGTTTGCATGGCAGCTATAAGATATAGAGTTTCGATTTTTGGTTTTGTAATTTTCTAAAACGACATTAATGTCTATGAAAACTGTATTTCTCAAGAATGAATTAATTGTCTTGAAAAACGCCAGATTAAAGGGTTGGTGCAAAGTTTCAGCCCGATAGGTTTAAAACTGAGAGATTAGTTTACATAGCAACCGACAGACAGACAGACAGACAGACGGACAGACAGACAGACATGGCTAGATCGACTCCACTCATGATGCTGATCAAGAATATATTTACTTTATAGGGTCGGAGACGTCTCCTTCACTGCGTTACAAACTTCTGGTCAAAATTATAATACCCTCTGCAAGGGTATAAAAATACTGTTTACGCGGGTGTAAATTTTCAAAATATTTTTAGCTTGCGACTGTCTAACACTGAACTTATCTCTCTTTCGTAGATCTCCAGCAATTTTCTGCCATCATTCGAGGAAATTTCCCTAGCCGTGCAGAGCATTGCCAGCAAGCTGAACTGGTCGCAGGTTGATATCTATGTCGGCGGTAAGTTTTTCCCGAATTCCCACCTTTTTCATACTTTTTACCTCCTTCATATCTGGATTTATTTTATATAAATTATTATTTAAATTTAAATTATTATTGTATGAAGAAGTTGGATTGGTTGATTATACTTTTAAATCGTTTTTTAAAGATAAACACGTTTTGACAAACATTAAGATTAGCTAAAATAAGATCATAGCAGAATTGTTAGGTTATTGTAAAAAATAGTTTAGATGCCTAAAAGAAAGCAAGAATATTTCTAGAAAGAATAATTAAACAAGTAAGAACATTACTGTCGATTTTCCCGACTTTTAAATACCCTGAACCAATTTTGGTATGAGCAAAATAAATCAAGAATAAAAAAAAGGCTAAAAAGAACTAACAAGTCTAAGCTCGAACCAGGGACCTCCGAATACATTATTTAGCAAATAGCTAATACAGTACAAATATATTGAAGGCACAACGAACAACTCCAGTGTTTCGTAACAAATTTGAGCAAATAAACAAATAACTTGTTATTAGCGGATGTAAGCTTTATAATTTTATGTGCGTTTTTATACCCTTGCAGAGGGTATTATAATTTTGACCAGAAGTTTGTAACGCAGTGAAGGAGACATTTCCGACCCTATAAAGTATATATATTCTTGATCAGCATCACCAGCCGAGTCGATATAGCCATGTCCGTCTGTCCGTCTGTCCGTCTGTCTGTCTGTCTGTCTGTCCGTCTGTCGGTTGCTATGTAAACTAGTCTCTCAGTTTTCAAGCTATCGGACTGAAACTTTGCACCGACCCTTCAATCTGTTGCAGGTAGTATATAAGTCGGAACGGCCGGAATCGGAACACTGCATCACATAGCTGCCATAGGAACGATTGGAAAAAAGTGCCATAAATTCGCCATTTTTCAAGATAATTTATTAATTTTTTATAAAACTTTTTTTAATGAATATTTTAAGTTATCCTGAAAGTTTCATCAAAATCGGACCACTTATTCTTATGGCTGCCATAGGAATGATGGGAAAAAATGGGTCTTTGAGCATAACTCTGGTGTTTTTCAAGACAACTAATTTATTCTTTAGAAATACAGTTTTCATAGACAGTAAAGCCGTTTTTAAACATTAAGCCAAAAATCGAATCACTATATCCTATAGCTGCCATACAAACGATCAAACAGTTTTAAGGCAACTGGTCTGCAAGGGTATTCTAAGCTTCGGGTACCGAAGCTAGCCTTCCTTTCTTGTTTTAATTAACAAAACATGAGAAATTTATTCTTCAATTGCGTGAGGAAAATCAGAATACTCTAGCTCGAAAATTGTGCAGTGCACTGCAGTGAAAACATAAAAGTACAAATTGAGGGGGCGGTGGTGAGTCAGCACGTCAGTATTAGGAGAATCTGGTTTGCGGTTTTTCTAGCTCTTACAGTTTCTAAGATCCGCTCGTTCATCCAGACAGACGGACTATTAAGTAAACTAAAATTACTTTCGTCAAAACTTTCCTACTACCTCCACAATTTCGACTATTCTAAAATATGCTGCCAACACAATTATCGGCCCTCATAATATATGTACATACATATATGCATAAAAGTCAACAATTAAGCCACTATCCAGATCCCATTCCATCTCATCCGTTAGTATCCTAAGACGGTCGTTCCCAATTCCCGTTCATGTTTAGAAGGCAAACGCTGCTGGGTGAATGTCAAAAAAACACTTTCGCCAGCGTAACTCAGAAAAACGAGTGCCTTGGGGGCGGTTGTTGCTACGGACGCGTGGCTAAGGCGGTGGTCGCGCCCACGTTATGCCAAATTATGGGGCAGAGCTCGTACCAACTCCAAGTACGTACACGCAGTTCAATTAGTGTGCACATTATTATGATTAACGTTTCCTTCCCTGTTTCGGTTAGTGCATGTCTCCTCCTATGTGTTTGAGTGTTTGCTTAAATGCTGACAGGCACAGAAATCTTGTGATACCTACGTATGTATTTACTTATGTATTATTATGTATTTAGCGGGAAAGGCCGAAATAGAGGAGAAGGTGGAACTGAGCAATGAGTCGGCAATACAGATTCTCAAAATTATTGTGGTGGCTGGTGCCGGTGCTAATGTACAGTGTCGCCCTGTTTATATGTTTCGCATGTTGCCTGATTAATTTAACTGCCAATCAAAAGCAGCAGTACAACCAGAAGCAATCCTAAACGCACCAACGCGCTCTCACATCGGCCATAATCAGGGTTTTTACTTACTTAAAGCTTTTATTGTATTAATTTAGCGACTCGCTGAAGTTCTTCTTCTGATGTGCCTGCCATTACTCGACCAAGTTGTTGACCTATCGCTTTATCTGTAGCAAGAACACAGTAGAAGAAAGTAAAAGTGCAAATTATGTGGCAGCAGCTAAGCAAGAGAAATAGCATAAAAACAAAGCTATAAAATAAAACCGAACGTAGACCACAGAGTAGAGAATTCAAGGCAAAAATGTAAATCCAAAGCAAAACAAATAGAAAAACGTACGTAAATTTAGTTGTCATATCTTCCATAAGTATAAAACAGATCCGACCGAAATGAGTAGTGGTAGCTAAAGTATCAAATGCCAGCTAATAAAATCAGTCAGACAGCAGTTATAGTTCTTTGAAAGAAACAGCTAACATAACGACAGAACTTCAGGTGTACACGGGAGGGTAGCTCGAAGAATTTTGGGAATTATGGTTTGACATTTTGTAATAATAACTTTTTTGGCCAATCAATATCCGTATATTTTAAAATTCAATTTTTTCATAAAAATGTTATTTAACTAATTTAAACAATTTGTATGTAATATTCTAGAATTGTAACTTCTTAAACATTTATACGGTGTAAAAGATGAAGTAAGTCCTTTAATATATATTTGTAATAGCATTTATCGATTTATGTGACTTTCCATGGGTACAAAAATGTATTTTCTAAAATTTTTTCGAATTCGGAAAGATAAAAATTGGACTACGGTCACAATATTAATTTTTGAAAATCATTATGGTATGAGAATTATGGATTTAGTGTATGTAGTACGTGACCTTGTCAAATTGGCTCGGAGAGCACGCATATCTGTGCACTTTTTAACGGAGAGAGAGACATGGATGTCTAAGTCTAAGGTCTTTGATCAAGTTGGAAAAGCATGAGGCGGAGAACGATCGGGAATCAAACACACTTCCTTTGATTTGATCCCACTTGAATTCTTTGGGATGCGATGGTGAAGGTGAAGTTTGTAACGCAGTGAAGGAGACGTCTCCGACCCTATAAAGCATATATATTCTTGATCAGCATCACCAGCCGAGTCGATCTAGCCATGTCCGTCTGTCTGTCTGTCTGTCCGTCTGTCCGTCTGTCTGTTGCTATGTAAACTAGTCTCTCAGTTTTAAAGCTATCGGGCTCAAACTTTGCACCGACCCTTCAATCTGTTCAGGTAGTATATAAGTCGGAACGGCCGGAATCGGAACACTACATCACATAGCTGCCATAGGAACGATTGGAAAAAAATTGTCATAAATTCGCCATTTCTTAAGATATTTTATTTATTTCTAGGGAAACTCTATTTAATGATTATTTAAAAATATCATGAAAGTTTCATCAAAATCGGACCACTATATCCTACAGTTGCCATAGGAACATAACTCTGGTGTTTTAATTCATTCATGAGAAATACAATTTCCATAGACATTAAAGCCGTTTTAGAAATTTGAAAACCAAAGATCGGATCACTATATTCTAAAGCTGCAATACAAACAATCAAACAGTTTGAAGGCAATTGGGCTGCAATGGTATTCTAAGCTTCGGGTACCGAAGCTAGCTTTCCTTTCTTGTTACTTATGTCTTTATGTAGTTCTACTTCTGAATAGCTGGTTGTAAACAACAATGCTTGGTTAGCTAAATCCGATAGTTAACCTATATAAACAAATCTCTGCACGCCCAACAAAGTCAACTGGATTTAAAATAAAACGTGGGTTCTTAAAAATAGTATAATTTGTGTATTAAATAATTACCTATATAGTCTGAAAGGGAAACTTTTTGGATAAGAGTTAGAGCTTTTACAATAATCTGTTACTATTGCTTAAAATTACCATTTATCCCATTTAACGTTAAAGTTTATTCGTCGGCAGACAAATTTATTACATATTTTGATCATGAATTAAAGGAATTAACCATACGCAAAGCCATCGCAGGATGTCCTTGGCTGCGTATTCCACTTTGTCTGGTCCACCTGACAGTTGCTGCTGGGCAGCGTAATTGCAAAATTTTGCAGTTGGGCAAACATGCACTTGCCAATCGCAGCAGATGGGACATATTCAGCTTCCAAATTGAGAGCTGAGGCTCACGCATAAAGTTTGGCCCAGCAATTAAAATGAAACATTATAAACTTTACAATTGCTTGCGCTGCAAATGTTAATAAATTTTTTGTTTTTATAACATAGCTTTAATGAGTAAAAACAACACAGACAAGTCTCCCGACTGTTAAATAACCAGTAACAATTTTGTTATAGGCTTCATATATCAAGAATATAAACAAGTCAAAACATTACAGTCGAGTTTCCTGACTGTTAAGTACCCTGTACTTACAAAATGCAAAATAAATCAGGAACGAAAAAAAACAAGAAAGGAAAGCTTCGGGGTCCGAAGCTTAGAATACCCTTGCAGACCAGTTGCTTTGAAACCGTTCGATCGTTTGTATGGCAGCTATAGGATGAAGTTATCCGATTTTTGGTTTTTTATTTTCTACAATGGTTTTAATGTCTGTGAAACCCATATTTCTCAATTGTCTTGAAAAACATTAGCATTATCCTCAATGACCCATTTTCTCCCATCGTTCCTATGGCAGCTATAAGATATAGTTGTCCGATATTGATTATACTTTCAGAATATGTTAAAATATTCATTAAGTACTGTTCCTAAAGAATAAATTAATTATCTTTAATAACTACAAATTTCTTGCACTTTTTCCCAATCGTTCCTATGGGAGCTATGTGATGTAGTGTTACGATTACGGCCGTTCAGACTTGGTCGGTGCAAAGTTTCAGACCGATAGTTTTAAAACTGAGAGAATAGTTTACATAGCACCGACTGACGGACAGACGGACGGACATGGCTTGATCGACTCGGCTGGTGATGCTGATATATGCTGATATATTCTTTTTATGGTCGGAGACTGTGTTACAAGCTCTGGTCAAAATAATAATTCCCTCTGCAAGGGTATAAAAATAAAATAAATGTATGGAATGGAGTCCTGAGGTCTCCGTGTTATCAGCCATGCGTCCTAACCATTGGACCTCCATATTCATTTCGCGGAGAGTAGTTAATACAGTATAATGTAAAGGCTCACATTCATACACATGTATATGAATGTATGCGTTCTCAGCGGCACTTAAAAAAAAAAAACAAGTAAGAATGTTACAGTCGAGTTTCCCGACTGTTAAAGACCCTGTACAAATTTGGTTATAGGAAAATAAACCTAAGCCAAAACAAAAAAAAATACCGAGTCTGGTCTGGGTTGTGAACCTGTGACGTTCGTGTTGCTTTTCAAACGTCCTACCAGTGCACCAGCATTTACTTGTCGAAGCGAGTATCTAATACAGTATAAATATATTGAATGTGCACATTTTACACATGTATATGAAGGTAGTGCGTTCTCAGCAGCACTACCGAGAAAAATCAACCACCGAACGCAAGCGATTTACCATTTATTTGAGCAAATAAACAGATTGCTTGTTGTTAGCGCCTGTAAACTTTGCGTATTTATTGTGCGCTTTCTAATTAACCAATCTTGATTAAATTTTCATGATCGGTAGAAATCCATGCTCCAATTGCATGTGCATTTTTATACCCTTGCAGAGGGTATTATAATTTTGACCAGAATTTTGTAACGCAGTGAAGGAGACATTTTTGACCCTATAAAGTATATATATTCTTGATCAGCATCACCAGACGAGTCGATCTAGCCAAGTCCGCCTGTCTGTCTGTATGTCTGTCCATCTGTCTGTTGCTATGTAAACTAGTCCCTCAGTTTTAAACCTATCGGGCTGAAACTTTGCACCGACCCTTCAATCCGTTGCAGGTAGTATATAAGTCGGAACGGCCGAAATCGAAACACTACATCACATTGCTGCCATAAGAAAAATTGCCATAAATTCGCCATTTTTCCAGATAAAAAAATTTTTAAGAATTTTTTTAATGACTATTTTATCTTATCCTGAAAGTTTCATCAAAATCGGACTACTATATCCTATAGCTGCCATAGGAACGATGTTAGAAAATGGGTCATTGAACATAACTCTGGTGTTTTTCAAGACAATTAATTCATTCTTGAGAAACACTGTTTTCATAGACAGTAAAGCCGTTTTAGAAAATTAAAAAAAATAAATCGGATCACTATATCTTATAGCTACCATACAAACGATCGAACGGCTGAAAAGCAACTGGTCTGCAATGGTATTCTAAGCTTTGGGTACCGAAGCTAGCCTTCCTTTCTTGTTTAAAATTTAAGTTTAAAAATTGCGCAGTGCAAACATTAAAATACAAATTGAGGGGCGGTGGACGTGGCGCCGACTAACAATAAAAATTTCAGCTGCGCCAGTATTAGGAGAATCTACTGGTAATACGGTTCCTCTAGCTTTTACAGTTGCTGAGATCTGTGTGTTCAACTGGACGAAGGAACGGACAGACGGCGAGACGGACATGGCTATATCGACTTAGCACATCGTGCTAATCAAGAATATATATACTTTGTGGGGTCTGCCACGCCTTCTTCTGCCTGTTACATACATTTGCAAAAATTTAATATACCCTTACCCTTTGGGTACAGGGTCTAAAAAACCAAGACCGCAAGCGATTTACATTTTATTTGCGCAAGTTAAAATACAGCTTGTTGTTAGGGCGGTAAATTTTGTATATTTTTTGTGCACTTTCTATTAACCAATTTAGATGAAATTTTCAGGATCGGTAGAAATGTGTGCTCCAATTGCGTAAAAATTGCCAACATAAAAATACTAATTGCGGGGGCGGTGGGCGTGGCACCGGCAAAAAAAAATAAACTCTAATTGCGTCAGTATTAGGAGAATCTACACTGGTAATATGGTTACTCTAGCTCTTACAGTTGCTGAGATCCGTTCGTTCATCCAGACGGACGGACAGACGGCGAGACGGACATGGCTATATCAACTCAGCTTGTCATGCTGATCAAGAATATATATACTTTATGGGGTCTGCCACGCCTTCTTCTGCATGTTACATACATTTGCACAAAATTAATATACCCTTAACCCTTTAGGTACAGGGCCTAAAAACTAGACAGGAAGGCTTAGAATACCCTTGCAGACCAGTTGCCTTCAAGCCGTTCGATCGTTTGTATAGCAGCTATAAGATAAAGTTTCCCAATTTTTTTTTTAATGTTTTAAAACGGCGTTAATGTTTATGAAAACTGTATTTCTTAAGAATAAATTAATTGGCTTCAAAAACACAAGAGCGATGCTCAACGACCCATTTTCTCACTCGTTTCTATGGAAGCTTTAGGGCATAGTGGTCCGATTTAGATTATACTTTTAGGATATATTAAAATAGTCATTAAGTAGTGATTTCTAAAGAACAAATTAGTTATCTCAAAAAATGGCGAATGTATGGCTTTTTTCCCCAATCGTTCCCATTTAAGCTATGTGAGATTCCGGCCGATTCTGATTCCGGCCGTACCGACCTATATACTTCATGTAGCAGAAACAAGGGTCGGTGCAAATATTCAGTCCGATAACTTCAAAGTGAGAGATTAGTTTGCGTAGAAACATACAGACGGTCATGGATTGATTGCCTCGGTAGTGATGCTGACCAAGAATATATATACGTACTTTTTGGGGTCGTAGTTGTATCCTTCACTGCGTTGCAAGACTTCTGGTCAAAATTATAATACCCTCTGCAAGGGTATAAAAATGTATTACCTATCAGACAATAAGAAGATACATTTGTTTCACAAGACTTTAATGATCTGTACATTTGACTATTTCTGTCACCAAATATCTGAAATTCAAAACATAGATACACCTTGGAAATTATAATAGCATGTTGACAACCCCATTAATATATATTTCGGTCAAATAGTTTCAATCGCTCCATCACGATGCAGAATTTTGGGCGGGGAGCGCAGCACTTCCAGTTTATTCAGTGCACGGACCGGAAGAGCCTACACACACAGATCGGACTACTGGTAGCCAAAGCGAAACAGGTGACCGCGAAGGAGCTGCAAGAGAGAAGCCACCGGCTGAAAACCATGCTCGAGGAAGAGGACAAGCGCTACGAGGAGGAGTTCTCCAACACGGTGAAAACTCGCATCGACCAGGACATTAAGGAGCGCAAGGAACATCTGCACACGATCAAGGAGCAGGTATCCAAGCAGCAGAAGAAGTTCCTCGAGGAGAAGCATATCCAGCAGGTGATGCTCGACTGCTACGAGATTCGCGAGGCACTGCGTCATCAGGACCTCATTGAGACTAAGATCGTCCAGGAGGAGCAGATCCTGGAAAATCAGCGCAAGAAGCGACGCGAGTGCCAGCGAGAGCAGGAGTGGCTGGAGCTAAATCGCCGTCGCTGGGCTCAGATCGATTGTAATCAGACGGAAGAGAATACCAGGCGTCGGCAGATGCAGGACCAGGTTAATCACGTTTTGGGGATCCAAATGACAGAACAAGAGGAGAAACGCGCCTTGGCAGCGGCGGAACGCAAGGAGGACGAGCGAGTGATCAACGCGTTGCTGGAGGAGATTCGCCTCGAGGAGTTTGAAAAGGAGCACGAGCCGGCTCCAGTCGATCAGCTAGCCTACCAAGACGAGCTGCTAAAAGAGATTGAGCGGAAGAGGTGCGCCCGGCTAGCAGAGTGGGAGACAGAAAAGAACGATCACCTATCCTTCTGTAAGGAAACGCAGCGACTGAAAGAGGAGGCACTGGCAAAAATTGCTCAATCGAAAAAGGATCTTAACAGGGCCACCCTGGAGTATCTAGCCTACTTACGCAGACTGCAATCCCTCGAGATGGGCATTGAAAAGATGATGGATGAGCGAACCGCCGATCTGTGCCAGCTGGACATTTGCACCAAGGTCAACATCACCGAAAGGATACGTAAAAAGCGTGAGGCGGCGGATAGCTGCTACGCAATCCTGCGGAAACAGATGTGCGACGATTACGAAAGGCGACTGGTCTCAGAAGCGGAGCTGCGGGAGAACAAAATGCCTGAGAACCGTTTCGTTCATCCAGAGGTCACCCACGAGATGAAGTTGTGCCGGCAGATCAGGTACAAGGCGGATCTGGATGCCCAGGTCACTGAGATGAAGTGCATTCAGGCAGAGGAGGAGAAGAAATTTGACAGCCGTCTATTGGCTGCTGTCGATGATCCACTGGTGTGCAAACGCCTTGCCAAAGAGATCCTGGAGCGCGGCACCGACTACCTGGCACCACATCCCAACTGGCGGGTAATATCATGCAATCCACATACGTATGTCCCAAAAGCTCCCACCACGATAAAGGAGTTCAATGCCCGAGTGGCCAACGCCAGTTTGGATAAGTGCCCGTGTCCAAGACAGGCGCGAAAGAATTGCGGCCTCATGGCTGAGATGGGCGGTGGAGATGTGCCGTCCGAGATGCCGAGGCCAAAGGCTGAGTCGGCCCAGAAACCGCAGAAAGCTGATTTTAGGAACTGCCACTGCCAGTTTTATTAATTTATTCCCTGCTTTTTACCGTCATTCTGGTCCCGGCGTACTTAAATTGAATTCGACATTGGTTCTTAAAGATGTTAATAAAATAAATTGGATTCTGCAAAGCATCTAGCTAAATAAATATTTTCATGGACCTTGTGCTACATTTTAATTAAAGCTTTTAAAAAAGTTTTAGATCCGATGGCCAGAACTCCTGGAAAATACTACAGCAATCAGGCAGCCTTAAAGACGTGTTTAAGCGCAGTTGCTTAGAGAAGACTTCGAGCCGTCTATGTAAATATGAATGGGCAAGGGTTGACCGGAGGATCCATAGTCCACATCCTCGCTACTGTAAATGGAAACTGGGATAGGGGTAGTGGGCATAACTCTGGAGTTTTTCAAGACAATTTATTCTTGAGAAATAAAGTTTCCATAGACATTAAAGCCGATTTAGAAAATTAAATTAAAATTAAAAAAAAATAAATCGGGTTACTATATTCTATAGCTGCCATACAAACGATTGATCGGTTTGATGGACACTGGTCTGCAAGGGTATTCTAAGCTTCGGGTACCGAAGCTAGCCTTCCTTTCTTGTTTTATACACTTGCAGAGGGTATTATAATTTTGACCAGAAGTTTGTAACGCAGTGAAGGAGACGTCTCCAAACCTATAAAGTATATATCTTCTTCATCAGCATCATCAGCCGAGTCGATATAGCCATATCCGTCTGTCCGTCTGTCTGTCCGTCTGTCGGTTGCTATGTAAACTAGTCTCTCAGTTTTAAAGCTATCGGACTGAAACTTTGCACCGACCCTTCAATCTGTTGCAGGTAGTATATAAGTCGGAACGGCCGGAATCGGAACACTACATCACATAGCTGCCATAGGAACGATTAGGATAAAGTGTCATTAATTCGCCATTTTTAAAGTTAATTAATTTATTTCTTAGGAAGCTCTATTAAATGATTATTTTAACATATCCTGAACGTTTCATCAAAATCGGACCACTATATCCTATAGCTGCCATACAAGCGATTAAACAGTTTTACGGCAACTGGTCTGCAAGGGTACCGAAGCTAGCCTTCCTTTCTTGTTTTAATTTAATTTTTATTTTTATACCCTTGCAGAGGGTATTATAATTTTGACCAGAAGTTTATAACGCAGTGAAGGAGACGTCTCCGACCCTATAAAGTATATATATTCATGATCAGCATCACCATCCGTCTGTCCGTCTGTCCGTCTGTCTGTCTGTCTGTCTGTCTGTCCGTCTGTCGGTTGCTATGTAAACTAGTCTCTCAGTTTTAAAGCTATCGGACTGAAACTTTGCACCAACCCTTCAATCTATTGCAGGTAGTATATAAGTCGGAACGGCCGGGATCGGAACACTACATCACATAGCTGCCATAGGAACGATTGGGAAAAAATGATACAATTTCGCCATTTTTAAAGATAATTAATTCATTTCTTAGAAAGCTCTATTAATTGATTATTTTAATATATCCTGAAAGTTTCATCAAAATCGGACCACTATATCCTATAGCTGCCATACAAACGATCAAACAGTTTTTAGGCAACTGGTCTGCAAGGGTATTCTAAGCTTCGGGTACCGAAGCTAGCCTTCCTTTCTTGTTTTTTTTGTAGTTTTCCCTTAACTAATTATTTATTTTTTTGTTATTTGTTACAAAACACTGCAAAATGGAGTTGTTCAAGTATACTTTTTTATAAATTGCCGCTGAGAACGACCTACGTTCATATACATATAAATGTGGGCCTTCAATATACTTGTACTGCATTAGCTATTTGCTTAAAATTTTATTTAGTGGTGCAATAGTTAGTATGTTATAAACCGGTAGTCCCCGGTGGGGACTACCTTTACCCAATGAGTAAAGGGTATACTAAGTTTTTGCAGATGTATGTAACAGGTAGAAGGAGGCGTGGCGGACAACAAAAAGTATATATATTCTTAATCAACATGACGAGCTGAGTCTGTCCGTCCGTCATTCCGTCCGTCCGATTTTTATGATACTTTTTTGGTAGGTTAAAATAATTATTAATTACCTTTAAAAATGGCGAATTTATGGAATTTTTCCCAAATCGTTCTTAAGACAGCTATGTGATGTATTGTTACAATTACGCCCGTTTCGCCTGCAACAGAAAGAAAACTTGTTTGCGTATAAACAGACAGACGGGCATGGATATATCAAATTGGCTGCTGATCAAGAATATATATACTTGATAGACTTGGACAAACTTTTGGCCAAAATTATATTACCCTCTGCAAGGATTGAAAAGCCGTGAAAATATTTTGATTATTTTCTTGCATTAATTCTTAGTTTTCTTAATTCCCTTTTGTTCTAATTCTCTAGTAAATTATGTTCAAAGCCAGTTCCGTATCCTCTTCTAGTGTCCGACGACTCGGCTTGGACTGCATTAGCAAACCGCACACAATGCCATGAAAAGCATTATTATAAATCCAATTGTTCACCGAAAAAGGTGCATTATGCAACAGCCACCCTACCACACACACATGACAACAACAAAAACGCAATTTTATTTCAACATCCTCAACCTTTTTTGTCCCGTTCTCTTTCTCTGCTTTACAGACGACAATTGGGGCCTAGGACTGGCCGTAGCGGCCAACTTGCATGTGCCGTATCGCATCGAAATTGGCAGCACAATACGTGACCTACGTGGCCAGGATAAACCGGGGAAAGGTGAGTACCGGCATTGAAAACGGCTGCACTAAAGGAAAAACAAGTAAGAACGTTACAGTCGAGTTTCCCGACTGTTACAGACCCTGTACAAATTTGTTTATAAGCAAAAAAAATATAAAAAAATTAAAAAATTAAATATATATTCACACCGAGTCCGGTCTGGGATTCGAACCCAAGATCTTCGCGTTTTAAGTCGAACGTGGTAACCATTCGACAAACCCAAACTTTTTGAACCGACAGCTAATACAGTATAAATATATTGAAGGCACACATTCATACATATGTATATGAAGGTAGTGGCAGCGCAGCTGGAGCGCAAATAAACAGATTTTTTGTGTTTAGCGCCTGTAAACTTTAGGTATTTATTGTGCGCTTTCTAATTAACCAATCTTGATGAAATTTTCAGGATCGGTAGAAATCTATGCTCCAATTGCATGTGTATTTTTAAAAAAATTTTAGCTTGAAAATTGTGCAGTGCAGGGCAGTGCAAAAATTCAAATACAAATTGCGGGGGCGGTGGGCGTGGCGCCGACTTAAAAAAAAAAACTCTAATTGCGTCAGTATTAGGAGAATCTACACTGGTAATACGGTTCCTCTAGCTCTTACAGTTGCTGAGATCCGTGTGTTCATCCGGACGGACGGACGGACAGACGGACAGACGGACATGGCTATATCGATTCAGCTCGTGATGCTGATCAAGAATATATATACTTTGTGGGGTCTGCCACGCCTCCTTCTGCCTGTTACATACATTTGCACAAACTTAATATACCCTTTACCCTTTGGGTACAGGGTCTAACAACTCAAAAAAGACAAAATATAATTGGTCATTAATAATTCTGCCTTTTTGAATGTGTCGTTCGAATATATTAATTACGTAAAAAGAACAATAAAATACCATGTATATCAATAGTTTAATGTTATTTTTTAAATGTTAAATGAAAATAAAGTATACATAAAGTTCTTAAAAAAAGAAAGATGTTCCCAAGCCTGTGAAGTTTTTGCTCTGGAAAATATATTTACATACTACATAAACTAATTATTATCACGTCTTAAAAAAAATATTATAAATTAATAAAGGTAAACTTTAAATTTCAAGTACATCACGATTTTGCCAATATTAAAATTTATTGTTTCTGTTCGGCGAAGGCTCATCCCACTTGCTTTTGACTTTCAGCAATTATTATTACGGCCCCGCTAAACGATGCGAGTACACTGCGCCTGTTGTCCAGTATTGGGGATCAGTGGACGAGGCGGCGACGTATAGATGAGGACGGATACGAAGATTCGGGCCCGACTAGGCAGCACACCAAAATACTGCTCATCGATGTGGTGGCAAGCTCATTGGATGTAGAAAACGGGTTCTACAAATATTTGGCACGCATCGGCGCCATCGAACATGCGAACTCGAGCTCCGGTTCCCCGGCAGTCCTGGAAAGCAGCAATTTATTGGTGCTGACTTTGCTAAGCGACCGACATCGACATTACCTGAATGCGGCTGGACTGATGGAAACAGTGCAAAATTTTCGTACGCCCCATGAAAATCTCACTGAAAGTGTGATGGTAAAGGATACCGAATCCTCGGGCAGTGGCCATTACAATGTCAGCTTGGACAAGCTGTATGCGTACCGAAAACTCTTCCTACTCTATGATTTAATTGTCACGACCGTAATGCAATCTGATCGAAATAAAGCGATTGCCAAATACGATTTTGTGGTGCTGGATATCGTACGGGATGTTTGGGCGGCCCATTACAAGTGGCGACCTCTGCTTATCCTCGAGAGCGGAAAGCGAGGCGGTAAGAACGGTTCGGAAGACGTGGCCAGCGGCTACTACATCACGCACTCCGTACAGCCGGGCTACAACGAGTGGCTATTGGCCAGCAGTGTCCAGCTCTGGCGCTGCGGAGCCATTTGCTGGATCATCTTGGCGATCTGCGTGGTCGTTCTGGTTTTCCTCGTCGCCGGGAGTGTGGCCGCAGGGATTGCCTTAAGGTAAGTTTTATTAGAAAACAGTATATTATCCCTTATTTCTTTGCACCTAGAAATGGTTTCTCTCAAAATACCCGTATTCGGTATATTATACTAATTATGTTGGGTGATAGACAAACAGGAAAAGCCAATCGACATCTCAAGCATCATAAACAAAAATGACTTACTTGGCAACTTAAAGAAAAACAAGAGAGGCAGGCTAGCTTCGGGGTTCGAAGCTAAAAATACTCCTGCAGACTAGTTGCCTTCAAATCCTTCTATAGTTTGTATGGCAGATATAGGATATAGTGCTCAGATTTTCGGTTTTTCATTTTCTAATCTGGCTTTTATGTTCATGAAGTATATTGTCCAAGAATGATTAAATTGTTTTAATTAACACCAGAGCAATATCCATGACCCATTTTCTTCCATTGAAAACTGAGAGCTTATTTGACGTAAAAGCAGTCAGTCAGACAGACGGACAGATAGAGAGGATGTCCTCCTACAGACAGGCGAACTTGGCTAGATCCAAACTAACCTTTAATCTCCCTGTCCCTTTTCCCCGATTAGGTATTTTAATTTTGGATGTCGACTCTGACAGCACTTAGAAGAGCCCATTAGGATATATGTTTCCAACTGGTCATATCAGTGAATAGCAAGAACGGACGTCATCTTTATCACTGATGCTTCTCTCAGCTTGCTGATTGAGCGAAAAGTCTATTCACTATTCACGCCTCTCTTTTGCACAGTGGTCAATAGTACTGTAAATATGTCCGAACAGCTAGACAAGCCAGCATCCATTGTTGGCTGTGCGATAGTGTCATGCATTGCATTGGCGCGTAGCTGATGCTATGCCCATTAGCCTTCAGCTTTTAAATGAGTCTCCGAAACGGAAAAAACCCGCCTCTGGTGAACCGGCGGCCAGTGCCATACAATCTCGGGCGGCGGAGCAACGATCGATGGCAAAACAGCTTGGGCCGGGAGATACACTAGTATCGGCCACAGCTGCTATCAAAGATTCGGATTCCAAATGTGCCAGTCTGGTAGGGTCGCAGCCACAGACCATCCCAGAGCCAAGAAAAATCCCCACAAATCCGCAGCCACAGACCATGCCAGATCCCAATATACCAACTCCGTCGAAGCAATTACCAACGCGAAACTTGCGCAACCAAATCCCCTCACGGCGATTCCACCTATGAAATAAATATTTGTGTCTCGGCTTGCCCTTGACATCTATGCGACTGACGTCGCTGCTTTTATACAAAGCAAAACCATAGCCGAGGTAAATGTGGAAAAATATAACTTTTCCTTCGCCAGGGACATTGCATCTTTAAAGATAAGTGTCCCAATGGAGTTCTTCGAAACTATTTGCTCTCCCAGTTTTTGGCCGGAGCATATTATAGTCCAGGAACACCAAGCTAGGAAAAAAAAGCAATAAACGGCCAATTCCCATTCAACTCAACAGACAACTGCCCCCGCTGGCCAACCAAAAAACTAACCTCCTCTTTCCTTATATCCTATCAGAGTACAAGAGGCCTACGAAATAAGCTTACTAAGTTGTTCACATCTGAAACCTGGTTAAAACCTCACATTCTTAGTTCTGTGGTTTTTCCAGGTAAGTACACAATCTTTAGACTTTGTCGTCCTTCCGGGCGGGGTGGCGGAGTATTAGTTGCGCTTGACTGCAAACTCCCGCCGGAATGGGAGACTTTAAGACTTTATACGTCTCGCTTGTCCGGCCAATTCTTGAGTAAGGATCATCTGTCTGGAGTCCTTAGTATGGAGTTCACCAAGACCGAATTTAATCCGTGCAAAAAACATTTTTAATTGTCGCGGTTAGAGGCCTTAACTGGGAACCAAACTTTCAACTTCCATCTTTCTATAGTACACTCATTTTACTAAACCTACCCTCACTAACTAATCGAAAGCCATGCTTGGTGTACTTTTCATCCTCAAACTAATACACAACGACGTTGATAGTTCTGCCTTATTAGAACGTACTATAAGTTTTTTATTTCCCTAGCTTTAAGCCACAGTAGTTCGAATTATATCTTGCATAAGCCCTTTATAGTACTTTGCTCAGACTTTAACATATTGCACCACTTAATATCAGATTTTTCTTTAATTAACGACCTTACTCATATTAAGTCCCTTATTCTTACATATCTATCATCACACAACTATGTAGTTTACACCGAACATCTTTCTTTCCTCATTTTCCCTGCATACTCGGTCCTATCTCCGCGATCGAGCCGTACGTTATGCGGCTGCGCCCCCCGGTCGGTTGTGTGGGAGGTGGATTGCATCACGTGCAACGGGATTCGCGAAAAAGGGAATGCTCAGTGAGGCAACTAGTCTATGCTCTGGATTGGGGTGGAAAGCCAAGTGTTTGCTCCACTATTGCGATGATAAACTGCAGTGCCGAGTGACTGACTGAATGAGTGATAGACAATGCCGAGTGCTGTTCCATTACTGATTTGACTGACTGAATCGACCGACCGTTTTCATGCGACTTGATTTCCTTGCGTTCGTTGCAAATTGTTAGATAAATGGAAAAGTTGGTCCAGATTGGCAGTGCATTGCGGCCGGGGAGCTAAACGCTTAAAGCGATTTCAGTTGTCTCCCGGGGATGTTGAGATTATGAGACTCGCCGCCACTATTTGATTAAAACCCAACATTAATCTTTATTTAGCTGTTTGCGAACCCTCTCTATGGAATTAGTTAAGTTGTGTGGGATAACACAGATGCATACGTACACACGTAAATAGGCAATCGCACAATAAATAGCATTTTCCGATATGTGCATATGTATATGAAGGTAGTGGCAGCGCAGCTGCAGCGGCACTTCCGAGAAAAATCAACTACCGAACGCAAGCGATTTACCGTTTGTTTACGCAAATAAACAGATTTTTTGTGTTTAGCGCCTGTAAACTTTAGGTATTTATTGTGCGCTTTCTAATTAACCAATCTTGATGAAATTTTCAGGATCGGTAGAAATCTTCGCTCCAATTGCATGTATATTTTGAAAATTGTGCAGTGCAGGGCAGTGCAAAAATTCAAATACAAATTGCGGGGGCGGTGGGCGTGGCGCCGAAAATAAACTCTTATTGCATCAGTATTTGGAGAATCTACACTGGTAATACGGTTCCTCTAGCTAGTACAGTTGCTGAGATCCGTGTGTTCATCCAGACGGACGGACAGACGGCGAGACGGACATGGCTATATCAACTCAGCTTGTCATGCTGATCAAGAATATATATACTTTATGGGGTCTGCCACTCCTTCTGCCTGTTACATACATTTGCACAAACTTAATATACCCTTTACCCTTTGGGTACAGGGTCTAACAATTCTTAAAAACCCACAAAAAATGTATTAAGCACAAGTTATAAAACTCTGGAAATTGCTAAAAACTATATGCAAAAAGTAAACAAAAATGTTGAAAATCTGTTAAGAACAAGAAAGGTGGGCTAGCTTCGGGGCTTGCAGAATACCCTTGCAGACCAGTTGCCTTCAAACCGTTTGCTAGTTTGTATGGCAGCTATAGGATATAGTGGTCCGATTTTTATACCTTTGCAGAGAGTATTATAATTTAGACCAGAAGTTTATAACGCAGTGATGGAGACATCTCCAATCCCATAAATTATATACATTCTTGATCAGCATGACAAGCTGAGTCGATATAGCCATGTTTGTCTGTCTGTCCGTCTCCCCGACTGTGTCTCTCAGATTTAAAGCTATCGGACTGAAACTTTGCACTCGTTTATCTGTTGCAGGTAGTATATAAGTCAGAACGGCCGGAATCGGAAGACAACATCACATGGGTCGTAAATTCGACATCTTTTAATAGAATTGATTGATTCTTTATAAATAACTTTCAAATAACTATGTTAACCAATCCTAAAAATCTTATTAAAATCGGACCACTATAGTCTATAGCTGCCATAGGATGATGAGAGAAACTGGGTCATTGACCATAACTGGTGTTTATAAATATACTGAATTCATTCTTGGGCAATATACATTGAAGCCAATTAAGAAAATGAAAAACCAAAAATCAGACGATTATACCATATATCTGCCATACAAACTATAGTCCCCAAGGGTATTCTAGGCTTCGGGCCCCGAATCTGGCCTTCATTTCTTGTTATACCCTTGCAGAGGATATTATAATTTTGACCAGAAGTTTGTAACGCAGTGAAGAAGACATCTCCGACCCTATAATGTATATATATTCTAGATCAGCATCACCAGCCGATTCGGTTTAGCCATATCCGTCTGCCGTCTCTGTCTGTCTGTCGGTTGCTATGTAAACTAGTCTCTCAGTTTTGAAGATATCGGGCTGTAACTTTGCACCGACCCTTCAATCTATTGCAGGTAGTATAAGTAGGAACGGCCAGAATCGGAACACGACATCACATAGCTGCCATAGGAACGATTGGGGAAAAGGGTCATAAATTCGCCATTTTTTAAGATAATTAATTTCTTTTATAGGAAACTCTATTTAATGAATATTTTAATATATCCAAAAAGTTTCATCAAAATCGGACTACTACATCACAACTTCCGTATGAGCGATGTGAGAAAATGGGCCATTGAGCATAACTCTGGTGTCTTCCAATACAATTAATTCATTCTGGAGAAATACAGTTTTCATAGACATTAAAGCCGTTTTAGAAAATTAAATTAAAATTAATTTTCTTTCATCTTAGCAACAACATAAAGGAAACGTTTTTAAGTCAATATTGTTATTAATAAGAATTACATTTTGAAAAATTAAAAGATAAAACACATTTATCGCCCGCATTTAAAATTTAAGATGAACAACTGCTGTGGAGTAATTAAATTTCCCCACCGTGTTCCCCTTTCCACGGAAACAATAAATTTTTCACTCGCCTGCACACCCGAAAGGTAGTCTCGTTCATCTTTTTGTATATTCTCATCCACACATTCTATTGAATTTTTATAGACACAGCTGGCGTGCCACTAATTGCTCTGCATTGCATCTCCATCGAAAATTTGTAGTTTAAACTCTATTTTTAAAAGGCATACAAATTTTATCAATTATTTTTGTATACCCTGTACCATAGTACATGAATTTATTAAATTAGTGCAAATGTATTTAACACAGAAAAGGAGACGTCGGAGACCCCCAAAATTTACCTAAGGAATGGTCAGGGTGACTAGACAAATCGATTTAGCCATGTCCGTCTGTTGTCCGTTCGTCTGGCTGTTTGTTACTATGCAAACGAGTCTCAGTTTTTAAACTGTCGGGCTGTAACTTTGCAACGACTCTTCTTTCTGTTTCAGTTAGTATAAAAGTCGGAACGGCCGGAATCCTAACACCACAACACATAGCTGCCACAGAAACGATTTAGGAAGGGGGCCATAACTTAGACAATTTAAAAGATAATTAATTCATTCTTTAGAGATCAATATGGAATGACAATTTTAACCTTTCCAAAAGTTTCATAGACATCGGACCACTATATATAACAGCTGCCATGGAAACGATAGGAGCAAATGGTTCATTAAGTATAACTTTGGTGTTTTTTAAGAAAATTGTTTCATTCTTAAAAAATTGACATTAAAACCGATTCATAAAATTAAAAAATCGGACCACTATATCATATAGCTACCATACAAGGCAAGTGGTCTGCAAGGGTATTCTAAGTTTATTTGTATGAAAATAATTAGGGCACCGCTCTATTTACCCCTGTAATGGTTCAACACAGTCGGGCAACTCGAATATAACACTCTTCAATGTTTTTCAATTCGATTTAGAATTTCGATTGACGGTGTCGATAAAAAGCTTATTACCTCAAATTAACTACAGTGTGGAATATATATATACATATATTATACATATATATGTTGCCTATATAAATACTTTAAAGTATTACAAAACCGTATAAAACAAGAAAAGAAGACTAGCTTCGGGGTCCGAAGCTTAGAATACCCTTGCAGACCAGTTGCCTTCAAACCGTTCGATCGTTTGTATGACAGCTATAGGATATAGTGGTCCGATTCTTTGGTTTTTTTTTTATTTTCTAAATTGGCTTTAATGTATATGATATTTACAGTCCAAGAATAATATCATTTTGTTAAGTAACACCAGAGTTATGGTCAATGACCCATTTTCTTGCATCGTTGCTATGGCAGCTATAGGCACTATATAGTGGTCCAATTTTATACTATTTTTAGGGTAGGTTAACATAGTTATTTAACAGTGATTTATAAAGAATCAATCAATTATCTTTAAAAATGTAGAATTTACGACCTTTGTCCTTTTCCTATCTTTTACAGATAGAAGGGTCGGTGCAAAGTTTCAGCCTGATAAAACTGAGAGACTAGAATGCGCAGAAACAGACAGGCGGACTTGGCTAGATCGAATCGGCTGGTGGTGCCGATCAGGAATATATAAACTTTATAGGGTCGGAGACGTCGCAAACTTCTGGTCAAAATTATAAAACTCTCTGGGAGGTTAGAAATCGGCAGGTGATGCCGATCAGAAATACATATACTTTATAGGGTCGGAGACGTCTCGTTACAAACTTCTGGTCAAAATTATAAAACCATCTGCAAGGTTAGAAAAAACAAGTAAGAACGTTACAGTCGAGTTTCCCGACTGTTAAAGACCCTGTACCAATTTGGTTAAAAGCAAAATAAATCAAAACGTAAAAAAATCGAGCTTGGTCTGGGGCTCGAACCTGAGACCTCCAGACCTGAGCCAGTCGTCCTACCCATTGAACCACCTTATAATTTTCGAACCAGTAGCTAATACAGTATAAATATATTGAAGGCTCACATTCATACACATGTATATGAAGGTGCTTTCTCAGCGGCACTTCCGAGAAAAATCAACCACCGACCGCAAGCGATTTTTTTTGAGCACATAAACATATTGCTTGTTGTTTGCGCGTGTACACCTTGGCTATTTATTGTGAGCTTTCTAATAAACCAATCTTGATTAAATCAGGATCAGGATCGTTAGAAAACCATTCTCCAATTGCATGTGAATTTTTCAAAAATTTTAGCTTGAAAATTGTGCAGTGCAGTGCTAAAATTAAAAGTTCAAATTGCGGAAGCGGTGGGCGTGGCACCTAAAAAAAAAACTTCAGCTGCGTCAGTATTAGGAGAATCTACACTGGTCATATGGTTACTCTAGTTCTTACAGTTGCTGAGATCCGTTCGTTTATCCGGACGGACAGACGGACGGACAGACGAACGGACAGACGGACGGACAGACGGACATGGCTATATCGACCTTTGGGTAAAGGGTCTTAAAATTTGAAAACAGTAAACAATATACAAATAAAGAATTAGTATGTGACTATGATATTTATGGTGATCCCACGCTGAGCCGCTATTCTTCTGGTGTTCATAATAATGTTGCGGAAGATTATTAGCTTTCGGTACTGCTGGCTTTATAGGGTCTTGAATCTAACACAAAAATAATTTCAAATTTATAAAGCTGCCAAACATAGCATAACATGCAGGGCATAAGCGAAAAACGGTGTTCTTGCAATATGCGCAAGAATCAGGCGATCGCCGCTGGCCATGCAGTCGGGACACAGCCCATTACCGGGCGTCAGCGCCCTGATTAAAGAGTTAGCTCAGAACCGTTAGTGTAAGTGGATACTAAGCAGCTTCTTTCTTATCTTTAGCATATATGGCACACCTCTTTCTTCGGTGCCCTTTAAATGCACAACAAAATCACTGTTGTCATAGCATATTTCTAATTTTTAGCTGAACTTCTTAATTTGCTGAATCCTTGGATTTATTTAGTTTTAGTGAATCATATTCTGTTAAGCATTGTCATTCAGCTAATTAATCGTGGGTACTTGGGCAGAAGTAGGGTCCCCTTAAATTTTTCGATTTAATTGAAATGAATATAATTAAAATAAAAATGTTAAGCTGATCAGATAAAAAATGGAAAAGTTTAATAGTTGCTCAATTATATTTCTTACATACATTTTTTTATTTCCAAACAGGCATCTATATATATTTTGGTGTACTTAAGTTAACCCTACGTTAGATTTTATAATAAGGCTATACCACAGATTTTTTAAACCTTCTGTACTGAGGGCTTCCGGATACCGGATACTGGACCCAATTGAATTATTTTTTATTCTGTGCTGAATATACTATTCTACAGTTTTAAATAGAAGCTTATGTTCATTGAACTACTAAAAATCTTATTTTTTTAGGAACTACTTTCTCCGCCAACGGCTCTCCAAGGGACCCAACAAGATAGTTCTTTCCGCCAGCGATTTCGTGTTTCCCGTGGATTCGCGAAGGGTGATCCATATGCTCCCCTGTGGGTGTATCATATTCTAATTAAATACCGATTGCAGGTAGACGAAGGCATAGAGGCTATGCTCTGCTGTTGGCTGCAACAGCTGCAGGAGTTCGGTGGTCCAGAAGTGGATAAGCCCGATCTGCTCAAGGGCTCCATTGGCTCCCTTAAGAATCTCGGATTTGTTATACCAGGTGCAGCGGCTCCTGTGAATTCAAGTGGGACAGGTGCCACGAACACGGCGAATGGAAAGAGCGTATCATCTGCCACTGGAAGTTTGGCTAGGCACAATCCCGCCCACCTGGACATGCGGGCACGGTACAACGGCGATCTTGTCCAGCTAAAGGAGGTCCATATGAACGGCTCCGCGGAGCTACGCTCCAAGGCGATGGATTTATTGGTGATGGCCCATGGTCTCCGGCATGAAAACATAAACCCTCTAATGGGCTGGTTATCCGATCCCAACCGCACGGCCATGGTATTCGACTACTGTTCAAGGGGATCTCTGCAGGATGTGCTAATTATGGATGAAATCAAACTAGATTGGTCATTCCGGTTGAGCCTACTGACAGATTTAGTCAGAGGCATGAGATACCTGCACTCTTCACCTCTGCGGGTTCATGGCGCCTTGACCTCAAGGAACTGTGTGGTGGATGCCCGTTGGGTGCTCAAGATAACCGACTATGGGTTGAGCTCCTTCTACGAGTCGCAGGGACTGCCACCGATGCCAAGAAACGCCAAACAGCTGCTGTGGACTGCCCCGGAGCTGCTGCGAAGCATGAAGCAACACCAGCAGCAGCACCACCATCAGTATCAGCACGGAAGAGTGCAGCTGGGAACTCAGCCAGGCGATGTCTACTCCTTCGGCATTATCATGCAGGAGGTGGTGGTGCGCGGCGAGCCCTACTGCATGCTCTCCCTGGCGCCGGAGGACATCATCGCCAAGATTAAGAAGCCACCGCCTCTGATACGGCCTTCTGTTTCCAAGGGAGCCGCTCCTCCCGAGGCCATCAATATAATGCGCCAATGCTGGGCTGAGCAACCAGACATGCGCCCCGATTTCAACTCGTAAGTATCAATAACTCGTTAACGGTATCCAAAAGTATCCAAATATTCAATTTAATATACTAAACTTATCAATTCAAACTTTTCAATAACTGGGCACTTAGTTTTTAGTCCATGTAGTTTTAATGATGAACATAAGCCCCCAAATGGGTTGGTTATCCGATCCCAACCGCACGGCCATGGTATTCGACTACTGTTCAAGGGGATCTCTGCAGGATGTGCTAATAATGGATGAAATCAAACTGGATTGGTCATTCCGGTTGAGCCTACTGACAGATTTAGTCAGAGGCATGCGATACCTGCACTCTGTAACTCTGCAGGTTCATGGCGCGTTGACCTCAAGGAACTGTGTGGTGGTGCCCGTTGGGTGCTCCAAATAACCGACTATGGGTTAATGTTCATATTCTTCGAATTATATCCGATCTTCAACGGGTTAAGCCAATTTTTTCGCCAGGACCGGATGGTATACCAGACTGCGTGCTTGGATACTGCACCGATTACCTGAGCAAGCATCTTCTTAAATTATTCAGTTTGTGTCTCGAATCCTCAACGTTTCCTCGGATATGGAAGCAATCATACGTTATCCCTATCCATAAAAAAGCTAAACAAGGCGATGCAAGCAATTATAGAGGTATCTCTAAATTTTCTGATATCCCAAGCTCTTCGAAAAACTAATAACCCCTCAATTGCAACACCTATGCAGCTCTATTATTTCTCCATGTCAACATGGATTTATGAAACGTCGCTCGACGACTACTTATCTTTTGGAGCTCTCATCCTTTGTTATCAGGGGCTTCCAGTTAAATTTTCAAACAGATGTCATTTACACAGACTTCAGTAAAGCATTTGACTCCGTAAATCACTCTCTTCTTTTAATAAAGCTTGACAAAATGGGTTTCCCTGTAGGCTTACTAAAATTGATCAGCAGTTACTTGAATAATAGAACACAAAGGGTTCCCTTCAAGGGCTCACTTTCTGGTGTAATCCGTGTCACCTCGGGCGTCCCTCAAGGTAGTCGTTCACCAAGACCGAATTCAATCCGTGCAAAAAAGATTTCTGATTTTCGCGCTTAGAGGCCTTAACTGGGAACCAAACTTTCTACTTCCCTTAATCTAGTAGACTGATGCTACTAAACCTACCAACACTTACTAATCGTAGAACCATGCTTGGTGTATTTTTCATCCTCAAACTAATACACAACGAGATTGATAGTTCTGCCTTATTAGAACGCATCAACTTTAATGTGCCCCGTAGACATACTAGAGATTTTATCCCACTAGCCTTAAACCATAGCAATTCGAATTATGTCCTGCATGAGCCCTTTAGAGTACTTTGCTCAGATTTTAACGTACACCAACTATCGTCCGACTAACGTTCTATAACGACCTTACTCATATTAAGTCCCTAATTCTTACCTATCTAACTCATCAAAATTCTATGTAGTTTTTCTCGAAATCCTTCTCTGCATGCTCGGTCCTATCTTCGCGATCGAGCCGTACGTTATGCGGCTGCGCCCCTCGGTCGGTTGGGTTGGAGGTGGGTTCCATCACGTGCAACGGAATTCGCGAAAAAAAAATGAAGAAACCAAAACTGCGTTAAGCGCACTTTAAAAAGTTGTTGCAAGTTTAATAAAAACTAAATTTAAAAAAAGGATACTCAACAAGAAAGGAAGGCTAGCTTCGGTGCCCGAAGCTTAGAATACCATTGCAGACCAGATGCCTTCAAACCGTTCGATCGTTTGTATGGCAGCTATAGGATATAGTGATCCGAATTTTGGTTTCTAATTTTCTAAAACGGCTTAAATGTCTATGAAAACTGTATTTCTCAAGGATGACTTAATTGTATTAAAAAATACCAGAGTATTTTTAATGACCCATTTTCTTCCATCGTTCCTATGGAAGTTATGTGATGTAGTGTTCCGATTTTGATGATACTTTCAGGATATGTTAAAATAGTCATTAAATAAAGTTTTCTAAAAAATAAATTAATTATCTTAAAAAATGGTGAATTTATGACCCTTTTTCCCAATCGTTCCTATGGCAGCTATGTGATGTGGTGTTCCGATTCCGGCCGTTCCGACTTATATACTACCTGCAACAGATTAAAGGGTTGGTGAAAAGTTTCAGGCCGATAGCTTTAAAACTGAGGGACTAGTTTACATAGCAACCGACAGACAGACAGACAGACGGACAGACGGACATGGCTATATCGACTCGGCTGGTGATGCCGATCAAGAATATATATACTTTATAGGGTCGGAAATGTCTCATTCACTGCGTTGTAAACTTCTGGTCAAAATTATAATACCCTCAGCAAGGGTATACAAATTTGTATACCCGTGCAGAGGGCACTATAGTTTGCAGAAGTTTGCAACGCGGTGAAGTAGACATCAGCATCACCAGCCGAGTCGATCTAGCCATGTCCGTCTGGCCGTATGTCTGTCCGTATGTCTGTTTCCACCCAAACTAGTGTCTCAATTTTAAAGCTATCGGCCTGAAACTTTTCACCAAACTCAAACTTTGTACCAACAATTCTATTTGTTGCAGGTAATAAAGGGTCTTTCAAAAAGAAATCTTAATAACATAACAATTTGTGTTTTTACGTTTGCACCACCCTGCGCAAGCTAGAGTCTTGGGCTTTAACACACGCAATTGGAGCATCAATTATTATTACCGATCCTGAAAATTTCATTAAGTTTGGTTACTTAGAAAGCGCACAATACATATGCAAAGTTTACAATGTTACTAACATAGACCCATCCTTATTGAAAGACCCTTATATAAATCGGAACGGCCGTAATCGGAACTCTACATCACATAGCTGCCATAGGAACAAATGGGAATAATGTCGTACATTCTGTTTTTTAGATAAACTATTGATTCTTAATAAATCACTTTTAGTCCTATTCTGAAAGTCTTATCAAAATTTGACCACTATATTCTACAGCTGCCATAGGGACGATGGGAGAAAATGAGGCATAGATACAAATAATTTATTCTTAGAAAATATAGTTTTCATAGATACTAAGCCGATAAAAAAAATTAAAAACCAAAAATCGGAAAAAATAAATCCTATAGCTGCCATACTATCGAACGGGTTGAAGGCAACTGCAAGGGTATTCTAAGCTTCGAAGCTGGCCTTCCTTTCTCGTTGGAATTTGTGGTATAAACAGTGGTATATGTGATTTCGCACACCATCCAAATATAGGCAGCGGATATTCTTTTTTGGACAGTATCAGTGCTCTATATAAATTAATAGGGCTATTTACATTAACTAGACAATTGTTGGAGCTTAGGTATTTTATTATATTAAGTTGACATACGCTATAGGCTATGTCTTAGATATATACAATGGTGTTTAAATGACAAATTAGAGTGGAAAATAATGTGGGTATCAACGCATTCAATCATGAAATTATTAAAATTGAGAGAAGGACATGAGCAGCTACTTTTCTAACAGATGTAAAGAATTTTACTTTTGCTGGGGGAGGGGGCTGCCTCGGAGCCCAGTGTTCAATTATACATATCTATTAGAATAGTGTTGAAAATTATGAATAGTACTGCAGACAACGGAGATACGTGAGGGCTACCATTGTACAAATTATAGAAATCGGAAAGTTCGTTGTTAATCTCAGATCGGAATAAACGTTGGGTCATAAAACCCTTCACCAAGTTGAAGACAACACCCACTCCTCATTGAAGCTGTTGGAAAACAGTATGGACACCTACGCGACCGAATGCTTTTTCAAAATCAGTCGCCAATGTGGTGACATGATTTTTACCTGAAAGAGCATCCGATACGAAATGCTGCAGATGCAGCAAGGAATCCATAGGCTTAGATCCTTCTCGAATCGCGCTTTAAAATTTGTTATTAGTAATAAACCGCATGAGGCGTTGGGCCCACATTTTTTCGGTTGTTTTGCTATGGCTGGAAAGACGCGAAATTGGGTGAAACCTAGTGAAAGGATGGCATATTGGGTTTACAAAATGGTACCACTGCCGATATCCAGGCATAAAGGTAACGACCCTTATTAAAAATATATGCACCTAAAAAAATTATTAAGTTAAAATATTATGAAATCCCGTTCAAACTGTTTTGCAGACAGGACTATTTTCCAACTAGTGATTTTATGTCGAACCAGATTTGTATACCCTGTACCAAATCGAAACCACATTACCAGTGCTGATTCTCCTAATACTGACGCAGTTCAAGTTTTTTTTGTCGGTGCCACGCCCACCTCAATTTGTGTTTTTTACGTTTTTATGTTTTAACTGTACTATTTTCAAGCTTCCTGTTCTTTTACACACTCAATTTGATCATAAATTTCAAGTTTAGTTAATTAGAAAGCGGACAATAAATATGCAAAGTTTACATCCGCTAACAACAAACTCGCTGTTTTTTTGCTCAAATAAAAGTTAGTCGCTTGCGGTCGGAAATTCGATTCCCTGAGACACCTTGAAAAAGATTTTTATGTTTGTAATTTTTATACCCCTGCAGAGGGTATTATAATTTTGACCAGAAGTTTGTAACGCAGTGAAGGAGACATTTCCGACCCTATAAAGTATATATATTCTTGATCAGCATCACCAGCCGAGTCGATCTAGCCATGTCCGTCTGTCTGTCTGTCTGTCTGTCCGTCTGTCTGTCTGTCTGTCTGTCCGTCTGTCGGTTGCTATGTAAACTAGTCTCTCAGTTTTAAAGTTATCGGCTGAAACTTTGCACCGATCCTTCAATCCGTTGCAAGTAGTATATGTCGGAACGGCCGGAATCGGAACACTACATCACATAGCTGCCATAGGAACAATTGGGAAAAACTGCCATAAACTCTCCATTTTTTAAGATAACCAATTCATTATTTAGAAATCTATTTTTAATGACTTTTTTAACGTGTCCTGAAAGTTTCATAAAAATCGGAATACTATATCCTATAGCTGCCATAGGAACGATGTTAGAAAACGGGTCATTGAGCATAACTCTGGAGTTTTTCAAGACAATTAATTCATTCTTGAGAAATACAGTTTTCATAGACATTAAAGCCGCTTTAGAAAATTAAAAACCAAAAATCGGATCACTATCCTAATATAGCTGCCGTATAAATGATCGCACAGTTTTAAGGCAACTGGTCTGCAAGGGTATTCTTCGGTACCCGAAGCTAGCCTTCCTTTCTTGTTTTTATATTATTTCTATATTATTTGTTACTGGAACCTATGCAAAATGGAGTTGTTCAGTTGAGGTTTCTTGAGAGTGCCGCTGAGAACTCACTACCTTCATATATGAATGTGTGCCTTCAATATACTTGTACCGTATTAGCTATTTACTTTAAATTGTATTTAGGGGTGTAATAGGATGCCTGGCTCATAACCTGGAGGTCCCTGGTTCCTTTCGACTTACAGTTTATTTGAGCAAATAAATAGATTTCTTGTTGTTAGAATACTTTGTGGGGTTTGGCACGCCTTCTTCTGCCTGTTACATACATTCGAACAAACTTAATATACCCTTCACCCTTTGCGTACAGGGTCTAAAAACGTACACATTTCGAGGAGCAAGTACCAGAGGGGGGAGTCCGCAAATATTGCATGTGGGTTCGTTTTTGCAATTTGTCTAAGTATGGCCGAATTTTTGGCTTCTTTTACATTACATGAGTTTCGGAATGTGCTCAAACACTTTAACCAAATGCCACCAAATATCAATTTGTGAGGACGATTATATAGTTCAAAGGTCAAGAGCACAACACCTCTTGGTTTGGCGCCGCCTTCTGATTGCTTAAGGTTTTTATATACCAATGTTACTTCCTGAGAACTAATCTTAGTTTCAAGATTATTTATTAATCAGGTTGCATAAATGAGGCCTTTTACTGAGTTTAGTTTGCATTCAACCCTTCATATACCAGAAAGTACGGTTGTCTTGATAAATTTGTTTGCGACTTCTGCAGAGTGCAGCAGTATTCGAAAATTACCATATTTTAGGTTCAGAAACAGAGGTAATATTTTTGTTAATAAGTTTAAGGGCCTTGTTCACAACGAAAAAAGAATAGTCAGACATTGTTTTTTTACATTCTTTGGATGATATGCTTATATACTTGGGACTGGCTTTCAGAGTTTATGAGCGCTTCAAAATGCTAAATCACGGACGCAAGGTAAACTTTGTAGACACCATGTTCCAAATGCTCGAGAAGTATTCAAACAACTTGGAAGAACTGATTCGGGAGCGGACCGAACAACTCGACATTGAACGAAAGAAGACTGAACAGCTGCTAAATCGCATGCTACCAAGGTAAGGTCTTTATCTCCTGAATAATAAGTAGATATAGTAATATTTTTTATATTTTAAAAAAGCTCGGTGGCTGAGAAACTTAAAATGGGCTTAGGCGTTGACCCGGAGGAATTTTCCGATGTGACCATATACTTTAGCGACATTGTTGGTTTTACAACAATCGCCGCCCATTGCAGTCCCGTGCAGGTTGTGGACTTGCTCAATGATCTCTACACGATATTTGATGCTACGATCAATGCCTACAATGTGTATAAGGTGGGTAGTTATTTCTAGTTTATGGTATTTAAATAAATTTGCACAATAATAAACCCAAATTTTCTGTACAAAAAAGAGAAGTTTTGTTGAATCGAAAGTTACTAACTTTTCTGACTGGAGCAGTATAGAAGTAATTTCCTTTCCATAGTCGGGGTAAGGGTATAAAAATCCAACACTATGTCAAAGTCAGTACTCAAAATATGTTTGTTCCCATCGATAATAGGCTTATGAATCTCGAGTCTATAAGGCCATATCCGTAAGTATAACATATTTAGATTGACTTCAATAAAGCCATTTTCTCAACCTTCAAAAATGTAATACCCCGCTACCTTCCAGACTATAAGAGCTAGGCCCAACTTATTACAGGTGTAGACTTGGTTAGTACCCACGTTACTTTATTAAACATTATGTGATAGACCAAAATGGCTTGCAGATATAAGGCAATTGATCATAACGTTTTTTCACAAAATATTTCAAGGAGGTACTGTGTATATAACAGTCGGCCAAGGATAGCTGTTAGATGGTCAATGGCCTGCGCAGCTGCAACCTTTGCTTGTCTAAGCGGGAGCCTAATCAAATGACCCCCGCACAGCGACATATTTGTGCAGTGTAAGAAACCTTTTAAGTGCTAACATTTCGGGCTAGGCATTTGACCTGCACTTGTAGATAGCCAAATACGAGTAGTTAACCGCTCTAGGGTTTTGAGTTACAGATGGTTATTTATGGTATCGTTTTACACGACTACATGATAGAGAGCTCTTGTATTTATGATTATTAGTGTTCTTAAACTGTAACACTTTCCAATGTTTTTTCTTAAGCTTGAGGTTTGCAATGTTTGAGATAAAACGCAGGAGAAACGGGTGCTATATTGTTTCTTGTATCACTATAAGCTGAAACTTTTGTTTTTAAATAGGTGGAGACCATTGGCGATGCCTACATGGTGGTGAGTGGTCTGCCCGTTAAGATACCCGATCATGCCGAGCAGATAGCTACAATGGCCTTGGACCTACTACATCAAAGTGGTCGCTTCAATGTGAAGCACCTGCCTGGAGTACCGCTTCAGCTGAGAATTGGACTTCATACGGGTCCCTGTTGCGCTGGAGTGGTTGGCCTCACAATGCCCAGATACTGTTTGTTTGGAGACACAGTCAACACGGCCTCCCGGATGGAGTCAACGGGTAGTTGTTGCACATTAATATTCGGAAAATATTTTTAACGGGCTAAGATAAATCTTTACATTTCAGGATCCTCTTGGCGCATCCACATGTCCCAGGAGACAAGGGACCGATTGGAAGCTCAAGGTGGATATGCCATAGAACAACGGGGTCTTATTGACATTAAGGGAAAAGGCATGATGAACACTTTCTGGTTGCTAGGCAAAAAGGGATTTGACAAACCTCTGCCTGCACCACCTCCGATTGGGTATGTTTTTTAAATTAAAATAAAATTAATATACCTGTTAAGTAATGAGTTAAATAGAATGTAATACTACGAAAGTGGTCCGATTTTTTAGAAGCTCTTCAAATCGGTTGGAATTACTTTAAGTCGTTTTTACAACAAATTAAGATAACTAAGTAATGGTTAATGCCAATTTTTCGATTTGATGTGACTTTTAATATTGGTCCAGGTGAACATTAAACATTTATATTCCAATTCAACTTTCTATACTGCCTGCAACGAAAAGAAGTTCGATTGCCTTAAAACTGATAGACTAGTTTGTATATAAACACAGAAAGACGGGCATGGTTAGATCAAATCGGCTTGTTGATGTTTATCAAGAATATGTATATTTAATAGGTTCGGAGATGTCTCCTTCACTGGTTTACAAACTTTTCGGCAAAATTATAACCCCACGTATAAACATATAGTTCTAAGAGAATAAAAGATCTATACAATCTATACTTTCATTATTGTATTTCAGCTAAAAGAAAAAACACTGTAAAAAAGTTGCTTGTGTTTTAATGGAATTGTAGTATAAATAAGTCGAACATATTTAAATAGCCTTTATTATTATACCCTTTAGAGGGTATTATAATTTTAACCAGAAGTTTGTAACGCAGTAAAGGAGACATATCCAACCCTATAAAGTATATATATTCTTGATCAGCATCACTAGCCGAGTCTGTCTGCCTGTCTCTCTGTCCGTCTGCCTGTCTATTTCAACAAATTTTATGACTATCGTGCTGTAACTTTGCAGCAACCCTTCAATCTATTGCAGGTAGTATATAAGTCGGAACGGCCGGAATTGGAACACTACATCACCTAGCTGTAATTGGAACGATGCGGGAAAGGGTTATAAATTCGATATTTTTTTAGATCAAATATCTTAATTATTATTCGTTCATAGAAATTAATATTTAATGACTATTTTAATGTACCCTGAAACTCTTATAGAGATCGAACCACAATATATCTAACTGTCATAGGAACGATGGGAGCATAATAAGTATAACTTTGGTGTTTTTCATTCTTGGAAAATAGACTTTTCATACTCATTAAAGCCGATTTAGAAAATTAAAAACGAAAAATTGGACCACGAACGGTGTAATGGCACCTGGTCTGCAGGGGTATTCTAAGTTTCGGGACACGAAGCTAGCCTTCTTTTTTCGTTTTTTTAGACCCTGTACCCAAAGGGTAACGGGTATATTAAGTTTGTGGAAATGTACGTCCGTCCGTCCGTCTGGATGAATGAACGGATCTTAGCAACTGTGAGAGCTGGTAATAACCAGTGCAGATTATCCTAATACTGACGCAGCTCACCGCCCCCGCAATTTGTACTTTTAATTTTTGCACTGCACTGCACATTTTTCAAGCATAAATTTTTGTAAAATTTATGTGCAATTGGAGCATAGATTCTACCGATCTTGAAAATTTCATTAAGATTGGTTCATTAGAAAGCGCACAACAAATAATTATTTGCTCAAATAAACGGTAAATCGATTGCGGTCGGTGCTTGATTCTCAGTACTTTTTTTTGTTTTTCATTTTGATTTATTTAGCTTATAACCGAATTGGTACAGGGTCTTTAACATTCGGCAAACTCGACTGCAACGTTTTTAATTGTTTTTCTTTATTTTATGAAGCAAGTCTGTAGTTTTTGAAATTGATGTTTGCGTATAAATAACTCATGGTACCTGAAATAATATATTTAATCTTGCTAAACTCATATTTAACATTTTTTTGTATATATGCTTTCCTCTGATAGGGAGTCGCATGGGTAGGTGAACCGCAAAAAAACTCCTTCTTTGAGCTCACATTTTAATTGTTTCTTTGTAACAATCCCATACAGTTTGGACGAATCTCTTATTCGGAACTCCATAACACTGAAGACGCAGGCCAACAAATCCCGTACAAGTACGAATCCTTCCTCATCGCAGAGTTCCTCGCTGGCGGGAGAATCCGTTGAGGTCAAGGTAGAGATTACCCCGCCCACCAACACGGACCTGGGTTCGGGGGCTAATCTTCCCATCTCGTACTCACTGGATTCCAATTCCACGAATACAATTAGTCCGAATGCCACACTCTGTCCTGAGTTTCCAGGAGGCAAAGCCACGCCCAGCAGCACCAGTCCACAGTCCCGAAAACTCTCCGAACTCACACCGGACAATCTCTTGAACCCCAACAGCTTTAACCGGTTACCTAACTCTACGGGGGGATCTAGCTCCCGTCTGTACAAGAAGATCGAGGAGATGATGGACCTTAGTTCTCCTTACAATCACTACAAATGTCTCAGCCCCAGCGAGAGCAACCTCACCCAGTTCTATGACGGTAAATATTTGTATGGGATAGGGGGGGTCGTAGCGGGCGGAACCGGAAGTTGTAATAGAGGCGGCATAGGCAGCGAAGGCGTCTGCTCCTCCACTACGGGAAGCGAAAGCGGGAGCGGGGGCGGATGCGTAGGAGCAGCCCGGTTCGACAACAAGCCCGGCTCCAGTCGTCTGCTGCGTCGCCAGTTCAGCTTGGACCGCGACGACCAGCAGGCGAAGGGAGAGCAGCAGCACCAGCACTCCCTCCAGGCGTCCAATTACGCATCGTTGGTCGGCGCTGCGGTCGGAGGGGGTGGAGGTGGATTAGTTAAGGGATCTATGTTGGACATACCTCTTCTGCACGACACCGCCCGGAGTCCCAAGGGAACGCTAACGCGGGCCCACAAGCAGAATTCGGCCTCGATCACCCAAGACCTGGAGAAGATCGAGGAGATCCCGCTATCACCGGCCTCCTCGCAGCACCATAGCAGCTTGGACAGCAACCTCAACCGCAGTCCGCCTTCAACTGTGGAGGCGCAGTCGCCTCCTTTGCCGCCCCTGGCCCTAAGTCCGCCCTTGGTCTCCGCCCCCACGTCGCCAGGACCCTTGGGGACCCTCAATATGATGTACGCCCACAGTAGCAACAACACCAACGACAACAGTGGAGTGGTCAACAATAATAACCGAGCCCATCCTGGCCAAGAGCTTACGCTTAATGTGGAGCAGCTTCTGAGCAGATAGGGCACAATCTAAGGCCCACGAAGCAGGGCACCCGATCCAAGTTGTTGGTCTTAACCAAAACCAGTTTGAATGTTTGAAAAAAAGGCGGATGATATGATATAACATTCATAATTCGATTAACCTTTTCCAAATTGTTTTCATGGATCTGACATTAAGGCTACTCTTTCGCTTAACTACAACAAAATATAACACACATACACATAAACCTTCTCATTATTATTTATTTAGGTATTTCTAATCCATATAAAATTCGGGAGATCGTCTTAGAGAAGTATTAAGACTGAAATACAAATGCGGAATAATCCCATTCCATAACTATCAATTATCATAAAAAACTATTTTTATAATCGTTATTTCTCCCCATTTAAATTTTTTGTGAAAATGTTGAAAATTAGAAAATAAGAATTTTAAAGAGAGTTTGAAATTTAAAAGCTGAGATTCCCATATATTTAGTAAATGAAGACAAAAAATGATCAGTTAAAAATATAAATTATTTTTTGATCCTGTACCCAAAAGGTAAAGGGTAAATTAAGTTTGTGCAAATGTATGTAACAGGCAGAAGGAGGCGTGGCCGAACCAGGTCGACTTAGCCATGTCCGTCTATCCGTCCGTCCGTTCGACCGGATGCACAAACGAATCTCAGAAACTGTAAGAGCTAGAAGAACCGTATTACCAGTGTATATTCCTCTAATACTGGCCTAGCTGAAGTTTTTATTTTTAGTCGGCGCCACGCCCACCGCCCCCTCAATTTGTATTTTAATGTTTGCAAAGCACAACTTTCAAACTAATTATACCCTTGCAGAGGGTATTATAATTTTGACCAGAAGTTTGTAACGCAGTGAAGGAGACATTTCCGACCCTATAAAGTATATATATTCTTGATCAGCATCACCAGCCATGTCCGTCTGTCTGTCCGTCTGTCTGTCCGTCTGTCTGTCCGTCTGTCTGTCTGTCTGTCTGTCTGTCTGTCTGTCTGTCCGTCTGTCGGTTGCTATGTAAACTAGTCCCTCAGTTTTAAAGCTATCGTGCTGAAACTTTGCACCGACCCTTCAATCTGTTGCAGGTAGTATATAAGTCGGAACGGCCGGAATCGGAACACGATTGGGAAAAAGTGTTAAAATTTCGCCATTTTTAAAGATAATTTGTTTATTTCTTGGAAAACTCTATTTAATAGCAATTTTCACATATCCTGAAAGTTTCATCAAAATCGGACTACTATATCCTATAGTTGCCATAGGAACGATGGGAGAAAATGGGTCATTGAGCATAACTCTGGTGTTTTTCAAGACAATTCATTCATTCTTGAGAAAAACAGTTTTCATAGACAGTAAAGCCTTTTTAGAAATTTAAAAACCCAAAAATTGGATAACTATATCCTATAGCTGCCATACAACATTGATTGATTGAACATCGATTGAACAGTTTGAAAGCAACTAGCCTGCAAGGGTATTCTAAGCTTCGGGTACCGAATATTGGTTAATTAGAAAGCGTACAATAAATACCCAAAGTTTACCGGCGCTAACAACAAGCAATCTGTTTATTTGGTCAAGTACACGGTTAAATCGCTTGCGTTCGGTGGTTGATTTTTCTCGGAAATGCAGCTGAGATCGCACTACTTTCATATACATATGTATATATACATATGTAATATATTGGTATGGTGGTGCACTGGTAGGACTTCTGACCAGCAACACGAACGTCACAGGCTCGGAACCCAGACCAGACTCGGTATTTTTATACCCTTGCAGAGGGTATTATAATTTTGACCAGAAGTTTGTAACGCAGTGAAGGAGACATTTCCGACCCTATAAAGTATATATATTCTTGATCAGCATCACCAGACGAGTCGATCTAGCCATGTCCGTCTGTCTGTCTGTCCGTCTGTCTTTCTGCCCGTCTGTCTGTCGGTTGCTATGTAAACTAGTCTCTCAGATTTAAAGCTATCGGGCTGAAACTTTAAACCAATCCTTTAAACTGTTGCAGGTAGTATATAAGTCGGAACGCCCGGAATCGGAACACTACATCACATAGCTGCCATAGGAACGATTGGGAAAAAGTGTCATAAATCCGCCATTTTTAAAGATATTTTGTTTATTGATTAGGAAACCCTTACTATTTAAACAGATCCTGAAAGTTTTATTAAAATCGAACAACTATATCCTATAGCTGCCATAGGAACGATGGGAGAAAATGAGTCATTGAGCATAACTCTGGTGTTGTTCAAGACAATTAATTTATTATTGAGAAATACAGTTTCCATAGACATTAAAGCCGATTTAGAAAATTAAAAACCCAAAAATGGGATTACTATATCCTATAGCTACCATACAAACGATTGAACGGTTGAAAGCAACTAGTCTGCAAGGGTATTCTTGGCTTCGGGTACCGAAGCTAGCCTTCATTTCTTGTTTAGTTTTTTTTTGGTTTTGATTTATTTTGCTTATAACCAAATTGGTACATGGTCTTTAACAGTCCGGAAACTCGACTAACGTTCTTACTTGTTATACCCTTGCAGAGTGTATTCTAATTTTGACCAGAAGTTTGTAACGCAGTGAAGGAGACGTCTCCGACCCTATAAAGTATATATATTCTTGATCAGCATCACCAGCCATGTCCGTCTGTCTGTCCGTCTGTCTGTCTGTCCGTCTTTCCATCTGTCGGTTGCTATGTAAACTAGTCTCTCAGTTTTAAAGCTATCGAGCTGAAACTTTGCACCGACCCTTCAATCTGTTGCAGGTAGTAAATAAGTCGGAACGGCATGAATCGGAACACTACATCACATAGCTGCCATAGGAAACTTATACTTTTATTAATGACTATTTTGACTTATCCTGAAAGTTTCATTAAAATCAGACCACTATATCCTATAGCTGCCATAGGAACGTTGGAAGAAAATGGGTCATTGAGCATAACTCTGGTGTTTTTAAGACAATTAATTCATTCTTGAGAAATACAGTTTTCATAAGCCTTTAAGCCTTTTTAGAAATTTAAAAACCCAAAAATCGGATTACTGTATTAGCTTACTTGTTTTGCAATGTAAAGGGTTTTTATATGAATTTTAGCAGTTGGCTTTCTAACTGTTAATAACATCGACCCGATCTGTTTAAAAGACCCTTTATATGGTGGTGCAATAGTTAGGATGTCTTGCTCATAACACGGATATCCTTAGTTCGAGAATGAGACTCGGTAGTTTTTTTATGCATTTTGTTTGTTCGTTCTTGATTTCTTTAGCTGACAACAAAATTGGAACAGATTGTTTAGCAGTCGGAAAACTCGACTGTAACGTTCATACTTGTTATAAATATTATTTACCTTAAAATCCGAAATCCTCCAAGTTATTCTCTTTATGCCCTTTGGTGTTATATCGTGTCACCCGAATGCTGGCGTGTGTGTGGTGTGAATGCTGTGAACAATTTGCCAAAGTTGTGAAGTGAAAAGCAAAGTACCTCGATGCAGGCCAACCTGGTTCCAGCTGCAACAAAAGTACAATTTAGTTGAACATTAGTTAAACTTGTGGTTAGCACAAGAGTTATTGTCTATTGTCCATACAATTAATCAGCATTAAGACAAACAAAAAGTAGTCCCTAGATACAATACGATACAGTTTTTAATTTATGTTACCAAAGAAGTACAAATACGAGTATAATTAAAGTTATTTGATACGCTCTAACTTTTATATATAATTATACCCTTCCAGAGGGTATTGTAATTTTGACCAGAAGTTTGTAACGCAGTGAAGGAGACATTTCCAACCTTGATCAGCATCACCAGGCGAGTCGATCTGCCATGTCCGTCTGTCTGTCCGTCTGTCGGTTGCTAGGTAAACTAGTCTCTCAGTTTTAAAGCTATCGGACTGAAACTTTGCACCCACCCTTCAATCTGTTGCAGGTAGTATATAAGTCGGAACGGCCGGAATCGAAACACTATGTCACATAGCTGCCATAGGAACGATTGGGAAAATGTGTCATAATTTCGCCATTTATAAAGATATTTTATTTATTTTTTAGAAAACTCTTATTAATGACTATTTTAACATATCCTGAAAGTTTCATCAAAAGCAGACCTCTATATCCTATAGCTGCCATAGGAACGATGGGAGGACATGTGTCATTGAGCATAACTCTGGTGTTTTTCAACACAATTAATTCATTCTTGAGAAATACAGTTTTCATAGACATTAAAGCCGTTTTAAAAATTAAAAACCAAAAAATCGAATTACTTTATTCTATAGCTGACCTACAAACGATCAAACGGTTTGAAAGCAAATAGTCTTCGAGGGAATTCTAAGCTTCGGGTACCGAGGCTAGCCTTCCTTTCTTGTTAGACCCTGTACCCAAAGGGTAAGGGTATACTAAGCTTGTGCAAATGTTTGTAACAAGCAGAAGGAGGTGTGGCAGACCCCACAAAGTATATATGTTCTTGATCAGCATGACGAGCTGAGTCGATATAGCCATGTCCGTCTGTCCGTCCGGATGAACACACGGAACTCAGCAACTATAAGAGCTAGAAGAACCATATTACCAGTGTAGATTCTCCTAATTATGACGCAACTGAAGTCTATTCTATTACCGCCCCCGCAATTTGTACTTTTAAGTTTTGCACTGCCCTGCATTGCACAGTTTTCAAGCTAACATTTTTTTAAAAATACACATGCAATTGAAGTATAGTTTTCTACCGATCCTGAAAATCTGTTTATTTGCTCAAACAAACTGGAAATCGCTTGCTTTCGGTGGTTGATTTTTCTCGGAAGTGCCGCTGCAGCTGCCACTGAAAAAAATGGTGTGGTCGAATGGTTACGACGTTCGATCTTGCAACGTTATTGCAACGTTTGCAAGTTAAATGCTCTCAAAATTTTCGTGGCAGGTATATGTTTCATATAGTGTCCGATTTCCCAAGAATAATTATCTTGAAAAAAACTAAGTTATGTTCAATTATATATTTTTCTGCATCGATCATATGAAAGCTATATGATGTAGAAGTCCGATTTAAATTAAATGGCTTACTTTGTTCAACATGTGCTATTCTTCATCTCGCAACATTATTTAACCCTTTATAAAAACCGTTTATGTAATAAGTTTATAGTTTTAAAATCGGGATATAGCTACTTTATTGAACTGTAGTACTACCAGTTCAATATTGTGTAGCTATTTTCAACTGAAGTACTGCTTTAATAAAAACTGTTGGTAACATAAACTGAAATACCAACTTTAATTTTCAACAGTATTAACAAGACTCAAAAGAAAGCAATCCAAATTCGAATCAAAAAGTTACTTTTATACGGGCTCTCTGTAGTAATCAAAATATCGACAAGTATTAAATGTAAGAATTATGGCTGTTACTTTGATGCACTCGCATTGGTTTTTACTTAAGGATATTTATAATATATATACCTGCACATATATAAGTGTACATGGTGTTCCTTTAAAAATCAACAAAATAATTCGAAATTGACTTCAGTCGGAATATTAGTAAATATATCGCATATGTGAATTTAGTTTTCTAAAGACTATCGTTGTTACTTATAAATGAAGCGAAACTATACGGAAAATGTAAGATTCACCATGGAATCGATAATGGTTTATCTCGCTGTCTACGATACATGGTATATTTTGTAAGTGCTCTACGGACATGATGTTTAGTCTAGTCGGATTGTAAACTACTCTCACCCAGTCCATGTATGTCGAACATTCAATAAAATCTAACCGCATAGACTAAAAATTATATATGTATGTATATATAAAGACAACTCTCTAGCTAATTCAAGTGGAATGTAATACAGCTAACTCACACTAACCCAGAATACTTTTATAACGTACCCAATCCTAGTTTTAAGGATATTCTTATCGCATCAGCCATTCATATATATAAATGCTTTTTAGTTTCGTTTCCTGCATATTTCAAGGGCTTCTGAAATTTGCGACAATTACCATGTCAATTAAGTCGAGCCGAACACTTAAAACTCAGCAGTATCACCAAAAAAATACACATTCGTTGAATAGTTTATTAATCTTTGAATTTTTTATTTCACTTCTTTTAAATGTGAATTTCATGTTCCGCCCGAATCAAAACCAATTTATAGCATACGAATAAATAAATGTATAAACCTATTTAAAACTCATGCACTGTTGTCATTGTAAATGTCACAGAAACACAAACCAGGCAGCAATCACTTTGTGGAAATAAACGAGCTTGACAGGTCGAACAACAGGGCCCATGTCCTCTTAGATTGCCCTCAAAGGGATTAAATGATGCCGCTGGGAGTCTTGCGCTGCTTATCTTTTTATTAGTGCTGGCAGATTTTCCAATATATACATTTTTTTTCAAATTTTCACTTCAGTTTCGCATAAAACTAATACAAAATGACTACTTTTAATTGTGCTGCAAAGCTGTCAAATATTATTTTTTTACGATTTACTTTAAAAACAAATCATATAAAATGTTGAATTCAGAAATAAACTGTAGGCTCAATTTTAAATGTTTTGGATGAAAACTATTATTAAATTTTCATAGCATTACAGTTTCGCGGCTTTAGATGGAAAAATAAATAAATATTCATTAAAAAAAATGTTCATCGAACTTGTTATTAAAAAAGAAAAACATATTTAACACATTTTTCCAGAATATTCGAAAAAACGGTTAAACTAATGATTTTTAATAGCCACGTGTGAGTCCAAAAAAGGTTTCATGTTTTTTTATATATATTTTTTTTTTAAATCATTTTTCGTATTTCTTAACTGATGCCCAAGTTTTTTTTTGTGATTTCTCTTTTATTGGAAGTACGCTGGCAATTTTTGTGTATTCATTTTTTTCAATTGGTTTATGAGGAGCTGCTCAGAGGAGTTCTCGTTCTCGTTCTCTATGTAATACCTAAGCAAATGCTATTCCTCCTCATCCTTGTCCTTCCGATGGGATTTTTTCTTCTCGCTCCGACTGGAGGACACGAGTGCGGTCAAATTGCTGCTTCCGCTGGCTTTACTGCTTCGGTCGGCTCTATCTTTCTCGCGGGACTTGGACTTGCGGCGGCTTGACTTTTCGCGGGATCGGGAACGTTCGCGCCGCGAACTCTCTTTGTCCTTATCTTTTTCTTTGTCCTTATCCTTGTCCTTGTCTTTCTCTTTGTCTTTGTCCTTTTCTTTGTCTTTTTCTTTTTCCTTGTCCCGAGATCGCTCCTTGTCGCGATGTCGCTCTCGCTCCTTAAGATCGCGCTCCTTGCGCTTCTCCTCCTTCAGCAGATGCAGATAGTCCTCAAAATACTCCTCGCGATATGAGGAGTCCAAGATCCGGTATCGCGGATCCTGCTCGAACTTCTTCTTGATGTCGTACCATCTCGTGTGTCGCTCGATGTCGTGGCGTTCACGCAGCATGTCCAGAAAGTCCTTGCGCAGCTATACAATATCATACATTTAAATTCAAATTTTATTGGTAAACTTTTTTATAGTCTCCAACCTGATCCTTCTTTAATTGCTTTTCTTTCTCGCGTCGCCTACGCTCCCGCTCGTCTTCATAGTTGCCGCGATCTGAAAAGAAAATGAAAAAAATATTGAAAATTTTTGGGTATTTTAAAAAATAAAAAAATTTTCGTCGTATTTTTTGTTATTAATGTGTAACTTAAGTTATAATTTATAGGTGGTATATGTATATTTTCGTATTGATTTAAATACAAATTAAATAGAAAAAACACATTACCGCCCATGGCCATTCTCTGTGGCGGCATGCCCATCCGCATTTGAGGCGGTGGTCCACTGCCCATCATCATGCCCGGCGGCGGTCCCATGTCTGAAAAAGGTTTCCAGGATTAGTCCAACTTGCCAGCAAAACCAGTTTGTTTTACGGAACTCACTCATATTTGGCGTCATGCGCATATTGGGCGGCATCATGCCGCGCAAGTTGGGCGGCGGACCGCCCATTTGCGGCGGGGGGACACTCATACCCGGTGGTGGCATGCCTGGCGGAGGTTGCTGCATGTGCGCATGGCCGGGGGTTAGCTCCTTTATGCCGCTAGGTACCCAGCCAGCGTTATCACTGCCCCACTGCGATTCCTGCGTAGGCTCGTACCCGTAGTCGAAGGGTTCCGGCTCGTGGAAGAACGGCTCTTCGGAAGCGCCAGGCGGTGGGAAGTTGGGCGCCATGGGTCCGAGGCCGCCGCGCGAGTACTCTCGGCATTCTGCGGTCATAACCTGGATGGCGTTCTCCTTTACCCCACCACCCCTCTCACCACCCCTTTCACCACCCGTGGTGGTAATTGGCCGCGGTGGCCGCTGCATCAGATTCATTCCGGATCGCGATTGGTGTTGCATCATAGGTGGTGGCATTCCAGGTGGAGGCATCTGCATTCCACCTTCGCCGGCCATGCCCATGGTTTGAATGCTGTGCAGGCCAGGTGGTCCGATGCTCATGCCGCCGTCAGCCAATATCCCAATCGGAGCGTTCTGACTCACATTCTGCGTGAGACTGGCCAGGCCCACACCACTCTCCGCCACCCGGAAGCGCTTCTGGCGTTCGCAGTAGGCTCGCCACGTCTCTTCGTTGAAGCCGTAATTGAAATAGTCCGTGATGTCGGCACCGGGCTTGCGCCACGGTTTCTCCTCTAGCGAGTCAATGCTAAACTCATGCACGGCCACGCCGTTGATAGTGCCGGCGCCCTCAAAATCTTCAATGCTGAACTTTCCCGCTTGGGCCGCAGGCTTGGCTTTATCTCCCGCAGCCCCACTTCCTCCGGCCAGCAGATTTGGCCGCTGCTTGATGTTGTAGGTGCTGGGCGCCTGCTTGATGTCACCGATGACCACGTTGATGTCGTCGTCAGAGTCGTCATCGTCATCTTCGTCTGAGCCAGAGCCATTCCTTTCTCTTTCTCGTCTGGCGCTGGTCCCATCGGTCATCTCCTCGTCCTCTTGATCTTGAGGAGAGTGCGATTCTGCCCGATCTACATCCCGGTTTCGATCTCGCTCCCGCTCTCTCTCGCGGTCTCGATCCCTTCGGCTTCGGCTGCTGCCGCTATCTGTGGTATCCGGCAGCGCCTCCTCGTCCTCTTCCATTTCCTGTGCAGGGTCATCGAACTCGTGGTACTCGGGATCCTCCTCCTTTGGATATCGTCTGTGGGGATCTTCCTCTGCGTTGTCTCCCCCCACTGCAACGCATCCGGACTTCTCGCCAGACACTACGGCGGCCAAAGCCTGTGCCTCCGCAGCAGCCTCGTGCTCCGCCGTTAGCAAGTCGCCGCCGTTGCCCAGCTCTCCGGTGGTGGAGTCAGGGTTGGAGGTGCCGTACAGCCAGCTGTCCTCGTTGGTGTCGTCTGCCATGGTGTGTACTATGCCTGATCCTCAGTCTGCCTTAGTCTTAGATTACCGGTGGGCGAAATTTCCACAGAAAACAAAATTGTCGCGGTGTTTCGATGCCACAGCGTCCCCTTTGCTTGCAAAATTTGCGGTGCTGGAACGAACAGCTGTACTTGCGCCCATCAGCACTCTGTTAATATTCAGCTCTCTGTTAATGTGAGCTCGACCGATAGCTCGACAACTTATTTTATTATCGACATTAGTGATGAGCAATTTTTGAGTGATTTTTAAATTTTTAAAGCTTGTCTGGCGGAAGTGGCTGCAATGCACTCCGAGTCCACCGCCTGCCCGTAGGTCCGTCTGTCTGCCAGTTGCTATTTAAACTAGTTTCTCAGTTTGTAAGCTTAAAATGGTCTTAAAATGTACCCAAAGCCTTCATTCTGTTGCAGGTAGTATATGAGTCGGAAATCCACAATTTTTAAGATAAACACTATTTAATGAACATTTTAACCTATCCTGAAAGTTCCATAAAAATGAATGAAAAAAGTAAAAACATTACAGTCGAGTTTCCCGACTGTTAAATACCCTGTTCCAATTTGGTTATAAGCAAATTAAATCAAGAACGACAAACCTGAGACATCCGTGTTAACACCGTAAAAAAAATGTCATCTGCATCAGTATTAGGAGAATCTACACTGGTAATATGGTAACTCTAGGTCATACAGTTTCTGGGATCCGTTCGTTTATCCGAACGATCAGACGGACATGGCTATATCGACTCAGCTCGTCATGTTTTTTTTTTACCCTTTGGATACAGGGTCATCAAATGCGATTTTTTAATACATAAAAAAATTACCAAAAATGTAAAAAGAATAATTATAATAATTATTGTCGAACTTCTTAAGCTTCCCCTATGCCTGGTAAAGGTTTTTTAAATTCCACACAATGTTAAAATATGTTAACCATTACGTTGCTGTAATTTGTTGCAACGGAAATTTAAATTGCGTAACTGAATGGGGTATTCTTTTGATTTAATGTACCAGGCGAACAGAAAGCCCAAGAAAGTGACAAACGATAAAATATGAATTTGAAACTAACGGAGTTTCCATTTCAAGTCAAAAAATTATTAATGACCTTCTTGGCGCCTAGTACTTACTTTCTGAAATCCCATACAATGCCAACAAATTTGAACACATACATTGTTTTAATTTGTTGTAACGAAAACTGTAGCCGAGTCACTGAATATGATGTTCTTCGATTCAAAGATCACAATCAACAATTTGTATACCCTTGCAGAGGGTATTATAATTTTGACCAGAAGTTTGTAACGCAGTAAAGGAGACATTTCCGACCCTATAAAGTATATATATTATTGATCATCATCACCAGCCGAGTCGATCTAGCCATGTCCGTCTGTCTGTCCGTCTGTCTGTCTGTCTGTCTGTCTGTCTGTCTGTCTGTCTGTCTGTCCGTCTGTCTGTATGTCGGTTGCTATGTAAACTAGTCTCTCAGTTTCAAAGCTATCGGGATGAAAGTTTGCACCGACCCTTCAATCTGTTGCAGGTAGTATATCAGTCGGAACGGCCGGAATCGAAACACTACATCACATAGCTGCCATTGGAACAATTGGAAAAAAGTGCCATAAATTCGCTATTTTTCAAGATAATTTTTTTTTTTTTAAACTCTTTTTAATGACTATTTTAACTTATCCTGAAAGTTTCATCAAAATCGGACTACTATATCCTATAGCTGCCATAGGAACGACGTCAGAAAATGGGTCATTGAGCATAACTCTGGTTTTTCAAGACAATTAATTTATTCTTGATAAATACAGTTTTAAAGCCGATTAAAAAAATTAAATCCAAAGATCGGATCACTATATCCTATAGCTGCCATACAAACGATCAACCAGTTTGAAGGGTATTCTAAGCTTGGGGTACCGAAGCTAGCCTTCCTTTCTTGTTTTTTTTTTATCAATTCATTCAATGTAAATTTGTAATATATTTTCGAAATTTATGTAGCGGTTAGTTCTCAGACTCTTTTAAGGTATGCCATTATGCCAATCCTACTGAAATTCAGAAAGTTGTGAGCTAAAAAGTGATCCCATTTTCGGAAATAGTTGTAGCTTACATATTAATTTAATATTTTATAAAAAGGATTTTCTAAACTTCGGACCCCGAAGCTTTCTTTCTTGTTCTATGTAAGCTAAACTCTTAGCTATAAAGTTTACTTCATACGAGTATAAATTGCTGTATTAGCACATACATTTTCCCGAAAGTTTGCTAAGTTTATTTATCGATAATATCAGAAACTTTAGAAACCCGTTAAATATAGTAGAGGTAACATGAATATCTATGCCCAATTGGTTGCGAATATCTTCCAGTGGTATTCGCCAATTGGGATTTTAATGGTAATATTGATAAAATTAAATGTTTTATTTTATATGAAAATAAAATATTCAATATTAATAAACACCAGAGTTATGGTCAATGACCCATTTTCTCCCATCCTATGACAGCTGTAAGATATAGTGGTCCGATTTTGATACGATTTTTGGATAGGCTAACATATGTAGTTATTTAAAATTGATTTATAAAGAATCAACCAATTATCTTAAAAAATGACACCTTTTTCCCAATTGTTCCTATGGCCGCTATGTGATGTTGTGTTCCGACTTATATACTACCTGCAACAGAGTTTGTGCAAAGTTTCAGCCCGATAGCTTTAAAGAGACTAGATTGCGAAGAAACAGACAGACGGACAGATGGACATGGCTAGTTCGAATCGACTGGTGATGCTGGTCAACAATATATATACTTTATAATATAATACCGTCTGAAAGGGTATACAAACAATAATGCCCAATTTTGTATTACCGTTTCTATGGCAGCTATTCCGATTCCTGCTGTTTAGACTACTGCCGGCTTCAGATAGAAAGAAATGTTTAAAGTTGCAGTTAAAATCTGACAGACTAATTTGCGTGGCAACGGACAGACAGACATGGCTGGATGGATTCGGCTTTTAATGCTGATTAATAATTTTTTGAGAGATATATAAGTTAATTCGTCAGATTCTCTATTCTCAGAGAACGGACTTTAATGTAATAGAGAATTTTATAGCTTACATAAATAAATAAAGAAACCCTTGCTTACAAGTAACTAGATCGTGCGATGAGACAATATTTATATATTATTTGTTACGAAACTGCAAAATGATGCATTATAAATACACCGCTGGTTTTGGGTTAGACGCATTCAGTTTTCCACACAAATTTGTTTTATATTTATTTTTATTTAATGATTATTGAAATTTTCTAAAACGGAATTAATGTCTATGAAAACTGTATTTCTTAAGAATGAATTAATAGTCTTGAAAAACTCCACAGTTATTACAATGACCCATTTTCTCCATTCCTATGGCAGCTATAAGATATAGTTGTCAGATTTTGATGAAACTTTCAGGATATATCTTGATATCTTGAAAAATAGCGAATTTATGTCACTTTTTTCCAATCATTTCTATGGCAGCTATGTGATGTAGTGTTCCGATTCCGGCCATTCCCACTTATATACTACGTGCAACAAATTGAAGGGTCGGTGCAAAGTTTCAACCCGATAGCTTTAAGACTGAGAGACTAGTTTACATAGCAACCGATAGACAGACAGACAGACAGACAGACAGACAGACAGACAGACAGACAGACAGACAGACTTACAAAAAAAAATCGAACGGCTTAAAGGCAACTGGTCTAAGCTACCGGGTAGCCTTCCTTTCTTGTTCAAGTTGCATCCGATACATACATACCTATGCATGCATGTTGGGAAATGTTTGAAGCGCTTCAGGCTGCAAAAGTTATTTATCGAATACTTTGTAAAAACAGAGATATCAGCTAACGTTTAATGATGTATTTTGTAATAGTCTAAAAATCGAAGGAATATCAGCATGGTAGATTTGTGAACCCAAGCGCACAGAGAGTTACACCCCCTTGATGTCGTCGTTGTTTACCCAATATATCAGAATAAAGGACTTCTACTTGGACACGTGAAGTGGCTAGCGCGCGTCCAATCACAGAGCAAAACACTAATTGTTTACAAATTGTTAACACGCTTCGCAATGGTAGTATATGATTGTCACTTTTGACGCGCAACGCCCCTGCTAGGAGAGGGGCAAACAGAAAACCACAAATCACTCTTTAAGCACAATACACTTAACAATTCGTGGTAAAGCCAAGAAAAATGACAAATTCTCGAACTAAAATATAATACATACAAATGCCATATAAATATACTAAAATATTTTTAAAATATAATTAAATTATTAAACGCGAGGGCATATTTTTGCAAGGTGATCTGAACACAAAAAAATTTTCCTCAATTATCCATTTTATATTATAAAATAATCGAATAATGCAACTAATACTTAAAAAAAACTTTTAATAATAATTTCCATGAAGCTATACTCATTTTGTATGTACCTTTGATACGATGCTAAATGAAGTTGGTGCAAATGTGTGTACCTGAAGTATTTTCAGGGTGGCTTCCAAAGACTTCATTGATAATACTTGATGTATTATCAACAACCTTTGCCTCTACAATTTTTTAAAAGTGTATCTGGTTTGCATATCATTTGCGGGACAGATAACCTGGACGCATATAAATCAGTCAATATCCTGGATTACCTGATTCAGTCGAAGGAGACTTCCATTGGCTGCGGTACCATGTCCACCTTTAGTGACTGCGCCGTGTGCGGTGACCAAAGTTCCGGGAAGCACTACGGCGTGGCCTGCTGCGACGGTTGCTCGTGTTTCTTTAAGCGGAGTGTACGGCGCGGCAGTAGCTACGCCTGTATCGCAATCGCCGGCAATTGCGTGGTGGACAAGGCGAGAAGGAACTGGTGCCCGTCCTGCCGCTTTCGACGATGTTTGTCGGTTGGAATGAATACTTCTTCCGTTCAGGAAGAGCGGGGTCCACGTAACCAAAAAATAACCGTTTATCGAAACTCACGCCGGAGCCCGGCCTCAGCCCTGCCCTCCCCAGTTTACTCGGCTCACCCGCAGGCATTGCATTTTCAAATTCTAGCCCAGGTCCTGGTAACTTGCCTGCGTCAGGCAAAGTCTAACGAGCAGTTCGCCTTACTGAACCGAGATCAACAGGAAGTCATTCTGCAGATGGTGTGGAGCGAGATATTCATCCTTCGCGCCTCCCATTGGTCGCTTGACATTAGCGCCATGATCGAGGAATGCGGTGATGAGCAGCTCAAGCGCCTTATCTTTGGGGCCCAGCAAATGCGTGCCGACGTATTTGAGTTAAACTTGTTAGAGACTCTTATTCTGTTCAGAAAAGGTACGAATTTGGTATATGGATGTTTACTGCAATTATCCTATCAAGAGCGTAATATTCCTGTGGAGACTAGCTTGCTTAGATAAAGCCAGATGGACAAGGCTTATCCATTTTAAACTAATTCAATAATTACTTTTCTTTTCAGAGGTTTTCAGGTCAGAATCTAAAAACTTATTCCATGCCTTTTCCAGAATTGGCCGTCAGTGCCGAATATGCTATCTTACTCGGGACTTACTCGAACTCTGCTTTGGTGTCCTTGGCTCGATATACCCTCCAGCAATCGAATTACTTGCGATTTGGACAGCTACTTCTGGGTCTAAGGCAGCTGTGCTTGCGACACTTCGACTGCGCATTGTCCTGCATGTTTCGCTGTGTGGTCCAAGATATATTGAAAACACTTTAAATATAAATTGAATAAATTTACCAAATTTAATAACCGTCTTAATTTGAATACCGTTGTCAAACAATTGTTTCCACTATAGTTATGACACAAATTCATGTAAGCAAATAATGTTAGCTTGCTGATCAAACAATCACATGGTTTTTTATCGTTTTGCAAAGTTGGTAAACGAATAATGCGAATTAGCACAATTTTTGTTGTCTGTGGGCAAAGGTCTTAAATAGTTGGGGGAGCTCGAATGCTGCTTTCATACTTGTTTTTATACCCTTGCAGAGGGTATTATAATTTTGACCAGAAGTTTGTAACGCAGTGAAGGAGACATTTCCGACCCTATAAAGTATATATATTCTTGATCAGCATCACCAGCCGAGTCGATCTAGCCATGTCCGTCTGTCTGTCCGTCTGTCTGTCCGTCTGTCTGTCCGTCTGTCGGTTGCTATGTAAACTAGTCCCTCAGTTTTAAAGCTATCAGGCTGTAACTTTGCACCGACCCTTCAATCTGTTGCAGTTAGTATATAAGTCGGAACGGCCGGAATCGGAACACTACATCACATAGCTGCCATAGGAACGATTGGGAAAAAGTGCCAAAATTTCGCAATTTTTCAAGATAATTTATTTATTTTTTAGAAAACTCGTTTAAATGACTAATTTAACTTATCCTGAAAGTTTCATCAAAATAGGACCACTACATCCTATAGCTGCCATAGGAACGATGTGAGAAAATGGGTCAACGATGGTGTTTTTCAAGACAATTAATTCATTCTTGAGAATGCCGTTTTAGAAAATTAAAAACCAAAAATCGGATCAATATATATTATAGCTGCCGTACAAACGATAAAACGGTTTAAAAGCAACTAGTCTGCAAGGGTATTCTAAGCTTCGGGTACCGAAGCTAGCCTTCCTTTCTTGTTTTTAATAGTTTAATATTTTTTAAGGAAAGAAAGAAAATTACTAACTTGATCGATACACAAAGTCTGATTGAAATTGAACTACAAGGAACGAGTATACGATTTTAGAGCAATTAGTCTAAAAGGGTAACATGTTAAGCCCTTGTTAAAGGAAACCCAGCGACTTAGTCGTATCCGACTCTATAAAGTATGTACATTTTTCATCAGCATCAAATAATAAGTTGATCTAGTCTTGTCCGTTTGTCTGTAAATAAAAACATTACAGTCGAGTTCCCCGATTGTAAAACACCCTGTACCGATTTTGTTCTAAGCTAAATAAATCGGGAATGAAAAAAAAAAATGCAAAAAAGAACGACCGAGCATGTGGGGATCGAACATGGGATCTCAAAGTTATAAGCCAAACGTCAGTTTTACGCAAAAACAAATAAAATACAAATATATTGAAGGTACACATTCTCATGTTAAGGGTCTTTCAAATAAAGCGGGTCGGTATTATTAACATCGTCAATCGAATTATTAATGTTATTAACAGCGTTGTTATTAACATCGACCCACTCTATTTAAATGACCCTTTACTTGAAGGTATTGCGTTCTAACAGGCAGTCACTAGAAAGTCAACTTGAACAATTCCATTTTGCAGTGTTTCTTAAATAATAATATAGTCATATCCCATTTTTGGTTTCTAATTTTCTAAAACGGCTTTAATGTCTATGAAAACTGTATTTCTCAAGAATGAATTAATTATTATGTTATGCTTATGCTTAATGACCCATTTTCTCCCATGGTTCCAGCTATAGGATCCAATTTTTATGAAACTTTTAGGATATGTTAAAATGGTCATTAATAAAAGTTGTCTAAGAAATAAGTAAAATGTATTTTAAAATGGCGAATTTAAGGTACTTTTTCCCAATCGTTCCTATGGCAGCTATGTGATGTAATGTTCCGATTCCGGCCGTTCCGAATTATATACTACCTGCAACAGATTGAAGGGTCGGTGTAAAGTTTCAGCCCGATAGCTTTAAAACTGAGAGATTCGTTTACTAGTTTTCGAAATAACCATTTATTTGTTGTTCTCTGTAGACCTTGCATATTTCTATTGCGCGACCTAATTAACCAAACCTAATGAATTTTTCAGGATCCATAGAAGTGGATGCTCACATTGCGTGTGTAAAATATACTTCATATGCATCAGTATTAGAAGAGTCTACACTGGTAATAAGGTACCTCTAGCTCATACAGTTTCTGGGATCCGTTCGTTTATCCGAACCAACAGACGGACACGGCTGTATCTATTCAACTCGTTAGCTGATCAATAATATATATACTTTGTGGGGCTGCCACTCCTCCATTTGCCTGTTACATACATTTTCACAATCTTAATTATACATATACATGCACATATGTAAAATATCATAAATACTCAGAGCATTGCCGAATATGAAAAATATTCAAATTTCTTGCATTCGGCTTCGAATTGCCAGACTAGTTCAACAGAGTTGCCGTTCTGTTCAAGAATAGGGTTGAAAATAGAAATGAAAGTCTTGATCGACTTATCGATAGGTTCTTAAAACACACCTCATCGCTAACAACAGCAACTTACAGTGTCTGCCGTCTTTCTGTAATTATTTTATATATTTAACCAAATAACAGAAATTGTAAGCTAATTTGCTAAGAAAACTAATAGACAGATGACGCGCGTGGTGGCAAATTACCTACAAACGTAATCGTCGCCGTTTTAGGGCGAAACACACTGCAGATGGCTTTTCCTTCTGCTGCGCTTCCTCTGTCGGCCATTAAAAAAAAAAGAGAAAACGGGAAAACAATACCAAACGTGTATGTGTTGTGTGCTGTGAAGTGTTGTCGTGGGCTCGAAAACACCTAAAGGCCATTGGAAAAGCTGGAGAGTGGCAAATTAAAGCGAAAAATTGTCAACAGTTGCTAAGAAGCATTGAAACGGAGTACAGGGTGCCACCGCGGTTGCCAATCAAGGGGCATATGCACCTGCAGTGAGTTCAAGTGTCTCGTGCGGAGAGTGTTGAAGAAGGTGGTGGAGAGTGTAGACCGGCGAAGAAGGAGAGAGCGGAGAGGGAGTTTCATTCATAAAAAGAGTGCACCGCACCAGTCCACAACGCACACATCTGCATTGATTTTTCCAACACGATCCAGTGTTTTTTGGTTTTACTAAGCAATTAAAGTGGTTTTCATGCACCACATATTCGGGATTAACATATTTCTGTTACCGTTTTTTCAGAAAAAATACAAATATTACGGGAGATGTCAACCAGCTGGTACCTACAGGGTGATCTAACCAAACACCTTTTGCCACTACATAGCAGTCATTGTGGCACAAAACAAGACAAGACATTAGCATAGAGCACAAACAACATTCGAGTTGGCATTTCCGCCCCAACGGAACATGTCCATCCCCTAGATACTTTTAGGACACACGCACACACAAATGCATATCAGTTTAGCGCGGACACATGTAAAGGGTTTGTGATGTGTGTGTGTGTGTGTTGGGGGGGGGGGGGGGGG
>JAJJHY010008761.1:128140-247951 GCA_021224005.1 Drosophila setifemur | reverse complement strand
AAGAGAAGAAATATAAAAGGCATAACATTTCCGCCTGCTGCTATCGGCTGGCGTCTAAGACAAAACAAAAATAGAAAAAGTCGCAGCTTCGTATCTAGCGGATATACGATTATGGGTGGACATTATGAACAACTCGATTTAATAATACAGAACCAATATCAAATACTCTTACAAGTAAAATCCAGATCAATTTGAACTTAAAAAAATTGCGTTCGGCAGTTTTCATACATAGATTAATATTCTTTAATCAGCATTTTTACCAAAATGCGGTATTCTAGAATCATCGCTTCAATAAAATAATAAAATTCAAAAGTCCGTATATGTTTGTATGTATGTTATTTCAGCACTTGGAACTAGCGCCACTCAGTGTACTTGCAACACGCCATAATTGTAGTTCTTCTTGCTGGCGTTGTTGCAACATTCAGCGGCGGCGCCACTTAAGAGACAAGTCCACTCCTTTTCCCCCCACTTTCCACTCTTTACCTTAATCACTAATTTAAATGTCGCAAGTGTGGCGATGTACCTGTGCGATGTTGAGTGTACTTTCCTCATTAGGAATAATAATTTCTGCGGGCAGAACAAATCATTAAGAGTGTACAAAATAATAGTTTATTGATTTTATGTGGAGTTTGACAAACAGCAACGGAAATAGAATGCGATACACTGTTAACCCAATTTTGGGCACCTACACGCTCCCTAAAACTTTGTGTTGTCTTATCTAAAAGAGAAATTCGAAATATACCTAAAGATCTTCGGCAAGAAGCCAACAAACCTACTTATACCCATGCGATACAAATTCTTATACACGCACGGGTTGTAGTTGTTGCCAGTTTTCACATTCAAGTCCACTGTTACCTTGTCTTCGTCCTCTTCCCTCGACTGCGTTGACTCTCGCACGTTGACGTTGATAAATGAATCATACAAGCAGCGCAGTCGGCGTCTGCGTAGCCGGCAAAAGCGGACAGGCGCCAACGTTGCACGGTGGGGCAATCTGACAAGATTAAACAACGCGCGAACTCAAAACCCTTTTCCAAAACAAAAATGCAACGATAAAGTAATAGTTAAAAGTGTTTTTGTTTTTAAAGTCCTTTAAATGGTATTGTAAATTATTATTGACCAAAAAATCGATCTTGAGTTCCTAAACATCTATATTTTGTAATTATTTTGGTATTCAAAACTTAGGTTGGTTCACTGAGCGTACCTTTTCTCTGTCCCTATAAAATTTTAATATGCTTGTTGCCCGAGAGTTTAATGTCTTCTTTTGAAATGTAGTTTAGAATGCTTAGCTGATTTGTTTGTTTCGTGGCCTTTATCGATTCGCCTCTTATAAAGCTATCCACTTTTTGTACATATTAATAGAAAAAGAGAGCATAGTACATTCAAATAAGTTGGTCAGTGGTCACTTGAATTTTACGTATCCCAGCCGTTTCATTAAATTCCAATTTTTATTACCAGTGCATTTCATAAATGATTACTTAAAATTATAATGATTTATTTTGATATACTCGTAATTTATCCCTACACAAAATGGTGAGAACATAAAAACATTGTTCTTGAAAGTTTGCTTTCGTAATGATCGCACAGGGGGCGATCAATTATCACATTAGACCACTATGCATTATGTCTATGTTAATAACGTAACAATTTGTGTTTTTACGTTTGCACCACACTGCGTAAGCTAGAGTCTTGGGTTTTAACACGCAATTGGAGCATTCATTTCTACCGATCCTGAAAATTTCATTAAGTCCTTGTCGATTATGTCCTTGTTGAAAGACCCTTTAGTTGTTATGTTTTGGGACTGCTTGCCGGCTGTTCTAGTGGCAGTGACACGCAGACTGAGAAACTGAGATACAGACCGTCGGGCCGTGCAGAGAAAAGCGAAGGCCCGACAGTTCGATTCAGTTCGTCTGTCGCCCCATATTGATTCAATTTTATTTCTCTCCGTTGGTTTTTAGTGCCGAGTTTCTCTTCTGCCACAAAACATTCTCCGAGTGGGTGGTTTAACCATCGTAAAAAAAAATGCTTTTTGGCATGCCAATGAAATCAGGAGCACACACATTTGACGTGATCTTCAATAAGTTGTATAAGTTTAATGCAGAATTCTACGAAATACTCGGCGCTGAAATATTCGTAGATTAAATACTAGTGTGACAAATTTTAAGTTTTGCGGAACCTAATAACGCTATTGTAATAGGACGGAGAATAAAATATAAGATAACACTGTTTCGCGATAGATAAGACCCCTGGAAACATTAAATAATTTACGCCAGTTCCCGTTTTCGATTTAATTAGGAGTAATTAATCATAACCGACGGGATTTAGCCAAGCATTTCGCGGCTTTTTTTTATTTACTACGCAAACTAAGATGGAATATAACTTAATAGTCCGTTGCATTATAAAATATAATTTATTTAAGTGCTCTTAGGTCAGGAAATTTGTCTTAGTAGTTCATTAAAAATTTATAGTTTTAATTATTTAATTAAATTAGTTATGAATAAAAAATATAATATTATTCTCTCACTTTCCCGCGCTCCAACGCCCAGTTATAATCTGGCTATACAACAGCTGTGATCTGGCTATAGAACAGCTGTGCATAAAGGGGCACTAGACGAAGAGGAGGCGGTGGAAGCAGGAGAACAAGAACGGAGAGCCGATAAGGTGAAGGAAGTGAAAACCAATGTCCAGCGAGGAAGACAAACCCCCGGCGCCGCCCGTGCGCCTCACCAGCAATCGCGGTGGCGTTGGCGTTGAGCGTGTTCCCCTTGCGGGGGGTGGCGGTGGCGGAGGTGTAGGCGATGTGCCGGCCGTCGATATGCGACCACTGCCCAAGGGTGAGTACAGTGCGATTACGATTAGTAGTACTAGGCATGTGGACATCGGTGCGCTCAATAATGTGCTTCTTTCTCTTGCCTCCCAAAGAACCCGACGATGCCGACCGCAAGAAGAAGACCCTGAAGAGCAAGATCAAGGGCTCGAAGCCTTCTCATGCTGACTCTAAGCCAAACATCTCGTACCCCACAAATTTTGAGCACACGGTTCATGTGGGCTTCGATGCTGTGACCGGCGAGTTTACGGTGAGTTCTCCCCTGTGCTAATTTCCGAATACCATCTATTAACCGTTTGCCTTGCTGTCTAAGAATAGCAAGCTGAAATCTTGTTCTCATTGCTTTTGTTCTCCATTTGATAAGCTTTTCGAAAAATTGATATGCGGAGAATACATTCATGGGCATACTTTATTAAATTAAGTTTGCTAACGATTAATTCTTTGTAACTTTGCAAAACCAGTTTAATTTTTAAATACGAAATTATAGAAAATCCAAAACAAAGTTATTTTTGAATCAGCTAGCTTCATATTTTCATTATTATACCCTTGCAGAGGGTATTATAATTTTGACCAGAAATTTGTAACGAAGTGAAGTTGACATTTCCGACCCTATAAAGTATATATATTCTTGATCAGCATCACCAGCCGAGTCGATCTAGCCATGTCCGTCCTTCTGTCGGCTGCTATGTAAACTAGTCTCTCAGTTTTAAAGCTATCGGGCTGAAACTTTGCACCAACCCTTTAATCTGTTGCAGGTAATATATAAGTGGGAACAGCCGGAATCGGAACACTACATCACATAGCTGTCATAGGAACGATTGGGAAAAGTGCCATAAATTCGCCATTTTTTAAGATAACCAATTCATTATTTAGAAATCTATTTTTAATGACTATTTTAACGTATCCTGAAAGTTTCATCAAAATCAGACCACTATATCCTATAGCTGCCATAGGAAAGATGGGAGAAAATGGGTCATTGAGCATAACTCTGGTGTTTTTCGAGTTAATTTTAGAAAATTAAAAACCAAAAATCGGATCACTATATCCTAATATAGCTACCATACAATAGATCGCACAGTTTGAAGGCAACTGGTCTGCAAGGGTATTCTAAGCTTTGGGTACCGAAGCTAGCCTTCCTTTCTTGTTTTCTTTTGTTTCGGCTTTCAATTATATAATACTTTGTAAACATAATCGTATTTGTACATAAATTCTGTTGTGTATTTTTCTCTCGCGATATGTGCTCTATACCGATTTTCTATTATATATTATAATTTCAAGCTGCCAATGAAAGTAAGTAAACTTCACGACTAATGCAACGGAACTTGCCTCCATTATTTTCTCTCTCTTATTGTGTTTATTCGCTCTTATTGTTTTTAACAGTCTATGAATAGGTTGAATCTGGGTTTATCCCCAGTTTAGTCTATATTACTCATAATTTTACAGTATCCAACACTAAGATACGAGACGCTTCATAATTGCACATATGCAGCATGGCTGTACCCAGTCGTTGTATTTGAAATGAGTTTTGTCACTGGCTTGTCATGTCTGCCCCATCTGAATAATTGGCCCAGCATTAATTTTTTCAAAAACAAGAAAGGAAGGCTAGCGTCGGTACTCGAAGCTTAGAATACCCTTGCGGACCAGTTGCTTACAAACTGTTCGATCGTTTGTATGGTATAGTAATCCGATTCTTGGTTTTTAAAATGGTTTCTAAAACGGGTTTAATGTCTATGGAAACTGTATTTCTCAAGAATGAATTAATTGTCTTGAAAATCACCAGAGTTATGCTCAATGACCCATTTTCTCATATCGTTCCTATGGCAGCTATACGATATAGTGGTCCGATTTTGATGATACTTTCAGGATATGTTAAAGTAGTCATTAAATATAGTTTCCTTTTTTATGGCACTTTTTCCCAATCGTTCCTATGACAGCTATGTGATGTAGTGTTCCGTTTTCGGCCGTTCCCACTTATGTATTACCTGCAACAGATTAAAGGGTTGGTGCAAAGTTTCAGCCCGATAGCTTTAAAACTGAGAGACTAGTTTACATAGCAGCCGACAGACGGACCGACGGATAGACGGACAGACAGACGGACATGGCTAGATCGACTCGGCTGGTGATGTTGCTCCTTCACTGCGTTACAAACTTCTGGTCAAAATTATAATACCCTCTGCAAGGCTATAAAATCAGAGAATACCCTCTACCTCTACTCGTCTTTGATGTGCTCTCATCCCTGTGCGTTGAAAAACGCATTAAAAACTAACCCATTTTTTGGCTTTTCCAGGGTATGCCCGAGGCGTGGGCGCGTCTACTGATGAACTCCAACATCAGCAAGCAGGAGCAGAAGAAAAATCCTCAGGCGGTGCTCGATGTGCTTAAGTGGTTTGACAACACAACCAAACAGAGACCAAGTTCCAAATACATGACAAATGCTATAACCACGCATTCGGGTACGTGGTTTGCTAATTCATAAAATGATCTAAATTTTTTGTAATAATTCCAAAATCTTAACTCGTGATAGGATCCTCGCTTAGCCGGGTCAGCAGCAGCAGTCCGAGCAGTACGCCAACGGATTCCGAGTTGCACGGATCCAACAGCGGCGGCAACCTGATCGGCGTGCAATTGGGAAGCATGACCTTGGGCCCTAATGCCAATAACGTTGTGGTCGCTGGTCAAATACTAGGCTCGCACTATCAGCAACAGCAGCACCTTCTCCAGCAGCAACAGCAATTGCACCAACACCATAACCAGCATAACATGGGAATTAGCCAATCTCACTCCTACAATTTTATCGGTCACACGGCATCTTCTTCCCCATCCCAACATTCATCCGCCAACGAGGACGATATGCTGGGATCATCGCATCTACATCCGCAACAAATACAGCAACAACCGCCGCCGCCACCGGTAGCCTCAAGGCCCGAGCGCACGAAATCCATCTACACGCGCCCCATCGAGGACCTCCAACCGCCACCAATTAGCCACCACCTCATGCCCGCGACGCCTGCGACTACGCCCACAACGCCGTTGCAGAGCCACCGAACGACGGCTGGACCCTTAGTGTCGCCTATGCTGCACAACAACGCCACGACGACGCTGGACAAGAATAAGAACAACGCAAGTGAGTGCCGCCCCAGGTTACGGGGATTGTTTCCTAAGTGCACTTACTCTATAACAAGCTTGGGCACCAACGTCGAAACTTCTATAACTCAAGTTATAAAATCATTTATTATCGAATTACATTTTACAAAAAGATCCCTTAATATTCAGTTTTTAATTTCCACGTTAATTAGCAGACCAACTAACCTCATTTTCATTGAATTTAATACCCACTAAATATAAAAACGTTATAAAGATGTAATTAACTGTATAATTATATTTAAATGTGGGTTCATTTCATCAGTAAAACTTCTGTGAAGGTTAATATTTAAAACTTGTGAAAAAAAAATATATTAAATTAATAAAGCAATAAGAAGTAGGTAGTATTGTTTTTTGGCCGAAATGGTATAAGTTATAGAAGTTTAACCCATAAAATTACAACGAATCAAACTGCTGCGAGAGCTCTTAGGCTTCGAAATGCGGTTGACAGTTTATTGTTGCCTTTTAATCTAATAATATTTTTGGTGATAATGCTAATGATAATTTAATGTATATGTATTTTGGTATTTGTATCGCCTCCCTGTGTTCCGTTCTGTTTTGTTCTGCTTTTAATTGCTGCTAAAAACAAAAACAAAAAATACAAACTACGAAATAAAACAACTGTAACGACGCCAGCTCCAACATCCCCAACATCAACAATAACAACCGCAGAAACTGAAGGCATCGATGCAACAACAACATCAGCAGCAACTGCTCTTTTGTCTGCTACTAATCCTAGTTGTAATACCATTCCTACTACTTCTACTACTACTGATCCTGCTCATGCTCCTGTTCCTGATCCAGCTGCAACTACGCAGCTCACCGAGACAGCAACCAATGCAGCAGTAGCTTCAGCCACAGCAACAACGACTAATCACCATTCCTCTGCTTCCTCCTTTTCATCATTTTCTTCGTTCCACGACGACGATGTCAACACGCTGCACCAAACCCTGCCGTCGATCCACTATCCCACGCCGACGTCTTCCGCCCACAATTCAACGGTTCCTGTTCCGGTTCCTATGCTGCCCATTATCACACCTGCCACGCCCACTCCCGCCACTGCCGGACCAGATCTGTTCACGCCGGATACGACTGCTGCTGCTCCTCCGCCAGCGGTTGGAAACCAGATCGCTGTGCCTCAAGCGGCTGCGGCTGTAGGCGCTGGTACGCCCAATACTCGGGCTGCCAACGCCAAGAAAAAAAAAATGTCAGACGAGGAGATCCTCGAAAAGCTGCGCACCATAGTCTCCGTGGGTGACCCAAACCGCAAGTACACCAAAATGGAGAAGATAGGTCAGGGCGCCTCGGGCACTGTATACACGGCCATCGAATCCTCGACGGGCATGGAAGTGGCCATTAAGCAGATGAACCTCTCGCAGCAACCCAAAAAGGAGCTGATTATTAATGAAATTCTCGTGATGCGGGAGAACAAACACCCGAACGTGGTTAACTACCTGGACAGCTACTTGGTGTCCGAGGAGCTCTGGGTGGTCATGGAGTACCTCCCCGGTGGCTCTCTTACCGACGTTGTTACCGAGACCTGCATGGACGAAGGCCAAATTGCCGCTGTTTGCCGCGAGGTGCTGCAAGCGCTGGAGTTCCTCCACGCCAACCAGGTCATCCACCGCGACATCAAGAGCGACAACATCTTATTGGGCCTTGACGGCTCCGTTAAGCTGACTGACTTCGGTTTCTGTGCGCAGATCTCGCCAGAGCAATCAAAACGAACAACGATGGTGGGCACGCCCTACTGGATGGCGCCCGAGGTGGTCACCCGGAAACAGTACGGACCTAAGGTGAGATTTATTAGAGCTTCGCGTAATTACTAATTCTATATATTAATATAATCCTTGGTTTCCACGACTTGCAGGTGGATCTTTGGTCTCTGGGCATCATGGCCATCGAGATGGTCGAGGGCGAGCCGCCATACCTAAACGAGAATCCACTTAAAGCATTGTACCTCATTGCCACCAATGGCAAGCCAGAGATTAAAGAAAAAGACAAATTGTCCGCAGCATTTCAGGACTTTCTTGACCAGTGCCTAGAAGTGGAGGTTGAGCGGCGAGCAAGTGCGATGGATTTACTGAAGGTGAGGCAGATAGGAAAATATATGTTATATTTCGATTCTATTTTATTGCAGAAAATTTATGAAAACGATATTCAAATGTTTTTAAAATAATGTTCCAATCTTCATCTTTTAATTTGGTCTACAATATACATATATCTATACTGTAATATTTGATTGCATTTGGTCTTCCAAATAGATTTTTTTTATTTAAATCCCCTTGCGGACGTCTCTATAATTCTTACCAGAAGTTTATAATGGCTGTGTTAAAAACCACAAGCTAACAAGGACGAAAATGTTTTTGGATAAAATAAATAAAATTTCATATTAAACAAGTAAGAACACAAGTCGAGTTTCTTGACTGTTAAATACCCTGTAGCAATTTTGTTATTAGCAAAATAAATCAAGAACGAAAAAAAGATTCAAATGCTACCGAGCCAGAGGTTCGAACCAGGGACCTCCGTGTTCATATCCTAGATATCCGCCAGATATCCTAGCTATTGCACCAGTATATACATTTCGAAGCAGGTAGCTAATACAGTATAAATATATTGAAGGCGTCTATTCATATGTATAAGAAGGTAGTGCGTTCTCAGCGGAACTCTTGAAAATTAAACTTGAACAACTCCATTTAACAGTGTTTCGTAACAAATAATATAAACATAATATTAGAAAAATATTAATAATTAGCATAATTTAAAAAAAGGAAAACTAACAAACAAAATAATAAAAAAAAACAAGAAAGGAGGGCTAGCTTCGGTACCCGAAGCTTAGAATACCCTTGCAGAACAGTTTCTTTCAAACCGTTCGATCGTTTGTATGGCAGCTATAGGATATAGTAATCCGATTCTTGGATTTTTAATTTTCTAAAACGAATTCAATGTCTATGGAAACTGTATTTCTCAAGAATGAATTAATTAACTCGAAAAACACCAGAGTTATGCTCAATGACCCATTTTCTCCTATCGTTCCTATGGCAGCTATAGGATATAGTGGTCCGATTTAGATGAAACTTTCAGGATATGTTAAAATAAATATTAAATAGAGTTTACCAAGAAATAAATTAAATATCTTTAAAAATGGCGAAATTTTGGCATTTTTTCCCAATCGTTCCTATGGCAGCTATGTGATGTAGTGTTCCGATTTCGGCCGTTCCTACTTATATACTACCTGCAACAGATTGAAGGGTTGGTGCAAAGTTTCAGCCCGATAGCTTTAAAACTGAGAGACTAGTTTACATAGCAACCGATAGACGGACAGACAGACATGGCTAGATCGACTCGGCTGGTGATGCTGATCAAGAATATATATACTTTATAGGGTCGGAAATGTCTCCTTCACTTCGTTACAAACTTCTGGTCAAAATTATAATACCCTCTGCAAGGGTATAAAAAACAATCGCTGCCGATTAGACGATGGGATAAATGGTAAATATCAAGAAAGAAAGACTGCCTTTGGGTCGCGAGACTTCGAATACCCTTGTGATCAGTTGCCCTTAAACCACTCGAGCGTCTATATAAAATAGTGGTTCGATTAGTTTTATTTCCTAAATCGACTTTAATGTCTAATAAGTTTATTTTCCAAAATAAATAATTATGATAAATCCATTTCCTATTACATCTATAGGTTATATTGGAGTCCGATTGAAATATAATTTTTTTTAGGATTCGTTAAAATTGTCATTAAAGATTTCTAAAGAATCCATAAAATATCTTTAAAAGTAGTATGGCCCGTAGCGGTCCGATTCCGATTAGCGATGATAATCGTTTTTAATTTTCTGGTCAGAATGATTTGTGTTGTGTGCATGGCTCTATGGCCTTTAGAACACAAGAGTTTTGGTTAATAATATTTTATTTATATTTTATTATTTACAGTTGTGTTGACTTGTGTATCAAAGTGTATTATACTATGGTCAAACTTATAATACAATGGTTTTACAAAGTTATTTTAAAATTGTATCATTTTTAATGAATATCTATTTAATTTTAAAACGTGCGGATTTCAATGAATTCTCAAGGTCTAATTTAATTTTCTGTCCTGTTATTAACGAAAGCTCGATTATATTTGATCTTCAACGAGTTAGGCCAATTTTTTCGCCAGGACCGGATGGTATACCAGGCTGCGTGCTTAGATACTGCGCCGATTACCTGAGCAAGCCTCTTCTAAAGTTATTTAATTTGTGTCTCGAGTCCTCAACGTTTCCTCGGATATGGAAGGAATCATTCGTTATTCCGATTCATAAACAAGAAAGGAAGGCTAGCTTCGGTACCCGAAGCTTAGAATACCCTTGCAGACCAGTTGCCTTAAAACTGTTCGATCGATTGTATGGCAGCTATAGGACATAGTGATCCGATCATTGATTTTTAAATTTCCAAAAAGGCTTTAATGTCTATGAAAACTGTTTTTCTCAAGAATGAATTAATTGTCTTGAAAAAAACCAGAGTTATGCTCAATGACCCATTTTCTCCCATCGTTCCTATGGCAGCTATAGGATATAGTGGTCCGGTTTGGATGAAACTTTCAGGATATGTTAAAATTGCTATTAAATAGAGTTTACCAAGAAATAAATAAAATATCTTTAAAAATGGTGAAATTTTGGCATTTTTTCCCAATCGTTCCTATCGCAGCTATGTGATGTAGTGTTTCGATTCCGGCCGTTCCGACTTATATACTACCTGCAAAAGATTCAAGGGTCAATGCAAAGTTTCAGCCCGATAGCTAAAAAACTGAGAGACTAGTTTACATAGCAACCGACAGACGGACAGACAGACGGACAGACAGACAGACAGACGGACATGGCTAGATCGACTCGGCTGGTGATGCTGATCAAGAATATATATACTTTATAGGGTCGGAAATGTCTCCTTCACTGCGTTACAAACTTCTGGTCAAAATTATAATACCCTCTGCAAGGGTATGAAAAGGTAAACGAAGCGAGGCAAGCAATTACAGAGGTATCTCTAAATTGTCTGCTATCCCCAAGCTTTTCGAGAAACTTCTAACCCCTCAACTGCAACACCTATGCAGCTCTTTTATTTCTCCATGCCAACATGGATTCATGAAACGTCGCTCGACGACAACTAATCTTTTGGAGCTCTCATCTTTTGTTATCGAGGGCTTCCAGTCAAATTTTCAAACGGACGTCATTTACACAGACTTCAGTAAAGCATTCGACTTCGTTAATCATTCTCCTCTTTTAACAAAGCTTGACAAAAAGGGTTTGCCTGTATGCTTGATAAAATTGAAAAGCAGTTACTTGAATAATAGAACACAAAGGTTTCTTTTCAAGAGATCACGTTCTGGTGTAATCCGTATCACCTCGGGCGTCCTTCAAGGGAGTCACCTTGGCCCTTTGAGGTTCACACTTTTTATTAATGACCTTCCATTGGTCGTGCCTAATTCTCGCGTACTAATGTAGGCGGATGATGTCAAGCTTTGTATTCAATATAACGATCCCTCACGTCAATCGATCTTAGAGGCCGATCTTAACAACTTACAAGCATGGTCTCAAGCAAACTCACTAAAATTAAACGGCTCTAAGTGCAAACTGATGACATTTCACCGTATAGATCCTCAGTTTGCTGCTTACTCTCTAGACGGAGTTTTTCTCGATAGAATCACACGTGTTTATGATCTTGGCGTCATTTCTGATGCCAAATTAAAATTTACTGACCACATTTCGTGCATGGTAAATAAGGCCATGGGTGTGTTAGGATTTATAAAAATGGTGGTCAAAAGAATTTGATGACCCATATCTGACTAAGACTTTATACGTATTGCTTGTCCGGCCAATTCTTGAGTACGGATCATGCGTCTGGAGTTCACCAATACCGAATTGAATCCGTGCAAAAAAGATTTCTGATTTTCGCGCTTAGAGGCCTTAACTGGGAACCAAACTTTCTACTTCCCTTAATCTAGTAGACTGATGCTACTAAACCTACCAACACTTACTAATCGTAGAACCATGCTTGGTGTATTTTTCATTCTCAAACTAATACACAACGAGATTGATAGTTCTGCCTTATTAGAACGCATCAACTTTAATGTGCCCCGTAGACGTACAAAAAATTTTATCACATTAGCTTTAAATCATAGTAGTTCGAATTATGTCCTGCATGAGCCCTTTAGAGTACTTTGCTCGAATTTTAACGTACACCAACTAACGTCTGATTTTCCTTCTATTAACGACCTTACGCATATTAAGTCGCTAATTCTTACCTATCTAACTCATCACAATTCTATGTAGTTTTCCTCGAAATCTTTATACTATTTTCCCTGCATGCTCGGTCCTATCTTCGCGATCGAGCCGTACGTTATGCAGCTGCGCCCCTCGGTCGGTTGGGCGGGAGGTGGGTTCCATCACGTGCAACGGGATTCGCAAAAAAAAATAAATAAAATAAAATACGCCTAAGAGCAATTGGTCCGCATAGGGCTTCAGGGTTTGGTCCTCTAAATCAGCAATTTTCTTTTTTTATCTTTCAAATTTTTTACTTCCTTTTGCAGCATCCTTTCCTGAAGCTTGCCCGTCCATTGGCCAGTCTGACGCCTTTGATCATGGCGGCAAAAGAGGCAACAAAGGGAAACTGATTGACAACCAAGAAGAACCCGCTTATTTAACCATTACTAATGAATTACTACTGCAGAAAACAGCAAGAACAACGGCAGCAACCACAACCACAATAGCAACAAAAACAGTTATGCATATGAACAGATGATGAATTATTAATGCTTATGATTATTATTATTAATTATTTATATAAACGTATTATATACACACATATTATATATTATATCAACTCTAATGATACAAACAACAGCAATCCTAAGGGAAACTGCAAACAGCATCCAGATTACCCTCGTAGTGCAATTTAAACAAGAAAATATCCCGCTTTTATAAAAAACCAAAATAAGATTTCACATCCGAATCATCGAAATATGTTTCCAGCATTTGTTTAACTAAAATATACATTTAAATTTGTATTTTGTATAGCCCCAAAATTGTATCAAGCATTTTAAATGCTGTTTAAATTAATCTTAAAAATCTTTTATAATAGTTACAAAAATACTTACATTATAGTTGTCAAGATTTATACATTACAATTGGTAACTTTTGCATTTAAAATAAATTAAAATATACACGCATATTTTTACAATGTATAAACCACTTTTGATTTCATTAATTTTCTATAAGAATGCTAAAAGATAATTCGTATGAGAGTATGAAATTATGTTACTGATCTTAAGACATCGAGTATTAATGCTGATTTTATTAAATGTTTCATTTAGTTCTTAAACTGCTTTATGTAATAAAATTATATTTGTATGTGACTTAAGTCTGCTTTTATTTTCGCTCACCTTATTATTTGCTGCTTGCGCCATTTCATTTCTAGGAAACATCCTGCATTTCACTCCAACTTCATTTTTTTATTAAAATTCCTGGAACTTGATATTGATTTTCATTGGTATAATCAATGTATATCAAAAACCGACAACAAACAATTTAATGTAATAGAATTTACAATTTAGTTCAAGACACATATAGAAGACACTCCCGTATTTTTTTAAATTTGCAAATTGCAAAGTGGTTTGCAAAACACAAAGAACACCAACAAAATATAGGAATATATTAAAGTATAAATAAAACGAGAAAGTGTTATGGAACAACCACACTGAACTGTTCAAAAAAATGGGAGTAGCTACTAAAAACTAGGAAATTAATAATAGCGTGTAAAACTCGATCGTGACCCATAAAAAAATTCCAGTTACTTTGTGCCTAACCAAACCGAAAAAACACCAATAAGAACAAGAACAAGTTAATATTATACTGATAGTAAATAGTAGTTGGAGCGTAACATTAACATAGTGAAACGAAATTCTAACATAGAATACATCTAAATTACATAACATTACATATTGAGTGTCAGAACGATCTCAGTGTTTTGAAAATCTAAGGAATTTAAATCAACAGTTGTTTATTATACCCTTGCAGAACGTATTATAATTTTTACCAGAAGTTTGTAACGCAGTGAAGGAGACGTCTCCGACCCCATAAAGCATATATATTCTTGATCTGCATCACCAGCCGAGTCGATCTAGCCATGTTTGTCTATCGGTTGCTATGTAAACTAGTCTCCTAGTTTTAAAGCTATGGGGCTGAAACTTTACGCAGACCCTTTTTTCTGTTGCAGGTAGTATATAAGACGGAACGGCCGGAATTGGAACAATACATCGCATAGTTGCCATAGCAACGATTGGGAAAAAGTGCCAGAAATTCGTAATTTACTAAGATAATTAATTAATTAAAGCCGTTTTAGAATACTTAAATCCAAAAATCAAAAAAGTATGTACTATTGCTGCCATACAAACGGTTAGATTTTTTTAAATTCAATAAAAAGAAAACATTAACAAGAAAGGAAAGCTAGCTTCGGTACCCAAAGCTTAAAATACCCTTGCAAACCAGTTGCCTTCAAACTGTTTAATCGATTGTATGGCAGCTATAGGATTTAGTGATCCGATTATTGGTTTTTAAATTTCTAAAACGGCTTTAATGTCTATGAAAACTGTATTTCTCAAGAATGAATTAATTGTCTTGAAAAACACCAGAATTATGATCAATGATCCATTTTCTCCCATCGTTCCTATGGCAGCTATAGGACATAGTGGTCCGATGTTGATGAAACTTTCAGGACGTGTTAAAATAGTCATTAGTTAGAGTTTCCCAAGAAATAAATAAATATCTTTAAAAATGGCGAAATTTTGACACTTTTTCCCAATCGTTCCTATGGCAGCTATGTGATGTAGTGTTCCGATTTCGGCCGTTCCTACTTATATACTACCTGCAACAGATTGAAGGATCGGTGCAAAGTTTCAGTCCGATAGCTTCAAAACTGAGAGACTAGTTTACATAGCAACCGACAGACGGACAGACGGACATGGCTATATCGACTCGGCTGGTGATGCAGACCAAGAATATATATACTTTATGTGGTCGGAGACGTCTCCTTCACTGCGTTACAAACTTCTGGTCAAAATTATAATACCCTCTGCAAGCGTATAAAAAGGTAAGTTAAGTTGGGCTTTTATTCACATTTATAGCAGGAAAAAATGTAAGCCTCATGTAAGGAAACAATTTTTTAGTTTACACAGAGTTCATTATATTCGATATTAGTTCCTAGTACACAAATATTTGCATACAAATCTAAACTATTTGATGATAGGGAGAATAATTTGATCCAAATGCAAGAAAATTTGGCATGGAAAACGAATAAAATTATGGAGATTATTGTATTTGTATTTATTTTTAGACATTATGACTCTGCTAACGTGCAGATAGCATGGGTGTTACAAAATAATTTTAGCAATGAAGCTAACCAAAGAATGGCTAAATAAGTATATCTAGAAATAAAATTATTAAATACACAAATATATATAGATGAAAACGCATGACGTATAAACGATCAATAAATATTTATGAATGAAATTGGTTATCTGTTTTGGGTCCTCAATTTAAATTGCTTTAAGTGTATATTTTATTCATTTAAAATATTATAAGCTACAGAACATCGAGGCTTATGGTAATAAATTAATTGTTACGATTAATTTGAATAGTGTTAGCAGTTTCTCTTGGGTTAAAATGTCACTACTTGTTGCGACGCGTCGACTCAGAGGCTGTGGGAGGCGGCGGAGGGCCACGTTTATTGATCTCCTCCAAGTAACCAAGCACAATTGTATTCCTTTCCTCCTCCATATGATCCAACACCAAATAGCTGCGAAAAGATAATATGCAGGTCATTGCGATGATCTTTGGCGTATAGTATTAGGTGACGAAGCTGTTACCGTTTGTCGTTTTTTAGTATGTCCTGGATCTCCTTGAGATGATTGGCGTTTTCTTTGATGAGATCGCTGCTTTTGTGGGTAATAAACTTGCATTCCTGAAGAAGTTCACGCAAAGCCGTCTTCGCATGCAACGTTTTATCCTTTATATAGTCGCGAAACTCGCGCTCTCCCTTGTCCGAATTGTATTTCAGATAGCGCGGATCCTCCTTGATCTGCTTCTTAATCTCCTTCCAAGTGCTGGTTAGTTGCAGAGTACCGATCTCGTCCAGCATTTCGCGGAACCGCTCGCGCTTCTTTTTCATAAGATTGTCGATGTGCTCGTTGAATTTTCTGTAAAGTTAATGCAAGTTAATGTTTAAAACTTAACAAGTGTACATATAAAACAAGTGTAAAATATAATAGATTTTATTTGCATCCATATACTCGTATATTTTCCTTAAGATTTTGATGATTGATGGTCTTACCGTTCGCGATCATCTCGATCAAGTGTTTCTATTAGCTCCCAACGGTGATCCTTCCGCAGCTGGCGCTTTACCTCTTTCCATGTGAAGTCCGGTGTCCGGACAAGATCCGTCAGTAACGCCGTGAAGTGGCCGATGCACTCCTCGCGCATATGGTGCTCACGCTCCTTGTCTCGATCCCTCAGGTGCCCGGCGAGTGTGCGCTGAACCTCCTTCTCCCTCTCCCGGATGCTCTGCTCTGCGCGCAGTTTCTTTTCCCGGTCCTTTTGCTTCTGTTCGGCCTCGTTCTCCCGCTGCCGAGCCACATCGCTGTCCTCGCTGTCTGCCCGCTCATCTCGATCAGATTCCTCACGATGCTCGCCCTCTTCCTGCAGAAAAAAATAAATATATATTGCATGTGTTCTTTAATAATAACAAATTTAAGCTGCATTCATTGATTAGAATTAGGTTCATTAAATTGTATTGTCATTGAATTTGCAAACATGTTTTTCACTAAATCTCGATACACCATAATATTATCAGAAACAATTTTGTTTTATAAAATTGTGACATACCAAACTATCTCGCTTCCTGCTCTTCTCCGGTTTGATCTTTTCTTCTTTTTCCTTGGAGGATTTACGTTCTCGATCCTTTTCCCTTGAACGATCGCGATCCTTGCGACTCTTGTCCTTATCTTTTTCCCTGTCTTTCCGATCCGTTTTGCGTTCGCGGTGTCGTTCCCGTTCACGTTGTTCCCGCAGCTCGCGATCCTTGCGCTTCTCCTCCTTCATGATGTGCAGGTAGTCCTCAAAGTACTCCTCGCGGTACATGGAGTCCACCAAGCGATAACGTGAGTCTGAATCCAGCTTCTTCTTGATGTCGTACCACCTGGTGTGGCGCTCTATATCGTGACGTTCGCGCAGCATTTCAAGAAAGTCCTTGCGGATCTAGTGTGTAAAAGAATAATGGACATGGCAGCCATGTGGAAGAGAAAAGAAATGCAACATACAGATTGAATTAGTGGTCTGGCATGGATGCGACTTTTACTTAACAATCTATGATTTATTAGTCTAACTTACAATTTAGCGCTACTATTTCTTACTCTAGTAAATATATTCACGCTTTTCTGTGCTGAAAGAGATTGTGTTTATTAATTTTAGAGACATAGCTGAAAGAGAATCATTGGTTAGCCCAGGTCGTGCTGAGAGAAGGGGCGAGTACTATTTATGTAAGCATAAGAACAGACGAAAATCGAACCACAGTTATAGTTGGAGATAGAACAATATATAAATTAAGATGTTCAGCTTGACTACAGAATAATTCGCAGATATTAACAAATAAGAAAATAGTTTTTGAAAATTAATATTTTGACGGGTTATCAAAAAAGGTTCAAATTCAAATTCGAATTTCTTATAAATAAATTTTATCGAGTTTAAAACTCATTCTAGAAAAATTTTTATAAATTAAGGAATTTGTTATATTTTTCATATATAAATATTTACCGAAAATACTATAGAATTACAATTTAATTGATCAAAGCGAATTATACTATTTAGTCAAATTGCAAATAATTGGGTTTTAAGTACGATTTAAAATAATAAAGGTGATGCTAGGAACAAGCACTAGACAATGGCGGTGGGATTCGGAAACAGACAAGCAATCCCCGTCTTTCCTCTCGATTGACAGGACTTGGTGTTCAGACTTCAGCCATGCCGAAGAGTACAGTAGTTTATAAAGCTAAAGTAAACATACGGTATACAATAAATATAAGGGGCTGGGGGCTATCCAACGACATCGGGCCGCTGACTGAACCTGCGAGAGCAAAGATGTGAGATCGTCTTAGCATGACAATGTCGCTCATCTTTGATCTACGCAGGCGTAATAGTTATGGTTCGGTTCCTTGGGCTTGCCTCTGTCAGGTGACAAACTGCTGAGTGTTTTCATTATTGGTAAACAAAACGAAAATAGTGGGTTAATTAAATTAAGTATTATCATACTGTTTGCTCAGCGCCGCAGACACCTGCACACGAATCGCTGCTGGCTGCTGTTTTGGATCTGCTGTTCTCTCAGTCTTCTGCTCGTTGGCATCCGTCCGAGAGCCCAACGCCATCTTCAAATTCATCACTCATGATCTCATAATGCTACAAGACTCACATCATCACTTCATCCTCTTCATCACATCGCACATCACATCCGAGAAGGGCGACGTGGGGCGTGGGGCGGGAAGTGGAAATCACAAAAATGATTATCAGGTATTTTCCGTTTGGCCACCCTTTCGATATTTTACATTTGTTTGTTTTAATTTTGGTTTTTCCAAATTTGTTTCTTATTACAGAAAAACAAATTTAATGGTTTTGCTTTGTATTTTTTCAAATAACTCACCACACAGATTGCAAGCGTGTGCGTGGTCAAGTTGATCAGTGGACGACGATGACAGGCGGCGGGCGGAATTTAGATGTAGTTGGTAAAGTTGCTGTTGATGCTGTTGTGTGTTTTGGTGTTTGGGGTGGTGCAGTTGTGCTGTAACCTGCTAGCTAGTGGCTAATATATCGGGTGGTAAACCACCGGGAACCCAACACGTTCAGGGGCAATGCGATCGATCGGGTTCAAATTCGGTATCGGTAATGGATCGGTTTCAGTTTCATTTTCTGATTGGTTTGATTCGGTTTCACATGTTGTTTATGGTTTAAAAGTTAACAGAAAATCAATCACATTATGTAAATAAGTTTGGCATACAAGTAAGTTATTATATATAAATTTATATGCATATGTTTAAACATCGAGATACGTAAAGTGATGTGATTGGAGCTAAAGCATGCCTTAGGCCTACCTGATCTTTCTTCATCTGCTTGTCCTCCTTTTCCCGCCGTCGTACCTCCACGATGTATTCGTTAAAGAGACTCTCCCGCTCGCGCACCTTTTCGATGGCACGGTACCTCTCCTCCTTCGCATTTTTTTGGCTGAACTCCGAAAATGAAGACCTACAGGAAAATCAATAATAATTTTGTATAAAGCAATTTATTTTAAAATAATTATGTTTTTAAATTCCGTCAAAAGTTACGACAAAAAATAAAGATCTGTCCGAAGTTACGGATAGCTTTAGAACTATAAGATTACTCTAAGATCTAAACAACAGCCGAACAAACACGCCCAGATTGGCAACCGGATCATGTGCTCTGTCTACATAGGTCGCGACCACCGAGACGCTTTACCTTCAAGAGCTTCAAATAAAACTAAAACTAAACATCGAGAGCAAAGGAATCGGTTTTTTGATGCGGATGCGCATCGCTACAGTGAAGAAGACCTGACATAAACGACCGGGATTAGCAACTGGTGTATATCCTAAAAGCACAAAGAACTTCAAATTGCGAAGAACTTTATTCCCTGTCGTGAAAATATAAAATTCCTCCTTCAAACTTTGTGGGGATGCTCTTAATACAAATGATTAAAGAAAATATATAGACCTCATTGCACACGAACTTGACTGAAATAAATATATAAAGGATCAAGTGCGAAAAGCCAATCGCATTTAACACGTTTAGGAAATTCCACTAACTAATGTTGGGAATATGTTCCTGCATAGTACCAGACTTACCAGAGAGTAATGTTGCTGAAATGACTTTGGCTACTTGCCGACTACTTTTTGAAAGAAAGAAAATTTCGGAGAAAATATGTTCATTTTTTAATATAGGTCCCTTTTAGCTCAATACACTTAACTTAATCCACCTGTTATTTCCAATTTTTTTTTTATCGCATCCAAATAATACGCTTTCTCGAGGTTCTTAAAATAGGCATTTGTTTCGGAAGTGACCTTCTAATTTTACCCATCATTTCTGCCACCAAGCCAGGGGCGTACATCAGGTAGATACGCTGGATGAGGTAGAAATTCGTAGCCCAATTCGTATATTTTCGCCAGTGCAACAACACATACGTGCATCTTCTGCATTTTCTTTCTCTTTACAATCTGCTCTGAATGTCTGTCAATTATTAGTTTTTCCTTTCTAAAGATAATCAATGTGGCTAACTCTGAAAACATAAAAAAACGGTGGACATAAGACCAACCTTGGATTTCTTTGGTTTACACATTGCGAAACACTTCTGTGAAACGGTAAAGCGCAAAGCTTTTTCAGGTCAAACAAGAAAGGAAGGCTAGCTTCGGTACCCGAAGCTTAGAATACCCTTGCAGACCAGTTGCCTTCAAACTGTTTGATCGATTGTATGTCAGCTATAGGATACAAGTGATCCGATCTTTGGTTTTTTAAATTTCTAAAACGGCTTGAATGTCTATGAAAACTGTATTTCTCAAGAATGAATTAATTGTCTTGAAAAACTCCAGAGTTATGCTCAATGACCTTTTTTTTCCTACCATGACCCATAGAGTTTCCTAAGAAATAAATAAAATATCTTCAAAAATGGCGAAATTTTGGCACTTTTTCCCAATCGTTCCTATGGCAGGCAGCTATGTGATGTAGTGTTCCGATTTCGGCCGTTCCGACTTATATACTACCTTCAACAGATTGAAGGGTCGGTGCAAAGTTTCAGGCCGATGGCTTTAAAACTGAGGGACTAGTTTACATAGCAACCGGCAGACGGACATGGCTATAACGACTCGGCTGGTGATGCTGATCAAGAATATATATACTTTATAGGGAGGAGGAGGAGAGGAGGAATCAATTCTCCACTTCTTATGCACACGTCCACGTTGGGTTCTAAAGTTCATAATGACCTCTCTTAACTTTGTAAGATCAAACCCATTTAACAGGAAAGGTATATTCGTCGAAGGGGCTGGAACTATGAAAATAAGTGTACAAAGACCACGCGATTAAACCTGGTCTCAAGAGTCCGAGTGCTTTAAGCAATGTTACCTAATAAACTTCACTTACTTGCCATGCAGCCTGGCTTCCTCCATTAGGCTTCGGAAGTCCTCCCGCTTCTGGCGCATCTTGTTCCGTTTCTCCTTGCGTTCCTCCTCAGCACGATCTTTGACATATTTTTCAAATACCTGTTTCCGCTCCTTCGACGTCAATAGTAAATACCGCGGATCGAACACGATCTTATGCAACTCCTTTTCCCAGGTGCTGAACGCCGAGACGTCTTTCTCCCTAAGCATTTCCTTGAACTGGGTGACTCGCATCTCCAGTGGAACTAAGGCTCGCTCCTTGGCCGCCCGCTGCTCCGCTTCCAGGGCGGCATCCTCGGCTCGTTTAGATTTTGAAACTGGTGATGGAAAAAAATGTTCATAACAATGGCGAACGAAATATTGTTCTAATTCCGGCCGATCCAACTTACATATATACTACCCTTAACAGAATGAAGGATTTGTGCAAAGTTTGAGCCCGATAGCTTTAAAACTGAGATTCTAGTATGCATAGAAACAGACAAACAGACAGAAGGAAATGGTTATATCGACTCGGCTGGTGTGATTAAAAATATGTATATTTATATCTCCTTTATTGCGTTGCAAACCTTTGGTCAAAATTATAATACCCTCTGCAAGGTTATAATAAAACCTTCATAGTTCATAGTTCTCTAAAAATACCGAAGGTTATTCACTTTTCCCAGATAGTTCCTGTGGCAGTTATGTGATGCAGTGTTTCGATTCTGTATGCCGGTTTATATTTTATCTTCGGATGCCTTGTCTTTATAACTAAGAGACCTGTTTAAGTAAAAATCGACTCTGCGCTAAAAGCTTTTGGGCAAGTTATATCACACACTGAAAGAATCCAGAAATTATCCGATATCTATTCTAAAACGCTTCCTGCTTGATGCATACCATATGCTAATCTATTTTACTATACGAATAACAGGTATACAAGATCTGAAAGGGCTGAATAATTTATCCATCACTCAATTTTAAGGGATTTACGAAATTTAAAATCTAAGGAATATAGTCTAGGTTTACAACTGGATTAAATTTGGAAAGGATGTTTTCACTATGTTTTTGCAGAATCTCGTACTTACTCATTCGTACCCGCTTAGTGGGCACCTCTTCAACGCTGGATTCGGACTCTGTGCGAATCTTAATTACTTCGTCGTCGTCATCCTCCGGCTCCACTATTTGCACCAGCGGCTGCTGGGACTGAGCCTGCGCCAGAGCCTGTATCTGGGCAGCCTGTTCGCTGGACTTCAGATCCGCTTCGGCCGACTTCTCCTGCGGCGTCTTCAACTGTTCGGGCCGATCGTTCACCGCCTTATCAACGTCCTCTCGGTTCATCAGTTCCTCTGGACGATCCCACACTGACGTCCTAGTTGAGGGATTGTAGAAAAATACTCGGGCGTCCCCTGTCCATACCACACACCAAGGGGTCCCAGCGATAGGCGTACTGGTCACCGGTCGACTCTTGTCGGTCTGCTTAGCAGTAGCCACCGCCTTCTTCTGTTCCTCCTCCTTCTTGCGTTTTTCCTCCGCTGCTTTCTTGGCCTCTTTTTCTAATGACGCCGCCTGAGCTGCCTTGGAGTTTTCCGAGTTAGCCTTCATAGCAGCCGCGGCTGCAGCAAACGCAGCATGCGGATCAAATCCTGGTGGGCCACTGCCTGGTGGCAAATGCATTAACGGGTTGGGCAGCAGGTGAGGTGGTAATCCGACTGGGGCAGTGGGCACAGCGGGCGCCACGCCGGAGTGGGCAGCCATTCGTGCGGCCTCCATGTCCCTTAAAGCTTGCGGCTTCTCCCAGACGCTCTCCCCGCGCCCGGCATGGTAATAGTAAGGCCGTCCGTCAGGAGCGCGGTGTTCTGACCACTCGGCTGCCCGGGCTATAACCGCCGGATCGATAACACCCGGTTTGATGATCAGGGTCTTGGCAGGCTTTTCTCCTCCACCGGGTGGGCCGTGCATATGTTGTTGTTGCCACGGTGGAATTCCCACGCCCCAGGGTGCACTAGCTGGAGCAGCTCCTCCGGTAAATCCGTACGCCGGGGGTGGCATACAGAAGGGCGGCTGTCCAAAACCAGGAGGCGGCTGCATACCTGGTGGCTGGAACATGGGTGGGGGCTGCTGGCGCACGTTCGGCGGCGGCTGGGAGAGCAAAGGAGCAGCTGCATTCGGTGGCGGCTGGCTCATCAAGTGTGGAGGGGGCTGTGACGAAATGTGCGACATCTCGACTGGAGCTTCTGAGCTCTTCGGCTCTGGCTTGGCTACAGCTTGAGCGGGTCGCTTAGCCATTTCCTCGACCTCGACCTGGGTCATGATCTTTACATTATGTCCATCGGGTCGGGTCCAGGTGGTTTCCCTCGTTACCGCGTGGTAATAATAGGACCGACCATCCTCAGCTTTTGTCTCCACCCAGATGTCAGGGGGTCCAGGAGTTTGGGTGACACCATTTGCTCCAGGCGGAGGTTGTTGCTGCTGTTGTTGTTGGGTTTGCTGCTGCTGTTGCAGTGCTTGCTGGTGTGCTGTGTGTTCACCAATGGGACGACCGCTGAAGGCGTTGAAGGGCTTGCTCCTAAAATGATTTAATTTATTAGCGTTGTTAATGAATGGTAATCCGAAAATAAATGGTATTTCCCCGAATACGCACCATTCGCTGGATTTTTCTTTGCCAACGCCATTATTTAAGGCCTCCTGGTTGCCACCTCCACCTCCGCTTCCATTAAGCGGAGATTGCTGACTGCTGGACTCAGGGGGGCACTTACTTGGCGAACTGACTAGCTCACTGTCCATGTTCTCATCTAAACTCGCTTCCATTGAACACAAATCCCGCTATGCTGTAAAATTCTTCTTTGCATTTAGAAAATTTCAGACATTTTCTGCACTTTCCTGCCGCTAGAGATGTGAATACAACCAAGTGTGAGTTATTGAAAATTATGTTAGATGGCAACTCCAGAATCGTTACCGGATTGTTGAACAGTTAAAAAATGTAAAATTTAATCAAAGTCAATACTTGCAATAAAAAAATATTTTTAATTTAAATACAAACTCTATTTAAAGCGTAACTAACTAGACGTTTAAAAACAAATATACTCGTATATTATAATAAAAGCTAAAATAATCGTTATTGAATGAATTGACCATAAAGCAGCACAAATGGAAATGGTATTTCCTTTTTAAATTTATGAAATCTCCTTTAGTAAGAGTAACGTTTTCAATTGATTTACGTATGTATTTATATAAAATAATCTGCAGATAATAAATGTACGTTAAGGTATACCGGGTTAATAAAGCATTTTTAGTCGACCGGTTCCTGGTGTACAATATGCGAACTACAACTTATAAATTATATCGGTGAATTTTTTAGCGATCTCCTGAAATTTATCACCTTAAGGTCATGCTCGATATCCCTGGTTCTCATATACCTAGGAGCCCCAGTAAACATCCTCAACGTTTTAGCCTGGAGGATGCGAAGCTTATTGAGGTATGTCTTGGCAGCTATTCCAAACACTTGAATGGCATGGAACAAAAGATGCTAGACAAATCAATCTTTTAGTTTAAAATAAATTCACCACTGCATATGTCTGTTTTGTTTCTCTTAAATTGTAATATTTAATACATTTCAAAAAACATAATAACTTTTTTACTAATATTTTTTTATACATGCTTAAATTTTAAAATGTTGTTTTCTTAAGTGGAATGCTCTTCGAGAACCAATAATATTTGGTATTAATTCAGTTTTGGTATCTGGTATCTCTTTAATTTGGTAAACACGTGTAGCGCGCCTTGTTGCAATGGGAAAAATTCGGAAAATAAAAACTCGGACTCCCACCGGAGTGGACACCTCGACGGACCTCGAAGCCGACAGCAATGGCGAGGGGGAGGCGGTAGGCTGCGGGCCCATCGAGGCGATATGCGTGCATCTCCAACGACCCGATGTGGAGGACAAGCTAAATGGACTGCACTCATTCGCCGTTCTGGCGCTGCGTAAGGAGAAGGTGCATGAGATTTGCGAGAGCGAGCTGGTCCGGATCGCGGCACCTCTGCTATGTGACAAGGAGAGTGCTATCCGGGACGCTGCTGCCGGAGCATTACGAAATCTTTCAGTTCTCGGGTCAGAGGTGTGCGACTTCCTTGTTGACAACGACATACTGACTGCCCTACTGTCCCTCCTTCTGGATTACGATCTCACCAAAAGTAGTTTTGACACAGAGCTTCATGCTGATATCTTCCTGCAGGCCATCCACTTGCTCCGAAACCTGTGCGAGAGCTCTCCCACTGCCACAGAAGCTTTCAACCAAGCCAACTTTCTAGGCAGAGTGCTGCTGTGCCTAGACTACCGAAAATTCGGGCTGGAGCTGGCCATCACGGTAGCTCAGCTAGTGCTGGTGGTTTCAGAAAACAACTCCAGCTCATGGAACCTCCTGGCCAGTGCCGGCGTATTGCCTGAGTTGCTCGGAATTCCGGCTGAAAATCATGGAGTGCTGTATCTTAGCGCCTTAGCAGCGGGTATTCTGTGCAATGTGCCAGCGTGCGCGGCCGCCCATACTCGGGAGATTCTGAACAGTCTTGATAGGCTGCTCAATATAGACACAAAATCCCAACTACTAAGTTGCAAGTCACATATACAGAGCTCACTATTAAAGAACGATGTTCCACTGCTGGAAATATCCATGGAAACCGAAGAGGTGGTGCAATCCGAATCTGTGAGTCAACTAAAAACAAATCAAAGCGAAGTAGAGACAGCGCTGAAGAACTTGGAGCATTTGTTGGATGCACAGCGGCTGGTAGCGGAGATTATTACTAATCTGGGCTCCAGCGACGAACAAAGTAACTGGGATTCCTCCTCCGATCAGTCGGACGCGGAAAGCGTGGCCGATTACGATATGGAGGAAGAATCTGCTGGCAGTAGGGGGTGTGAACTACCAATTAACTTCCTGGAGACCATCAAGCTAAACAACGTGGTGCATAAGTTGTGGCTTAAAGCACAACCTTTTGATCCAGCTACGGAGAATGTTCTTGAACAGCAGGAGATCCTCCGGAAGAAGGTGGTCAAGTTACGGGTGTCTTATCTTATCTGCCTGCAGAACTTATGTAACGTCCTTGCGGTGGAGGATCTGGGCGGATATAGTGAAATTTACAATATGTGGATGAGCCTGGGTCAACTAGCATTCAAGGGAACAGAGGAGTTGTCCGTAATGGAGGCCATTACTTCTTTAATGCGCTCCTCACTCAGTCTGCTCAAATCCCGGCGGGATCTATTCGCTCAAATGACCGAGAACGATTTGAATATGATCATCGAGGGTGCAGGAAACTGCATGGTAAAGGACATACGCGTCAACTGGAACCGTATGCTGGGAACTCTGGGTTCCATTCTCGCGGAGCCACTCGTCAAGGCCATCGTGCTCTTTCTCCTCAACGCATGCGCCCAGGAACATGACATGTGGGCCCTCTCCGAGGGTCTCGACGCCATTATGGATATTTTCGCCGTGGACGACTGGCCGCAGATCATAACCGAGCTGGAGATGTGCGACCGGATCCAGGCGCTGGAGGAACTATTTAAGTCGAAGCTACGCCTGGAGCGGCGTGATCTAAAGGAGCGACGAGCCACCATCTACACGGTAAAGACGAATTTTGCCCGCTTTGTGTCGTATCTGAACAAGAATTGTAAACAATAAAATTAACAAACTTAAATAAGTGACATGGTTTAATTACGATTGTGTATGCAATTTTGTCCTAGATAATACAAAAGTTTAATTTAAAATTCAATTATTAAACACTGCAAGACAAATTGAAATGTACCCTGTACCTAAAGGGTAAAAAGGGTATATTAAGTGTGCAAATGTAAGTAACGGGCAGTAAAAGCCGTGGCAAATTTATTATTATATTCTATGTATATATTCTGGATCAGCATGATGAGCTGAATCGATATAGCCAATATGTATGTATATATATTCAGTAGGGCTGGAGGACTATATGCATATACAGATATATACATTTATTTGAAATCAGCATATATATATATATATGTTATATATACAATAACACCTTTGCACCATAGATTTATCATAAAAAAAAACTTTTAGTTATATTTTATTTCATAAGCTGGTTACAATGTTTATTGAAAAAACAACGATCGGAATAGTTTCAAATCTCAAACTGACATCATCTCCTCACTCTTACTTCATTGATGAACAAGCCTCGGTTTTGAGCTTAGAGCTTTTTATCTAATTTCACAATGAGATGCGATGGTTAAGCGATTGGATCGTGGGACCTTTCCGTTAGCAAAGTATCTAATGGTGGAGTTTGTGTGTCTATGTAGGGTGGATGTACGTGGACATGTACTTAAGAGTGAGCGATTATGGATATTACAATCCCCCAACCTTTGAATTTAGCCTGTCCTCAGGTGGATAGACTTGGGTATAATAGTATGTTTACATATATATTTTGTGTCGGTTGATCGTTTACAATATATCAATTCAAATATTGATTTCTTTGTGTTCTTCTTTTGTCTTAACATATTTATACCCTTTCAGAGGGTATTATAATTTTGACTAGAAATTTGTAACGCAGTAAAGGAGACATTACTGACCCCATAAAGTATATATATTTTAGATCAGTTTCACCAGCCGAGTCGATCTAGCCATGACCGTCTGTCTGTCTGTCCGTCCGTCTGTCTGTTGCTATATAAACTAGTCTCTCAGTTTTAAAGCTATCGGAGTGAAACTTTGCACCAACCCTTCAATCTGTTGCAGGTAGTATATAAGTCGGAACCGCCGGAATCGGAACACTACATTACATAGCTGCAAAAGGAACGATTGGGAAAAAGTGTCATAAATTCGCCGTTTTTTAAGATATTTTATATATTTCCTGAGAAACCCCTATTAATGACTACTTTGACATATCCTGAAAGTTTCATTAAAATCGGACCACTATATCCTATAGCTGCCATACAAACGATCAAACAGTTTTAAGGCAACTGGTCTGCAAGGGTATTCTGAGCTTCGGGTACCGAAGCTAGCCTTCCTTTCTTGTTTTCTTTAAACCAATTAAAAGTTTTTTCGATTCCTTGGTGTAAGAGTTCCATGTCTTTTTAAAAATTTTTTTTAACTCTGCATATGTAAGAATAAGCTTGTTGAAAAATGGGAAAATCTGAATTGTTGTGGAAATATATTGCGCTCTTTTTGGTACATGCATATGCTTTGATAATGTCTTTCCCAAACTCAGTTGTCATTTCTTTGTAAATAATTTTGATTTGTAATTTATGAAAATAATGAATAACGAGTGAATACTTTTCCTGGCAAATACTTTATTTGATAATCAAACTCATTTAACTTTATTTTCCATCTTTGAAGTTTCATATTTGGTCGCTTAATATTTCAAAAGGTCTACCAAATAAATATGACCTAAAATATTTTGTTGCCCAGACAATTGCTAATAGTTCTTTTTCTATTGTGGCATAGTTTATTTCAAGCTCAGCAAGCAAGAGTTCGGCTTGCATAACAAATAGGTTATATTTCCAATATTTGGTATACTTTTCCTATAAAATCGACATAATCCTAAAAATGACTTATTTTCTTTTGGAGATATTGATATTGTGAAATTATTATGGCACTTATTTTTTTGGGTTAGGTTTAGGTCTAGGCTCTGTTTCTTTTTTCATAAACTCACATTTGTCCAATTGTAACTTTAAATTTGCCTCGAGTAACATTCCAAATACTTTTCGCAACGATAAAATGTTTTCTTCTAATAAAGTGGAAAAAATATAATATCATCTAAGTACGAGTATACGAGGCAATCTGTAGATTAAATCCTCTAAAAGATTATTCATACATCTTTGGAATGTAGCGGACGAATTTTTTAATCCATATGGTCTACGTGTATATTCGTTATGACCACGTTTTGTTGAAAAAGCTGTTTTGGCAATAGAGCTAGGGTCCAACTTAATTTTATGAAATCCTTTAGCTAGATCTATTGTTGTGAAATATTGACATCTCCCTAACTTATCCAGTATGTCATCCATTCTGAGGATTGGGAACTTGTCATTTATTGTTATTTTGTTTAGGTTTCGATAATCTACTACTATTCTGAATTTTTTTTGCCAGATGCATCGCTTTTCTTGGGCCGAATGGGTAAACAGTAAGGTGATTTCGTTTTTTTAATTATTCCCTGTTCTATTATTTCGTTAATTTGTTTATTGACTTCTTTATTCAATATTTGATGATACCATGGTTTTCTATATACGAGATCTTCATGTTTGGTTTAATGTTTAATTGTACTGATGAAAGTAAAACCAGGTCTAACTAGGAGGCAGACCTGCGAAGTCGTATCCAATCCCAAATTTTAACATATTCGTTCTAGCGCCGGTACGTATGACTTGACGACTCAGACTCTAGTTTCTCACAAGCGACACAGAATGAAACTTTTTAGACCCTGTACAAAAAGGGTGAAGGGTATATTAAGTTTATGCAAATTTATGTAACAGAGGGAAGGAGGCGGGGCAGACCCCACAAAGTATATATATTCTTGATCAGCATGACGAGCTGATTCGATATAGCCATGTCCGTCTGTCAGTCCGGATGAACACACGGATCTCAGCAACTGTAAGAGCTAGAGGAACCGTATTACCAGTATAGATTCTCCTAATACCGACGCAACTGAAGTTTAGTTGGCGCCACGCCCACCGCCCACGCAAATTGCATTTTAATTTTTGCACCACCCTGCACTGCACAATTTTCAAGCTAATTTTTTTTTAAAAATACACATGCAATTGGAGCATAGATTTCTTCCGATCCTGAAAATTTAATCAAGATTGGTTAATTAGATTAATAAATACCCAAAGTTTACAGGCGCTAAACACAAGTAATCTGTTCGGTGGTTGATTTTTCTCGGAAGTGCCGCTGCAGCTGCCCCTACCTTCATATAGTACATACATATGTATGAATGTGGGCCTTCAATATATTTATACTGTATTAGCTGCTGATTTAGAAAGTATGGTGTAGTCGAATGGTTACGACGTTCGACTGATCTTGGTTCGAATTCCAGACCGGACTCGGTGTAAATATTTTTAGACCCTGTACCCAAAGGGTAAAGGGTATATTAAGTTTGTGCAAATGTATGTAACAGGCAGAAGGAGGCGTGGCAGACCCCACAAAGTATACATATTCTTGATCAGCATGACGAGCTGAGTCGATATAGCCATGTCCGTCTGTCCGTCTGTCCGTCCGTCCGTCCGTCCGTCCGTCCGTCCGTCCGTCCGGATGAACACACGGATCTCAGCAACTGTAAGAGCTAGAAGAACCGTATTACCAGTGTAGATTCTTCTAATACTGAGTAAATTAGAGTTTATTTTTTAAGTCGGTGCCACGCCCACCGCCCCCGCAATTTGTATTTGAATTTTTGCACTGCCCTGCACTGCACAATTTTCAAGCTAAAATTTTTTTAAAAATACACATGCAATCGGAGCATAGATTTCTACCGATCCTGAAAATTTCATCAAGATTGGTTAATTAGAAAGCGCACAATAAATACATAAAGTTAACAGGCGCTAAACACAAAAAATCTGTTTATTTGCGCAAACAAACGGTAAATCGCTTGCGTTCGGTGGTTGATTTTTCTCGGAAGTGCCGCTGCAGCTGCGCTGCCACTACCTTCATATACTCGTATATATGTATTAATGTGCGTCTTCAATATATGTATACTGTATTAGCTGTCGGTTCAAAAAGTTTGGATTTGTCGAATGGTTACGACGTTCGACTTAAAACGCGAAGATCTAGGGTTCGATTCACAGACCGGACTCGGTGTGAATACTGGTATATATATTTTTTTTGGTTTTGATTTATTTTGCCTATAACCAAATTTGTACAGGGTCTGTAACAGTCGGGAAACTCGACTGTAACGTTCTTACTTGTTTTTTTTGAAAACGCATGCAGGACTGCTATAAAATATGAACTTGACCAACTTCAGGGCAAATCGGTTACAAACTCCAATGATTTCAGTGCAGTGTTGGTTGGAAACGGGATCCAATCGAGAAATTTAGACCCACGGGCGAAAATGCACGAACCACACCAGCACATCTTGCGGCAACATCAGCCGGATCTGGAAATGTCACCACAGCCACATCAGTCGACGTCACCACGGCAGCAGCAGACGAAAATCCAGGAGAGTAATTGGCCATCCCAAAGGGTTACCGTTCCTCAAAATTGTACAAAATGAAACGAACAAGCTTTCCTTTCCTATCTTCCATTGTTCCTATGGCAAATATGGGATGTAAGGTTTTGATATTAATACGAATTTTTGGATTAGTCAAAGTTTCTAAATAATCATTTATCTTTCAAGTTATCAAAATTTATGTTTCTTTTTCCCAATCGTTTCTATGGTCGGTGCAAAGTTACAGATCGATTGCTGTGAAGTTAGTTTGAGTTGAATCGAACAGACTGGAAGACAGCTAGATGAACTCGGCTGTTGATACTGATAAAAAAAATATACTTTATAAGGTGTCTCCTTTGCTTTCCAAACTTCTGGTAGGGGATATATAAATAAACAACATATAATTGGGCTTGAACAATAACAAAAGTTTTGTTCAATTTCTACATAAAATTTCGAAATAAAAGTAACAAAAAAATATAGATTATTTTTTTATTCTTACTTATCTGAATAAAATAAATATCGCACGTTTAGTAAAATAACAATCATGACATTTATTTATTTTATCAACCCTATAAAATTAATCTAGTCGTGTGCAACTGTTACGGTTGCATTTTTTTCAAAACGCATTCCATGCGGGCGCGGCTCTCGCGCAAATGTGTCAGCAGTGCTTCAAATCCCACGTCCGTCGGTGTGTTGGGAAGGACACCGGCTCTCCGGCAGACTGCGATATGCCGCTCAAAGCGCCACCTGGTCTTAAATACCTTATTGCAGTGCTCGCACACCAGGCCCTCGTCCTCCTCCTCATCGGATCCTGTGACCTCCGACGGTTTGTTGGGCTGCCTGTTTGGACTGACCCATTTGGGCTCCGGCTTGATGAGCAGTTGCGACTTGTTATTTCTCTGCAAATCTTCCTGGTGGTTGAACCGGATGTGATTTACAATTTTTGAGGTGCTAGTCTTGGTGCGGTTGCATATGGTGCACTTGAGGTATGAACGGTAGGGCAGGTGTTTGAAACAATGCTTTTGCAGCTGGGAACGCATAGTCGTCGGTTGCACCTCGCGGCATTGCAGGCACATAGCCTGACGACCTGATTCTATAATCTTAAAGCTGTTTTCGATGATGTGCTCGAAGTCATGCTTCTTGAAAACGTGTGCCCGCCAGCCGTCCATTGAGGCGATCTCCCTGCCGCACTTGGGGCATAGGTAGGAGATGAGCTTCATCAGCCCGTTGGTGGACATCTCGGAATCAGAGTCGCGGGTGGGCGTGCTAGACAGCCGACGTCGCTTGGCCGCATGCCCTAAGGGGTCTGATTTCATTTCCTTCTTAAGCTGTGCTACCTCCTCCTTGCCGAGCGCGTCAATCTCGATGATGACCACCTCCGTATTTCCCTGTTGCGGTTGAGCTTTCGGCATTTCAGTCGCTGCCATTTCATCTTTTTTTCTCTTGCTTGGCAAGCTATTGTCTTCGAAGAACTCCTGGCATAGGGCATCCAACTCCGCATCGAGCTTGGGAGTCTTCTCGTCCTCCTTGCGCACGATGTCCTCGTATGCATTCAGGCACCTGTCTAGGTTCTGTTCGCTGGCGTTGATTTTGGCTGCATCTGTTGGCAAAGATCCAGCTGCGGACAACATTGCTGCTGAGGGAGATTTTTCGAATTCGGTGTGTAGATCAATGTCCATAAGAGCCTTTTCCAGCAGATCCTTCCGTTGTTTTCCGGCGCCTCGAGGACGGCCGCGCTTCGCGGGCACCTTGGCATATTTCATGGGGCTTTGTGTATTGCTTGCAGCTGAGGCAGAGGCGGTGGGCGACTTAATCTGCTGCTGCTGTTGCTGCTGGGATCGCTTCATCTGGCGAAGCTTGTTTTCGTACTTCTCAATCTCGCGCATGTGGGTGTCCAGTAGATGAACGTTGAGTGCCCTGCGCCTGGTGTACGCCATGCGGCAGTGCACGCAGCGGTAGGTCTCACTGTGCTCCAGATGCATAAAATAGTGGTACTGCAGCAGGGCAATAGTCTTGTGGGCGTTTTCAACCCACTTGAAGCACAACTGACACTCGTGAAAGCGCTCATCGATCTGGATAAAGTTGAAGTCCGAGTAAGTCTTCTTTAGGTAGTCATGTTTCTGAAAGTTTGGGTAAAAGTTTGAAGAGAAAAAGCAAAAATTAAAAAAACTTACCGTGTTGAGATGCTGGCGCCATTCGGCCTGTGTGCGAAACGCCTTGCCGCATTCCGGGCAAATGTATACCATGTGAGCTTCCAAACGGGCGTTCAATCGGCTTTGCTCGTCACTGAGCATGGCACTCCGTGACATTTCTCCGTATTAATATTTTATATTCAGAAAAATTAACCAACAAACCAAAAAGCGGTCTCAGAGATGGCCCTTTAATACTTTTCCAGCTCGATGGCGATAAATTCATGCGTTATCGGGCACTGGTAAAAGATGATCAGAATAACAGTGAGGGGAAAAATTCCCGGTGTCCCATGCACTGTTACTTAAATCGGAAGGACGTTAGGTGAAATAGTTTTACAAAAATCAATTTATTCACTTATTGAACAGTTAGACGAAATACAGTTTTTGAAAATGTAATTTGTGTTCAAGTTTGAAAATAAGAAACTCGCAGCCGATAAATAACAGTATCATGTAAATCGACTGGTGTTGATAATGTTATCGTCATATTTCGTCCGTCTCTACCTCACTGTCTCACTTTAAAAATTTCAGATCCTCTAAACTCGTTTAGAATTAAGCTATAAAGTGGAAAAAAAGTCTTGATATGTCAAGTGCAGCCAAGTCGACGGTGAGTGTTTATAGTTCCAACCCATTCTTGCCTCATTCTTATTACTGATGTCTTCTTAGCCGAGCGCCACCAGCGGGAGCTCCACGTCCGCAGCCGCTGCCGCTGCAACAGTCTCCGTATCCGCTGCTTCTGCATCGTCCTCCTCAAATGTACAGGAGTTTAAGATCCGAGTGCCCAAAATGCGCAAGAAGCACCATGTGATGCGGTTTAACGCCACCTTAAACGTGGATTTTGCACAGTGGCGCAATGTAAAACTTGAGCGCGAAAATAACATGAAAGAGTTCCGTGGCATGGACGAGGACCAGCCCAAGTTTGGCGCTGGCTCCGAATATAATCGTGATCAACGCGAGGAGGCACGCCGCAAAAAGTTCGGAATCATAGCCAGGAAGTACCGTCCAGAAGCGCAGCCCTGGATTCTCAAAGTGGGCGGCAAGACTGGCAAAAAGTTCAAGGGCATCCGCGAGGGCGGAGTGGGCGAGAACGCTGCTTTTTACGTATTTACGCATGCGCCGGACGGTGCCATTGAGGCGTATCCACTTAACGAGTGGTATAACTTCCAGCCCATCCACCGTTACAAATCCCTATCAGCAGAGGAGGCTGAGCAGGAATTTGGTCGGCGTAAAAAAGTTATGAATTACTTCTCGCTCATGTTGCGGAAACGGCTGCGCGGCGACGAGGAAGAGGAGCAGGATCCAGAAGAAGCTAAGCTGCTTAAGACGGCCACCAAAAAATCCAAGGAGCTAAAAATTACCGATATGGACGAGTGGATCGACTCCGAGGACGAGTCCGACTCGGATGATGAGGAGGACAAAAAAAAAAAGGAGCAAGAAGATAGTGACGACGGGAAGGCCAAAGGCAAAGGCAAAAAGGGTGCGGATAAGAAAAAGAAAAAGCGGGATGTGGACGACGAGGCGTTCGAAGAGTCAGATGACGGTGACGAGGAGGGAAGGGAAATGGACTACGACACAAGCTCCAGCGAAGAGTATGTATTTCGACTGATTGTTATTAGTGATATAAGCAAAGGTTAGGGATCTCTTAACCCGATATGTCCACAATCTTACAGTGTGCTTAATGATATTAAAAGGGTAGTCTACTTTTCGTCAAAAGTTTGCAAGACAATAAAAATATATTCTTCTGATCAGCATCAACAACGAGTCGGTCTGGCCGTCCGTCTTTCTGTCTGCATATCTGTTTCTTATCAAATCAGTTGTTCAGTAACTTTACGGAGATCCTGTACCCTTAGGGTATATTAGGTTTGTTCAAATTTATTGAACAGGCAGAAAGAGGCTTGACAGACCCATGAGCCGAGTCGATATAGCCATGTCTGTCCTAATATTTACGCAGATGAAGTTTTTTATGTCTGTGCCACGCCCACCGCCCCAAAAATTGTAGTTTAACGTTTTTATGTTTTAACTGCACGATTTGAAAGCTAGAGTCTTTTGCTTACGCACACGGGATTGGATCATGAATTTCTACCTATCCAATAAATATGCAAAGTTTACAGCCGCTAACAACAAGCTGTCAGTTTATTTGGTCAAATAAATTCCGCTAGCGGTCGGGCGTTCTACTCCCCGCGACACCTTGTAAATCTTATATTTATGTAGTTTTCCTTTTTAAACCCTGTACCCAAAGGGTAAAGGTATATTTCTACCGATCTGGAAAATTTCTTCAAGTTTAGTCAATAAGAAAGCGCACAAAAATATGCAAAGTTTACAAACAATTTGTTTATTTGCTTAAATAAACGGTAAATCGCTTGCGGTCCGGTGCTGATTTTTCTAAGAAGTGCCGCTGAGAACGCACTACATAACAAAATTGGCACAGGGGTTTTAACAGTCGGGAGATCCGACTGTAATGTTACTTGTTTTATTATTTTAACGGCGATTATTATTTCTGTTGGGGCAATAGTGGATGTAATGTGTGTTTCGAATAATCATAGTTTTCTGAGTTATTTTATCTAATCTCAATTATCTTTTCCTAAAAAAAAAAAAATTTTGTTGAGTGTTTTTGCTATAACGACCTTTTTTGTTGCTTTAGCGAACCAGATCCGGAATCGAAGGTAGACAAGGACATGAAGGGCGTGGCCGAGGAGGATGCGCTACGGAAGTTGCTAACTTCCGACGAGGAGGAGGAGGATGAGAAGAAGTCCGACGAGTCGGATAAGGACGATGAGAACGGTGAGAAGAAAAAAAAAGAGAAGAGCAAGGACGAAGCCTCCAAGGATAAAAAAAAGAAAAAGCTGGGTAAGGACGAAAAGAAAGGCAGGTCGAACGGAAGCGGCGGTGACTCAAGCACGGACTTTAGCTCAGACAGCACGGACTCTGAGGACGACCTTAGCAACGGGCCGCGGAAGAAACAGCCCATCTCCAAGGACAAAGACAAAGAAAAGGAGAAGGAAAAAGAGAAAGAAAGTGCCGGTATTAGCAGCAAAGCCTCTACGAGCAGCAGCAACAATACAAACAAATCACGCTCGGCCACGCCCACACTCTCTACAGATGCCAGCAAGCGCAAGATGAACAGCCTTCCCAGCGAACTTACCAACTCTGACACCAGCAACAGCCCTACTAGTACCCCTGCCAAGCGACCGAAGAACGAGATCAGCACCTCGCTCCCCTCCTCTTTTTCTGGATCCAAAGTGGAGTGAGTTTATTTATAAGATATTCACAGTTAATCATTTTGACAAAATATAATCCTTGCAGGGACTACGGCATTACCGAGGAGGCAGTACGTCGCTACCTCAAGAGAAAACCGCTTACCGCCACAGAGCTGCTTACCAAGTTTAAAAACAAGAAAACTGGCGTCTCGAGCGACCGTTTGGTTGAGACCATGACCAAAATTCTCAAGAAGATCAATCCCGTCAAGCATACCATCCAGGGAAAAATGTATCTCTGGATCAAGTAGACTGCAGATGTAATTTTAATGTTTGTGTGATGCAAATTAATTATTGTTTCACGGAAAAGTGCGGTTTATTTCCTTTGTTTTCTTGCACATCTCAAAGAAAAAATAAAATCAATTTAAATTTTCATAAAAACAACAAAGTAATACACTAATTTGATGCACCGATTCTCTTATACCCGTTACACATAGAGTAAAAGGGTATATTGTAATAGCGTATCCGACCGGATAAATATATCATCGATGGCCGAGTCGACTGGGATGTCACTAACTCAACTAATAGGATATTTTTGTACCCTTGCAGAGAGTATTATAATTTTTACCAGAAGTTTGTAACGCAGTGAAGGAGACATCTCCGACCCTATAATATATATATATATATGTATATATATTCTTGATCAGCATCACCAGCCGAGTCGATCTAGCCATGTCCGTCTGTCTATCGGTTGCTATGTAAACTAGTCTCTCAGTTTTAAAGCTACCGGGCTAAAACTTTGCACAGACTTTGCATGTCGGAACGGTTGGGAAAAAGTGCCATAAATACGCCATTTTTTTAGATAACTAATTTATTGAAAGTTTAATCAAAATCGGTCCACTACATCTTATAACTGCCATAGGAACAATGTCAGAAATGGGGTTACTAAGCGTAACACAATGAATTTGTTCTTGAAAAGTATAGTTTTCTAATACATTAATGCCGTTTTATAATATAAACAAGAAAGGAGACTAGCTTCGGTACCCGAAGCTTAGAATACCCTTGCAGACCAGTTGCTTTGAAACTGTTCGGTCGATTGTATGGCAGCTATAGGATATAGTGATCCGATCTTTGGTTTTTAAATTTTAAAAAAGGATTTAATGACGTTTCCCAAGAACGTCCTCTAATAGCAGCACATTGTAGCAAACGGAACAGAATGACTGTTTGGGAAGATATAAACAGTTTAAGATACGATTAGGAGCTTTTATGAACAAATCTCCAAAACATAATTTAAGAATTAATTTAATATTATATTGATTAACATCAGTTATGGTCAATGGCCCATTTTCTCAAATAGTTCCTTTATCAGCTATAGGATGGAGTGGTCCAGTTTTGATAAGACTTTTAGGATAAGTTAACATAGTTATTAAAAAAGACATTTTAAAACAATCAATCATTTATCTTAAAATTTTTCCCAATCGTTCCTAAGGCAGCTAAATGATGTAATGTTCCGATTACGTTAGTTTTTACTTATATACTACCTGTAACAGAAAGAAGAGTTGGTGCAAAGTTTTAGCCCGATAGCATTAAAACTTAGAAACTAGTTTGCGTAGAAACAGACAGACAGACGGAGATGGCTAGATCGACTCGGCTGGTTATACTGATCAAGAATTTATATACTTTATGGGATCCTTCACTGCGTAGCAAACGATTCAAAGCTAGCCTTCCCTTCTTGTTTTAAATTATGCGATCCTTATCGTTATCCTTGGCTTCGAAAAACTATTTTAAGGAAACTGCACACCCTGTACCCTAAGGGTAAAGGGTATATTAATTTTGTGAAAATGTGTGTTACAGGCAAAAGGAGGCAGACCCCACAAAATACATAGTATAGTCACACACTACACCCGTTATATAAAGCGACTCATTGCACTCCACCCACTAAAACAAGTAAGAACGTTACAGTCGAGTTTCCTGACTGTTACAGACCCTGTACAAATTTGGTTAAAAGTTAAATAAATCAAAATAAAAAAAAAAAAAAATTTTACACCGAGTCCGGTCTGGGATTCGAACCCAAGATTTTCGCGTTTTCAGTCGAACATCGTAACCATTCGACGAACCCAAACTTTTTGAACCGGCAGCCTAAACATATAAACATATTAAAGGCACACATTCATACAAATGTATATGAAGGTAGTGGCAGCTGCAGCTGCACTTCCGAGAAAAATCAACCACCGAACTCAAGCGATTTGTTTGAGCAAATAAATAGATTACTTGTGTTTCGCGCCTGTAAACTTTAGGTATTTATTGTGCGCTTTCTAATTACCCAATCTTGATGAAATTTTCAGGATCGGTAGAAATCTATGCTCCATTTGCATGTGTATTTAAAAAAAAAAATTAGCTTGAAAATTGTGCAGTGCAGGGCAGTGCAAAAATTCAAATACAAATTGCGGGGACAGTGGGCGTGGCACCAGAAAAAAAAATAAACTTCATCTGCGTAATAATTACGAGAATCTGCACTGTTAATAAGGTTATTCTAGCTCTTACAGTTTCTGAGATCCGTTCGTTTACCCAGACGGACAGACGGACGGACGGACAGACGGACATGGCTATATCGACTCAGCTCGTCATACTGATCAAGAATATTTTTTGTGGGGTCTGCCACGCCTCCTTCTGCCTGTTACATACATTTGCACAAACTTAATATACCCTTTACCCTTTGGGTACAGGGTCTAAAAAGCGGCCACCTTAACACTAACCCAAGCAAAGCAACAATAAGTTATGCGAACAAGCTCAGAAGCGAGCTCTTATCCAGAATCGCTGAGCTTTCAAAATTAATAAACACTAAATAGAAATAACTGCACCCGAACACTAACCTAAACATAAAATCCTAGCGTAAGCAATTTCCACGAATTCAGCATAAGCGATCAAGCAGAGAAGCGAGCTTTCACCCAGAATCGCTCAGCACCAGTTGGTCAGTCTTTAAGCAAACGACAATTGCATCAGTCGAATAAATTCTGTAATAAAATATACAAAACCGAAATTTTGTTTTGTTTTTATACCCTCGCAGAGGGTATTATAATTTTGACCAGAAGTTTGTAACCCAGTGAAGGAGACATTTCCGACCCTATAAAGTATATATATTCTTGATCAGCATCACCAGCCGAGTCGATCTAGCCATGTCCGTCTGTCTGGCTCAAACATGTTAATGGCGTAGTCGGTAGGATCGGTTTAAAATAAATTTGATGTTTTGGAAAGAATTTGATTCGTGTGTGATTTGATCATATTTATGAAAGGTTTATCCATACGACTGGATTTTCTTTCTGATCAACAGTGTAACAGTGCACAAAATTACAAAAGTAAGGAAAAACAAGAAAGGAAGGCTAGCTTCGGTACCCGAAGCTTAGAATACCCTTGCAGGCTAGTTGCTTTTAAACCGTTCAATCGTTTGTATGGCAGCTATAGGATATAGTAATCCGATTTTTGGGTTTTTAAATTTCTAAAAAGGCTTTACTGTCTATGAAAACTGTTTTTATCAAGAATGAATTAATTGTCTTGAAAAACACCAGAGTTATGCTTAATGACCCATTTTCACCCATATGGCAGCTATAGGATATAGTAGTCCGATTTTAATGAAACTTTTAGGATATGTTAAAATTGCTATTAAATAGAGTTTTCCAAGAAATAAATAAATTATCTTAAAAAATGGGGAAATTTTGGCACTTTTTCCCAAGCGTTCCTATGGCAGCTATGTGATGTAGTGTTCCGATTCCGGCCGTTCCGACTTATATACTAACTGCAACAGATTGAAGGGTCGGTGCCAAGTTTCAGCCTGATAGCTTTAAAACTGAGGGACTAGTTTACATAGCAACCGACAGACAGACAGACGGACAGACAGACGGACAGACAGACGGACATGGCTAGATCGACTCGGCTGGTGATGCTGATAAAGAATATATATACTTTATAGGGTCGGAAATGTCTCCTTCACTGCGTTGCAAACTTCTGGTCATAATTATAATACCCTCTGCAAGGGTATAAAAATGCCATAAGTTCGCAATTTTTAAAGTTTTTTTTTGTATTTCTTAGGAAACTGCTATTAATGACTATTTTAACATATCCTGAAAGTATCTTCAAAATCGGACCACTATATATTATAGCTGCCAAATGAACGATGGGAGAAAATGGGTCATTGAGCATAACTCTGGAGTTTTACAAGACAATTAATTCATTCTTGAGAAATACAGTTTTCATAGACATTAAAGCCGTTTTTGAAAATTAGAAACCAAAAATTGGATCACTATGTCCTATAGTTGCTACACAAACGGTCGAGGGGCTTAAAGGCAACTGGTCTGCAAGGGTATTCTAAGCTTCGGGTACCGAAGCTAGCCTTCCTTTGTTGTATATACTTATAATTACAAAATAAAACATAATTCAACTGGTAGAACCCCAGCTGATGTTTTCATTTATGCAGCCACCCCCGAAAATAACAACCAAAATATAAAAGAAATTATAATTGAGAACCTTAACAAAAAGCGACACGATTTTGAAAAAATACTAGATTCAGAAAAGCACCCATAATTCACGGAAAATTAGATACCCCTTTAAATTCACTGGGAAAATAGAACAAGTCAATGAAGATAATTTTGAGCAAACTAACAGAGGTCGGAAAATTAACATTACAAAACGAATTTTCAAAAACGAAAGAAATTTAAGAAGGGTAAAGTTTGCAGGAGGATTTAAATCAGGCCCACTAACTTTCGTTTTCCTGGCACTGATGACTATACCAGATAATTATGAATACCATTGTTTCACTATAAACCTAACAAACTAAAGACCCAAACAAAGATGTTTAATGAAATAGTAAAAATCTAATATTTAACTGAAAAATTGCAAAGAGAAATGAATGGTATTAGAATAACCTGAAGAAATAAAAGAGGATTGATGAATTTTGTAGGAACAATATACAACTATTTATTCGAAACATTGGACAATAATGATAAAGAAGAATTGGAAGACAAAATTAATTTAATAGCCGAGAACAGTGTTCAAATTAATGAACTTATTAAATTAACCAATGCTTATCAGGCAAATTAACAAAAATTTAGGTTACACACAATGCATATAACCAAATTGAAACCACTATCTTATATTCAAACCAAAGAAGTAATTTTCGAACACTACAAATATACAAAATAATTGTAATCACCACATTTACATTGTAAATACTAATCATATTAATATTTTTAGATTTAGTTTGTGCAAATGTATGTAACAGGCAGAAGGAGGCGCGGCAGACCACACAAAGTATATATATTCTTGATCAGCATGACGAGCTGAGTCGATATAACCATGTCCGTCTGTCAGTCCGGATGAACACACGGATCTCAGGAACTGTAAGAGCTAGAGGAACCGTATTACCAGTGTAGATTCTCCTAATACTGACGCAGCTGAATTTTTTTTTAGTTGGCGCCACGCCCACCGCCCCCGCAATTTTAATTTTAATTTTTGCACTGCCCTGCACTGCACAATTTGCAAGTTAAAAAATACACATGTAATTGGAGCATAGATTTCTACCGATTCTGAAAATTGAATCAATATTGGTTAATTAGATACGCACAAGAAATACCCAAAGTTTACAGGCGCTAAACACAAGTAATCTATTTATTTGCACAAACAAACGGTAAATCGCTTGCGTTCGGTGGTTGATTTTTCTCGGAAGTGCCGCTGCAGCTGCCACTACCTTCTTATACATATGTATGAATGTGCGCCTTCAATATATTTATACTGTATTAGCTGTTGGGTCAAAAAGATCTTGGATTCGAATCCCAGACTGGACTCGGTGTAAATATATATATTTTTTTGTTTTGATTTATTTTGCTCATAACCAAATTTGTACAGGGTCTGTAACAGACGGGAAACTCGACTGTAACATGTCACACACCACACCCGTTATATAAAGCGACTCATTGCACTACACCCTTTATCTAATAAAACAGATAAATCACAATTAATCCTAGCATAAGCAATTCCCATGCAAGGCGGCGTAAACAATAAGAGATGCGAACAAGACCAGAAGCGAGCTCTCATCCAGAATTGCTGAGCCTTCAAAATTAAAGAACACTAAAAAGAAACAGCTGCACCCGAACACTAACCTAAACATAAAATCCTAGCGTAAGCAATTTCCTCGCAATTCAGCATAAACGTAAACAATAACATAAGTGACGCGCTCAAGCGATCAAGCAGAGATGCGAGCTTTCATTCAGAATCGCTCAGCACCAGTTGAAGCAAACGACAATTGTATCAGTCGAATAAATTCCGTAATAAAAAGTAATAAACCGAAATTTCGGCGTTTGGTTATGATTTTTTTTAACTCGCCGGCCTCAAACATGTTAATTTATATATTCTTGGTCATCATGGCGAGCTAAGTCGATATAGCCATGTCCGTCTGGATGAATGAACGGATCTCAGAACTATAAGAGCTAGATAAACCATATTATCAGTTCAAGTTCTCCTAACGCAGATTAAGTTTATTTGTTTTGTCGGTGCTACTCCCACCGCCCCCTCAATATGTATTTTTATGTTTGCACTGCGCAATTCATGTGCTATTATAGATGCAATTAAAGCATGTATTTTTACCGATCCACAAAATTTAGGCTTTGTTAATTATAAAGCTCACAATAAATACGCAAAGGTTACAGCCGTTCAAATAAATGGTAAGTCGCTTGCGCGGTAGGGGATTCGAATCCCCGTGACACAGTGTTTATCTTTTTTTTTTATTTTATAGTTTTCCTCTATTTAAATTAGGTTTATTATTATTTTTTTGTCATTTTTTTTTAGTTTTCATTCTTTATTTTTTTTTTTTTATAACAAAATTGGTCGGAAACAGTAGGGAAACTCGACTGAAATGCCGTTAATTGTTTGGGGTTCGGACCCGTGACGTCCGTGTTAGTAGCCAGACGTCCTAACCAGTGCACCAGCATATACTCAAAGCGAGTAGCTAATACAGTATAAATACACATTTACGTGGTCTGTTCAAAAAGTATCGCGAATTTTGAATTTTCGTGGGTTACGTATATTCTCTCACTTATGCAGACAAGCTCGGCCATTTTGAATGTTCACTTAATTGTTGACAGCTGATTTGCTTGCACGTGTTTTGTATCGTCTTCGATTTTTCGATTTTTCGCCGCGAAATTCGTACCAAAATCAATTGCGACCAAAAACAGCATCGTATGAACATTGCTAATAAGATGTTAAACTCTGTCCGCGACGACCCAAACTTGCTCCAGAGGGTCATAACTGGTGACGAATCGTGGGTTTACGGTTATGACGTGGAAACCAAAGTTCAATCATCTCAATGGAAGCTGCCGCACGAACCAAGACCGAAAAAAGCGCGGCAAGTTCGGTCGAATGTGAAAGTTTTGCTGACAGTTTTCTTCGATTGCAGGGGCGTGGTGCATCATGAGTTCTTGCCACAGGGAAGAACGGTCAATAAGGAATATAACCTGCAAGTTATGCGCAATTTGCGCGAAGCAATCCGCCAGAAACGGCCGGATTTGTGGAAGAACAAAAATTGGCTTTTGCACCTGCTCACACATCGTTGCTTGTGCGCGACTTTTTGGCCAAAAACAACACACTAATGATGCCGCAGCCACCGTATTCCCCAGATCTGGCCCCCTGTGACTTTTTCTTGTTCCCTAAACTGAAGAGGCCCATGAAAGGACGACGTTACGCTACGCTTGACGAGATAAAGACGGCATCGAAGGAGGAGCTGAACAAGATTAAAAAAAATGAATTTTTGAAGTGCTTCGAAGATTGGAAAAACCGTTGGCACAAGTGTATAATATCTAATGGGGATTATTTTAAAGGGGACAAAATAGATATTCATAAATAAACGTAGATTTCTACCGATCCTGAAAATTTCATCAATATTGGTTAATTAGAAAGCGCACAATAAATACTTAAAGTTTACAGGCGCTAACCACAATAATCTGCTTATTTGCTCAAACAAACGGTAAATCGCTTGCGTTTGGTGGTTGATTTTTCTCGGAAGTGTCGCTGCAGCTGCAGCTGCCACTACCTTCATATACATATGTATGAATGTGCGTGTTCAATATATTTATACTGTATTAGCTGCCGGTTCAAAAAGTTTGGGCTTGTCGAATGGTTACGACGTTCGCCTTAAAACGCAAAGATCATGGGTTCGAATCCCAGACTGGAGTCGGTGTGAATATATATATATATATTTTCTTTTTGCTTATAACCAAATTTGTACAGGGTCTGTAACAGCCGGGAAACTCGACTGTAACGTTCTTACTTGTTTAATTTGCGGGGGTGTGGGCGAGACACCGAAAAAAAAACTTCAGCTGCGGCAGTATTAGGAGAATCTACACTGGTAGTATGGTTACTCAAGCTCTTACAGTTGCTGAGATCCGTTCTTTCATCCGAACGAACAGAAGGAAAGACGGGCATGGCTATATCGACTCATCATGCTGATCAATAATATATATATATAATAATATATATATATACACTTTGTGTGGTTTGCCCCCCTGCCTGTTACATACATTTGCAAAAACTTAATATACCCTTTACCCTTTGGTAAATGGCCATTTCGTATGACTCCCCCAATGTGTTTACAGATATTACCATTCTAAATGTAAATCTATGCACGTAAATGTCTTGATTTTGACTCTTAAATAGTAAACACTACAAAAACAAATCCATGTAAAATGGGGGCTCCATTTAGTTTAAATTAAAAAAATAACCAAAAAAATCTGTCGAATAGTCGTTGTTTTGTTTCAGGCTTAACACTGTGCAAGCAATAAATAAAATAAGTGAGAACATTTTTTTAAGCAAAATAAATCAAGAATGAAAAATTGATTTGATTTGAAAATGCAAAAAAAAGAAAAGTCTGTCGTAACTATTGTATCTATTGCACCATCAAATACATTTTTACCCAAATAGCTAATACAGTATATATATATTAAAGGTACATACTCATATGTATATGAATGTAGTGCGTTCTATGCTGCACTCTGTAGAAAATTTGAACAACTCAATTTTGCATTGGTTTGTAACAGGTTACAAACCAAACCTCTTAGCAAATACAAAATACAGTATAAGAATGTATGCATTCTCAGCGTCCACCCTCTATAAAAGATAACTTAAATAACCATAATTTGCAATTTTTTGTTAGCAATTAATAATTAGCTTAATTGCCAAAAAGAAAACCTAACAAAAAAGGTGTCGGGAGGAGTCGGCCTCCCGACCTCAAACGGATTAAATTAATATATATTTAAGCAAATAAGCAGAAAGCTTATTGTTAGCGGCTGTAGACTTTACTGTGCCTTTCAGTTAACCAAACTTGATGAATCACGATCGGTAGAAATTCATGGTACAATTTCGTGGGTAAGAGCATAAGGCGCTTGAAAATTGTGTAGTGTAGTGCAGTTTAAACATTAAAATACAAAAAGATGAACGGTGGGAGTGGCGCCGACAAAAAAAAACTTGATATGTGGTAGTATTAGAAGAATCTGCACTGGTAATATGGTTCCCCTAGCACTTACAGATCCGTTTGTGCACTCAGACGGATGTACAGACGGACAAGGCTGCATTAACTCAATTCGTCATGCTGATCAAGAATATATTTACTTTGTGGGGTCTGCCACGCATCCTTGTGCCAGCTACATATGTACATTTGCACAAACCTAGTATACCCTTTGGATACTGGGTGTAACAAACGAGTATTTACAGAAATCCACGGTCTTTCAGGAAAATACCAATACCTTAAGACATAACTCTTTGTTCCTTCCATCTAAATTTAAGTTAGGCTATCTACATATATACATTTCGGCGAGGGTTGGTTTAAAAATGTTTTAAATGTTATTATAGTTTTATCCGATAGTTTGATATGAGGCGTAAAAATCAACCCACCTAAAGAAAAAGGTAAAACGTTCTTTCTCGATTTTTGTATATTTGTATACCCTTGCAGAGGGTACTATAATTTTAACCAAAAGTTTGTAATGCAGTGAAGGAGACATTTCCGACCCTATAAAGTATATATATTCTTGATCAGCATCACCAGCCGAGTCGATCTAGCCATGTCCGTCTGTTGGTTGCTATGTAAACTAAATAGTCTCTTAGTTTTCATCGGGTTGAATTTTTGCAGTAACCCTGCAATCTGTTGCAGGTAGTACAGAAGTCGGTACGGCCGGAACACTACAACACATAACACGTAATTTTTTAAGAGAATTAATTTATATTTTAGAAAACTCTATTTTAACATATCCTGAAAGTATCATCAAAATCGGACCACTATATCCTATAGCTGCAATAGGAACGTAGGGAGAAAATGGGTCATTGAGTATAAATCTGGTGATTTTCATGACAATCAACTTATCATCAGTTTTTATAGACATTAAAGCCGTTCGGGTACCGAAGCTAGCCTTCTTTTCTTGTTGATATTCATTTTGATTTTTTGGCTGCTATGTATCACCGATCCAACCAATTATATGTAAAAATACTCAAGGTTTGTTTATTTTCCTAATGGTTTCTATGATAGTTATTTATGACGCAGTTTTGATTGGGTGCAAAAAGTTACTGAGAAAGGCGGACAGCCATGGCTAGATGGAATGGGCTGCTGATAATGATTAAGAATATACTACATTTACTTTATAGGGTCGGATATGTCTTCTTCACTTTGTTTCACACTTCTGCTCAAAATAGAATATGTTTATTATTTTGCACAAATTACATCAACTATGTTAGTATGGTTTCTGTCTCTTTAATCCTTGACCTTGAGGCGGGCTCTTATTATGTCAATTATGCATGCCAGTTTAATGAAGTGAGTGCCGTAATAATTTTGAGGCTCTAAGTGAGACATAATGTGGCAGCAATGTGGCCAGATGTTACAATGTTACAGACCCTGTACAAATTTGGTTATAAGCAAAATAAATCAAAACCAAAAAAAAATATATACATATATATTTACACCGTGTCCGGTCTGGGATTCGAGCCCAAGATCTTCGCGCTTTCAGTTAAACGTCGAAACCATTCGACCACGCCATTCTTTGTCAACCAGTAGCTAATACAGTATAAATATATTGAAGGCGCACATTCATACATATGTATAAGAAGGTAGTGGCAGCTGCAGCGGCACTTCCGAGAAAAATCAACCACCGAACGCAAGCGATTTACCGTTTGTTTGTGCAAATAAACAGATAACTTTACCCTTTGGGTACAGGGTCTAAAAAATGTATTTGTTGTGATGCAGTTCGATTTTGTGTTTTTGTTGACATACTCTTATCTTGAGTCGCTGTATCGTCGCTTGATATGTGTTTATGCGTAGGCAGATATCGATATCGCCTTCTGACCTCGCCAGCATCCCCATTTTTGGCAAAGCCAAACAAAGGAAGTCGGACGGACCTGCGGCCAACGCATCAACATTTTCGAACGCTTTGCGGTAAAATATTAGACCAGAAGCAGCCAGTAGACAGCAACACAGACGCAAGGCGCCAGCTTATTGATTCGGCCAACCCTCCGTACCCGCTCTGGCTCCCGAAAAGCGAAAGCCAAAGGCGCCGGATGTTGATGCTGCCGCCGCACAAAGGGCTCGGAACTTCAGTGAGTGCCTGGCTGTGTAAAAGTTGGGATGTTATTTAATTTCGTCACTTTTCTGTGATTTATTAATACAAACCGAAATTGCTGCACGATGCCCACCACCTGTGTGTTCCAACTGGATCGCCTGAATCCAGTTTACAATAGTGGCGAATACATTAGCGGTCGCATATTACTGCGAACGGACAAAGTGAAGCGGGTTAATGGTGCGTTTGATAAATCATTTAGATTAATGGAATATATGGTAATTTGCAGCCAATTTACAGCTGTATATGTGACCCTGGAGGGCGAGGCCAAGGTCCAGTGGTCCATGAGCGGCAAGAGCGAGACGGCTAATTACTCGGGCTACCAACAATATTTACATTCCCGCACCAATGTATTTGACAATTCTTTGTTCCGGGCTGGCGTCCATGTGTACGTGCTGACGCTTCGAATTCCCCCAGATTGTCCCAGCACATGCAGGGGTCCCTACGGATATATTGCCTACAACATCTCACTGACCATCGATAAGCCCTGGGGATTCGACGAGGTCTTTAGAAAACCGATTCAAGTGGTGCAGACACTGGACCTAAACTACAATTCAGAGTTCGCCGTGAGTTTAATACGAACTTTCCTCATGAATAAAAAAAGGCTTTAATACACATTACAAAAAATAATTTGTAGAACCACTATATTTGTGAAAATCACTCCTCCAGCATTAAATGTATGTAAACATTCAATTGCACAAAAAGTTGTTTAATTGACAATATCTTTTTAGACCCTGTACCCAAAGGGTAAAGGGTATATTAAGTTTGTGCAAATGTATGTAACAGGCAGAAGGAGGCGTGGCAGACCCCACAAAGTATATATATTCTTGATCAGCATGACTAGCTGAATCGATATAGCCATGTCCGTCTGTCCGTCTGTCCGTCCGTCCGTCTGTCTGTCTGTCCGTCCGTCCGTCCGGATGAACACACGGATCTCAGCAACTGTAAGAGCTAGAGGAACCGTATTACCAGTGTAGATTCTCCTAATACTGACGCAATTAGAGTTTATTTTTTTAAGTCGGCGCCACGCCCACCGCCCATGCAATTTGTATTTGAATTTTTGCACTGCCCTGCACTGCACAATTTACAAGCTAAAATTTTTAAAAAAAAAACATGCAATTGGAGCATAGATTTCTACCGATCCTGAAAATTTCATCAAGATTGGTTAATTAGAAAGCGCACAATAAATACCTAAAGTTTACAGGCGCTAAACACAAAAAATCTGTTTATTTGCGCAAACAAACGGTAAATCGCTTGCGATTGGTGGTTGATTTTTCTCGGAAGTGCCGCTGCAGCAGCGCTGCCACTACCTTCATATACATATGTATGAATGTGCGTCTTCAATATATTTATACTGTATTAGCTGCCGGTTCAAAAAGTTTGAGTTTGTCGAATGGTTACGACGTTCGACTTAAAACGCGAAAACTCGACTGTAACGTTCTTACTTGTTTGTTTTTTTTTTGTTCGCGAATGCGTGCGTGATGCAACCCACCTCCCGCCCAACCGACCGAGGGGCGCAGCCGCATAACGTACGGCTCGTTCGCGAAGATAGGACCGAGCATGCAGGAAGAGTTTTCGAGGAAAACTACATATAATTGTGATGAGTTAGATAGGTAAGAATTAGGGACTTAATATGCGAAAGGTCGTTAATTGAAGAAAAATCGTTAGTTGGTTCAATACGTTAAAATCTGAGCAAAGTACTCTAAAGAGCTCATGCAGGACATAATTCGAACTACTACGGTTTAAAGCTAGTGGGATATAATTTCTAGTACGTCTACGGAGCACATTAAAGTTGATGCCTTCTAATAAGGCAGAACCATCAACCTCGTTGTGTATTAGTTTGAGGATGATGGTGTACCAAGCATGGTTCCACGATTAGTAAGTGTGGGTAGGTTTAGTTGCATGAGTCTACTAGAGTAATATGGAAGTTGAAAGTTTGGTTCCCAGTTAAGGCTTCTAAGCGCAAAAATCAAAAAACTTTTTTGCTGAGGACTCCAGACGCATAATCCGTACTCAAGAATTGGCCGGACAAGCGAGACGTACAAAGTCTTAGTTACATAGGGGTTATTAAGGGAGGGGATCGTTATATAGAGGGACGCCCGAGGTGATACGGATTACACCAGAAAGTGAGCTCTTGAAAAGAACCCTTTGTGTCCTATTATTCAAGTAACTGTTGATCAGCAGTTAATTGATCAATTATATCAAGCCTACAGGGAAACCCATTTCGTCAAGCTTTATTAAAAGAAGAGAGTGATAAACGGAGTCGAATGCGTTACTGAAGTCTGTGTAAATGACGTCCGTTTAAAAATTTGACTGGAAGCCCTTGATAACAAAGGATGAGAGCTCTTTAAATATTGTCAATTTTTCTGAAGTGCAATTACAACATAGTAAAATCTGTTTAGCATTAAAGAAATAATAACCAAAATCTGTATTTTTCTTAATCTAAGCCTTTATACACCTCGCATGTTCAGACATTCCAGATAATTTTATGTGAGCATGAACTTACTACAAAAACTGTAACTTCCCAGGATTTTGGACCCATCTATCACTTGAGCCATTTATCGTTATCGAAGTAAATTTTACTTTTGCCAAATCATTGAAACTTTTTCCTCAGTTGCCTGTCAAGGATGAAAACATCAAATATCTCTGCCATTGGCCATGCATATCTGGCCCCATTAGCTTCACTTTGGTGCTGCCCGCTTCAGGATTCACTCCCCTGCAGGAGGTGCCCTTTCAGCTAGAGGTGGATAACCAGTCGCCGCACTACGACATTATTGGTGTAGAGGTCGCCATCAAGCAGCATTTTGTTTTCCTTTCACGGAAGCCCGTGAAGCGGAATTTCTACACCAAAACGATCATAAAGGAGCTGATCACAGACCGAACACTGCGCCTGTCTAAGCGGCAGTACGAATCCAGTATCTGTGTGCCTATGGATACGCCGCGGTCAACATTGAACCCCAATTACATCGTCTTCATCCACTACACATTGCAGGTGAAACTTAAGACGGGTTACTTTCACTACGACACAGATCTCTCGGTACCGATTACCGTGGGCACCACCTCATTGCACCATCTACGGAACTCCGTGCACACTCAACAGCCAGGGCGACGGACTCGAACTTCGGAGCGCCAGCGTTTTATTGAGCGGGTGGAGCCATGTCAGCCGGATGTATCTGAGGAGACGGGCGGTGAAGTAGAGGCTGAGACGGCAAACGATGAACCACACCAAGCTATCGGCAATGATGAACCGCCTTCGTACGACAGTTGCCGTGAGTGTTCACCGATAATAAAACAGTTTCTGAGTTGCATGTAGGATGTTTGCCTAATCATTGTTTTCGCAGCTTTTTTAAGCTCTCTAAAACTTTTGAGTTTTTTTTTTGTGGAATTATAAGTTAACAAGAAAGTAAGGCTAGCTCGGATCAAAGAATGGTCAAATACATTGGTGCGTAGAATACCCAATTGCCTTCACACACTTCGATCGTTTGTAAACAAATATGGGATATAATGGTAACATTTTTTGTTTTTTATTATCTGAATCGGCTTTAATGTACATGAAAATAATTGTCTCCAAAAATACCGGATTTATGTTTACTTTCCTTTCATCGTTCATATGACAGCTATAGGATATAGTTGTCCGATGTGTTTAATACTTTTAGGGTATGTTTAAATAATCATTTATAAGTGGTTTCAAAAGAATCAATCAAGGGCGAATTTTCACAGTCGTACCTATTCCGGATGTTCCTGCAACAGAGAGAAGGCTTCGTAAAGGTTGAGCTCGATAGCTGAAACTGAGAAATTAGTTAGTCTTGGTAGAAACAGACAGACGGGCAGACAGACAAACAGAAAGGCGGATAAACATGGCTAGATCGGCTCGGCTGGCGATGCTGATCAATAAAATATACATAAAAGACAAGGCAGAGGGAGTACACAGTTATTACAAAAACGATATTGGGACAAATTTTAAACTACATAAATTTAAGGAAAAATAAGTGGCAACAGTATTTTATAAAAAATAAAATATGATACGATCTGCAAGGGTTTGTAGATTTATAATGACCATTAAAATGGTATTACCCCAAAACTTTTGCTCTATCATCAAAGGTTGAACAAATACAGATCTAATACAAGATACAAATTTAAAAACAAACTATTTTAGTGGGTAATAATAGGTCCTTACACACATGCACAATTATCATAGAAACCCAAATAAGTAATATGCCAGCTTTAGTATTTGTAGGTTCCGAGACCTCAGCTATTGTTGCTGATCAAAAATATAAAAAACTTTTAAGTATATTTCCACTAATACAATGCACCCTTAAACTTTAAGAGTAAAAAGTACACATCGCCTTTGACTATTAACTAAAATAAGTTTTAATTAAGTTTTTCCAATACACATATACTAATCGATTTTTACCGACCATTTGAAAAATTTTTCTGTTGACTTTCTCTATAATTGATAAACTAAATTGGATCTCATATCCACTTTCAGTTCCACCCTCCTTTAGCTTCGCGACTTTGGCAGGCAGCCAACAGACACTAGAGAGTAACCACGCGGTAATGCTGCAGCGCATTCACTTGCCAAAGTTTCCAGGATTCAGTACGCTCATCTGCACAGCTTCGCCGCATGTACTGGAGGACTCTGGTATGGAAATGCGTCTGTTCACATCGTACGGCTCGCTGAACACAGACCACACGAGTCGTAGTCTGGATACATTCGGCTCACTTTGTGGTCCGCTTTCAGAGCATGTAGATGAGCAGGAAGTTGAGGAGTCTGAACCAAGGGCACGGATTTCGAATGTCGAGGAGCTCCAGGATGAGCACCTATTTTAACAAAAAAAATTTCTTGTATACCTTTTCAAATAACAAGTAACATAAGTGTTAAGGACAGGGTCCCTCGTCTAGATTTAGAGAAACTTGTACACTTACACACCATATTTGATCGAATCGAACTTTAAAGTGACAACGTCCTTTTTTGTGGGATATATTAATATTGATTTCTATATTCATTATAAATTTACGATTAAAATTTTCGAATAGGTTTATTTACTAATTATCCTAAGAACCAATTAAAACTTTCTTTAGTCGACAATAAACAAATTATATAAAACATCTAGTTTGTTAATTGTTTTGAGACTTGGGTGCTGGTGAAACAATTTAATTTTATATAATTCAAAATTTGCAATAAATAAATCATTTTTGTACCAGGTAATAACTACCTGAACTCTGTCACGTTTCACTGCGTTTCACAAACTTGTGGTCAAAATTATAATACCATCTGCAAGGGTATAACAAGAATGAAAGAAAGGCTAGGTTTGGGGTCGACCTGTTGCTCTATGCAGCTGTGATTGCGTCTAGAATGCCTCTTTGCGAGGGGTCTAGAATGCCTCGTATACGCAACACGTTTCTGAGAAATTATTTAAATGGTGTTCCTATCCTATATAGAATATATATTCCTAATAAGCATTAACAGCCGAGTCGACTTTGAGCATAATTCTGTTTTTTTAAGATAATTACTTCTTTCTTGAGAAAAATACTTTCGATGAGGCTTAAAGTCGATCGAGCGGTTTAGAGGGCAACTGTTTGCAAGGGCATTCTAAGCTACGGACCCTATTCTTAAAAGAAAGAAAATATAAAGATTGAATTCCCAAGTTCAACCACCCAACCAAATATATGATACAGCCTTAAATATGTCGTCCACTTGGATTTTCCGCCCATATGTAGGCTACACCTGACATCCAATGTAATGCATTTTAATTAAATTACAAATTATTGATTGTTTGATAAGAATCGTCGGGCACCGCAAGCCTCTGAAGCAAAATAGGTTAGATTAGATAACAGCTTTGATGATAAAAGCTTCGACTGTGGTTGCGTTCGCAATTAATATAATCGATAAGACCGCGAAGAGCTCCGCTCCTAATCGGTAAACTTTTTGCCCACAACTGGCAGACGTCCGTTAGCAGTCGACAGGAACAGGAGTTAGAACATTGGCGTCAACAAAACTACGCGCGCACGATGACCCACCACTGTGACGTTCAGTTGGACAATCCTCGGGGGGCCTATCGGGCCGGTGAAACAGTCAACGGTCATGTCTATGTGACCCTTGTGGAGCGGACATTAATCAAAGGTATGAACCAGGTGCTTGACTCATGAGGTTCCCCTTATCAATTTCCTTTAATCGCATATGACTCATAGATCAAGATAATGTTTCTTTATTTGAGAGTTAAATAACTCGAGGAATGAAGCCGGTTTATCATATTTGTTTAAAAAAATCTAATAACTATTTTTATAAAATTGTGTTCTGGATGACATTATTTATAAGGAAAGGAAACTTAACGCAACTATCTTTAACCAAGTACAATGTATAATATTTTTTACACGGTAGCATGATAATATTAAATCTTTTTGTTTTTGTGAGTATTACAGTTTCAATGCCGGTCGAATTAATTGTCGAACCGAAACTTTAAAATAAATCTTGCATAAACATTTACTTTTTATCTTTCCAGCAATTTGTCTGGAGGCTAATGGGTTTGCCAGTACCGCTTGGCAGCAGGCAGTAGGAGATAAAAAATCTAAGAAACCACAGCTTCCAATTCAAGGTCAGTCCTTGGATTTTGAGCATCGAGTAGATTACTTTTCAAAAATCGATTTTTTTGTGGGATCGGAAGCTTCACAGCCGCAGATCATGGAGGCAGGCACCTACGACTACGGATTTTACGTTAACTTGCCCAAGAACTGTCCGGGCAATTACGAGGGCACCCACGGACATATCCGATATGAGCTCCAAGTGCTCGTCTACAGCAGCGCGGATCGGCCGGTGGACGTTCTTTATGCCCGACCACTGCTGATTTTTCCGGTAAATAATCTAGCTCAAGAGACTCGGAGCTGTGAGTCTGTGAGTTCAGAACAGATATCTCGGCTAAGATTCTGGATGAAGCCGTTGACTTTGCAACTTCAAATTCCAAGGCAAGGCTACTCCCCAGGCTCTGGAATTTCCGTACACATTAGGCTACAAAATCCGGGGAAACTACTACTTCGGGAAGTAGTGTACTCCCTTGTCCAAATTTCCACCTATGTAGCCCAACAAAGAAATAAACCTAAGCGCAGAGATACCAAAGTTGAACGTCAGACATTCTTAAGCAGCAGCCATGATCTGGTCAGGCTGCCCCGTATGGAGCTAGATAACTTTCAGCACCTCCATATGCTCCAAGTGCCCCAAACAGCGGCAACATTAAACATTGCTGGATGTGCCTGCCTGCAGCTTAATTATGAGGTGGAAGTGCTAGTTAGAACTCTAAAGGAGAAACGCTCAATAGGGGCTAGAGTTCCGGTGACCATTGGGAATGTGACGCCTCCATGTCCTGGCAGAATTCTTATGAAAGAACCACTGGATGCCACGGCTCCGGAACCGACGCATTCAACCGAAACAGCCCAAAATTTGGCCCCAAATATCACTGTTTCCACAACCTCTTTGGGTAACTAATGACCAAATAATTTGCAATATGTTATTTTTATTATTTTTTCTTACTGCCCAGCTTCAATTTTCCGAGAGGCCGAATTTATGCCGGCTACTAATCTGAACAAAACCAACAAGCACTACTTGTCCGGTGAGCAATTGGATTTCCGGCCTCGATATGTCTACTACGAAATGGACCATGCCCAGTCCGGAGATGTCAAGTCGCATTAGGGGAAAGCTAATTAGTAACATTTTAAAGACATTAAATATATTTAATAAATATATGTAATTTAAATAGACTTTTATCTATATGTATTCAGATTAGATTCCAATTTTCTCATTATATATCTTATGAATGCTTAAGTAAGAACATTCGAGTTTTACAAAATACCCTGTACGAATTTTTTTTAACGTCGCTTGAAATAACAATAATGAAACAAAAGAAAAACAAAAAATCAAAATTATTAAACATATATAGAACAGTCAACAACTTAATTTTGCAGTGCAAATAATATCACAATAATAAAATGAGTTAGCATAACTTAAATCGTTGGACTACCTTAAGGCATTAAAAATTAAAAAATCGTATGTAATAAAATTGGCGATGAAATTAATTACAGGAAAAATTCATGTCAGAAAACAAGGAAAACGCTCATAGCTCTTGGCAGCTGCTTTGCGCTGTATGCTAGACAACCCAATCAAGTCGAAAGTTTTGCTCTCCCTTAGTGATTTAGTTCATTTTCTTTACTAATATGGTTGCACACGGAGGGAGAGTTTAAATCAACTTAGCTTATCGCGAAATCGAAGGTGGCACCATGTTTCCCTACCACGGGCTGAGTTGTGTGCCGCAGTTCTTTTGTGTAGGACGGCAGAATATACATTTATTCGCTCGTTTTATTTTAAATCAATTTTTGGCCCGACTAGCATTGTTTTGCAGTGGAGTGACATGCATTCGTCAACTATTACTTGCTTTGTGGCCTGACGTGTTGACAAGGAAGTAGTTTAGCGCATCTCCAAGATGAGTGAATGAAACCAAACAATTTGGTTTAATGCCAAATTTTTAATTTTTAATCGAAAGTAAACGATTTACCGTTTGTTTGAGCAAATAAATAGATTATTTGTGGTTAGCGCCTGTAAACTTTAGGTATTTATTGTGCGCTTTCTAATTAACCAATCTTGATGATCCAATTGCATGTGTCTGCACTGCACTCCAGACGGACAGACGGGCATGACTATATCGACTCAGCTCGTCATGCTGATCAAGAATATATATACTTTGTGGGGTCTGCCACGCCTCCTTCTGACTGTTACATACATTTGCGCAAACTTAATATACCCTTTACCCTTTGGGTACAGGGTCTAAAAATTACAGTCAAGTTTCCCGACAACCCCGGTTATAAGCAAAATAAATAAAAAATGAACAAAAAACAAGAAAGGAAGGCTAGCTTCGGTACCCGAAGCTTAGAATACCCTTGCAGGCTAGTTGCTTTCAAACCGTTTAATCGTTTGTATGGCAGCTATAGGATATAGTAACCAAATTCCGGGTTTTTAAATTTCTAAAAAGGCTTTACTGTCTATTATATTATTATAGTGGTCTGATTTTAATGAAACTTTCAGGATATGTTAAAATTGCCTTAAGTAGAGTTTTCCAAGAAATAAATAAATTATCTTTAAAAATGGCGAAATTTTGGCACATTTTCCCAATCGTTCCTATGGCAGCTATGTGATGTAGTGTTCCGATTCCGGCCGTTCCTGCAACAGATTGAAGGGTCGGTGCAAAGTTTCAGCCCGATAGCTTTAAAACTGAGGGACTAGTTTACATAGCAACCGACAGACGGACAGACAGACGGAAAGACAGACGGACATGGATAGATCGACTCGGCTGGTGATGCTGATCAAGAATATATATACTTTATAGGGTCGGAAATGTCTACTTCACTGCGTTACAAACTTCTGGTCAAAATTATAATACCTTCTGCAAGGGTATAACAAGAAAGGATGGCTAGCCCTTAAACAGTTCGCTAGTTTGTATGACATATATTGGATATAGTGGTTCGATTTTTGGTTGTTCATTTTTCGAATTGAAAAGTTTATTGTCTAAGATTAAATTAATTATATTGATAAATAAAAGAGTTTTGGTCAATGAACCATATTTACCCATCGTTCAGCTATAGGATAAAGTTGTCTGATTTTAATAACTTTCAGGAAAAGTTAACATAGTTATTTAAAAGTGATTTCTAAAGAATCAATCAATGATGTAGTGTTTCGATTCTGGCCGTTCCGACATATGGTAACAGATAGGAGGGTTGGCCCAATGTTTTAGCCTGATAGCTCTAAAGCTGAGAGACTAGAGGCAAATCCGAAGCTAATGAGGCGTCCGATAGGACGGGCTGAGTTGATTAAAAATCCGCTCGGCTTCAGGCGCTTGGATCATATGCTGAAAACGTTCGAAACGAAAAAATACTGCTGCTTAACATAAGCCATCATTAAGGCAATTGATATGGGTAAAATCAATCTCCCAGTCCTTCTTAGCACAAATCTTACATCACATGCAGCGACGCCATCTTATTCCTTCTCACCGTCACTTCCGCGGACGGCCTTCCTTGCCTTCGCAGATTGCCTTGGCTGAATGAAGCATGAAGCATGGTCAATTCAATTCAAGTCTGGCCTACCTCCCCTCAAAATCCATCTGGATCTACGTTACGTCAGCAATACCAAGATCATTGAACAAGAAGGAGATCGCGTGCGCCACTTCTTCGCAGAAATCTCCAACTCGACCAACAACACTAGTAAGTCAATTAAATGAACTTTAATTGACGACTTAAATGAGTCTAAGCTGAGAATGCATACTATAAAATTTAATTATTGCTCATATTCGGAAATATCTTAAAATGAGAGAAAGCCATCTAGTATGTTTTTATTTTTGACACAGAAATTCAACTGATGTAGCAGTTGAAAAGGCAATCGGGTCCATCTATTTTATTTGCAACATTTTTTTAAATATCCCCCAGATGGTGCTTCTGCAGAACGCAAAAATTGAACGAAACCTCACTAGCGCAGTGGTTTTAAATAAACCGAAACCACTGTTATAAAAGCAAACATATATATACTAGATGGCGCCACATTGGAATTATGTGTGACGTATATGTACAAAACTGGTTTGTCACAAACCGTCATAGTTTAAAAACCTTTGTAGACAAACCACAATGTGACTTTTACGATACACTGTTTATATTGTTTAAGATTAAAGAAGTAAGTAAATTATATAATATATTATATATATATATTAAACCTATGACAGCTATAGTGTTCGAATTCCGACCGTTCCAGCTTATTACCTGCTTAAAACTGCGAGACTTGTGCGTTATACGTTTCTAACTTATGGTCAAAGCTATAAAACCCACAGCAATAATTATAAGTTTACACTTCTTTAATTCCTGTGTTTGAATAAATAAATTAAAGTTATATCATGGATTAAATAACTTATAGATGCACCATTTGCGCTACCCGGGATCTGCCCGAACCTCTGCCCGGCCGTGGTTCGGAAGCGATGTGAATTTGAACGGGTCGCAACCGCCATAAGGGTGCCAGATTACCATAAACAATACGAGGCAAGAGATCTGAATTTGGGAAACTCACCATGTCAACCGATTGCAGGTTGCATGTATCCTTGTGTAGCCTTATTGGTGCTGTTACTGCTAATCTTTACATTACATATACTTTTATTCAGACCTTTATTACATGTATGTGTATGTTTTTCCATTTTTTAATTTCTACCGATTCTAAAAATTTCATTAAAGTTGGTTAACTAGAAAGCGCACAATAAATATGCAAAGTTTAAAATCGACCCGCTCTATTTGAAAAACCCTTTATAAGCTTGCTGGCGCCATTTCGCAGAGTTTGAGCTATTCTCTTATGATGTAGTTACTGTGTAGTATAAAATGTTGTTACATACTGGTTTATTTTAGAATGATTGTGCGATGTAAATATATAAATCTTTCTACTTTATTTAATACAACATTTGTACATCTTTGGAAGAACAGTTTTTCAGTTCAGTTGCACCTATAAAGTTTGTACAGCTCTAAAGAGCGTGTCCTGGATCTTTGTGACCGTATTCATCTAACCATCAGTTCAAATTGCTGCACAAATTTTATTAAAGATTAATTCCTAAATACACCATGATCAGTGACCACTGCACTGCACGATTGCGCACTGTCTGTCTGTCTGTCTGTCTGTCTGTCTGTCTGTCTGTCTGTCTGTCTGTCTGTCTGTCTGTCTGTCTGTCTGTCTGTCTGTCTGTCTGTCTGTCTGTCTGTCTGTCTGTCTGTCTGTATGTCTGTATGTCTGTCTGGCCGTCTGTCGGTTGCTATGTAAACTAGTCCCTCAGTTTTAAAGCTATCGGCCTGAAACTTTGCACTGATCCTTCAATCTGTTGCAGGTAATATATAAGTCGGAACGGCCGGAATCGGAACACTACAACTCGTTTTAATGACTAATTTAACTTATCCTGGAAGTTTCGTCATTGAACATAACTCTGGTGTTTTTCAAGACAATTAACTCATTCTTGAGAAATACAGTTTTCATAGGCATTAATGTCGTTTTAGAAAATTAAAAACGAAAAATCGGATCACTATGTCCTATAGCTGCCATACAAACGATCGAACGGCTTAAAGGCATCTGGTCTGCAAGGGTATTCTAAGCTTCGGGTACCCGAAGCTAGCCTTCCTTTCTTGTTGCTAATAAGAATGCATGCAGACAACGGCTTTTTGCGTGGCACAAGTATTTTGACAGCATCTTTTTGAAATATTTTCACTCTTTTAAGCTCGCGAGAATCAAAGAACTTCTGTGTTTAACTTTGAGCAATATTAAACGTTGTTATTTAAATAGAAAGTTATAAAAAAATTATTAAATAACATGGGTAAAACGGCTGAGCTAAGTTTGGTTATAAATAGCAGTCAAAGACATTGCCAATGAGTTTAATGTGTCGCGTCAAACTGTGCACTACCAAATTAAAAAGTTTAAAAAACATAATGACATGCGTAATTTAAAAAGATCAGGTGCTTAGCGCAAAACAGATCTCCCCAATCCGAAGCAGATCAATTTAATTTGACAGCTAAGACACCAGTTAGTGACCGCACAATCCGTCGACGATTAAAAGAATGTGATTTTAAGACTTATAAAGCCAAGGACGTACCATATATAACAAAAGCAAACAAGCTCAAAAGACTGTCTTTCGCAAAGGAACATCTCCATAAGCCAAAGAAGTTCTGGAGATGCGTTCTATGGACAGATAAAAGCTCATTTGAGTATAAATCATCAAAAAAATTTTTTTTTTTAAGATTTCCAAAGGCAGAAAAGGCGGCCCGTTTGCCAAAAAGTAAGCCATGGCCTCCACCATGGTGATGTTCTGGGGATTTGTAGCGTAGTCTATTATACGCTATTATACGCTGACTTCGTTCCTATCACTGACTCGATGAACCAAGGCCAATATTTGCGGGTTCTAAATGATAATGCATTTAGTTCTGGAGACAGGCTTATTGGACAGTCCTTCATTCTGCAACAGGATAACGCCCCATGCCACAAAGCCAAGATGATTACAATATTTTTGAAGGATGTTGGTGTTACCACTTTGGACTGGCCAAATTTAAATATAATTGAAAACGTCTGGTCTCTTATGAAACGTAAAAGAACAGTATCGTTGAGTAAAACCAGAGAGGAGAAATTTCTGAGGTCACTTCCCTTAGGGAAGAGATATCTCCAGAGATCATCCAAAATTTATTCGATTCAGTACCGCGAAGCCTGCAAAAAGTTATTGAATCTAAAGGAAATTATATATTTTACTAAATTATTTTTTTTTCCTTTAGTTTTTTTTAAGTTTAAACTTTGTTATTCATATTAAAAGGTACTTGTCAAAATACTTATGCCACCACATGAAAATTACTTTAGCTTATATTTTTCTAAAGTTTATATGACAAAATGTTGAATTCGTTTTTTTTTTAAGTTTGTATTGGGACTAAGTAAAACAGAAAAAAAATTCATTGACTTGTATTAAACCATTGACAAGTTACATAAAAACTTGAACCATTTGTTTTTCGTCAAAATAATTATGCCGACTAGTGTACCTTGTATAGATAAGTATTTAGGTATCTTAGATATAGGACGCTGTTAAACCGCTCTTTACAATATGACCTGTAAAGAGTACAACGTGTATGATGTCACAACCAAAGAGCAACCTTAAAGATGCTATCATTTGTTTACCTCTTCAGAGGTATGTATATATATTGTATTTTATTAAGTTTTATTTTTTATTATTATTATTTTATTATTAATTATATTAATAAACACCAGAGTTATGGTCAATGATCCATTTTCTCCCATTGTTCCTATGGATATTGTGGTCCGATTTTCAGGATAGGATAACATAGTATTTAATCAATTATCTCAATAAATTATCTGTAAAAATGTAGAATTTACGACCTTTTTTGCCAATTGTTTCTGTGCCGTTCCGACTTATTTACTACCTGCAACAGATAGCAGAGTTGGTGCAAAGTTGCAGCCCAATAGCTTTAAAACTGAAAGACTAGTTTTCGTAGACTCAGACATACGGACATGGCTAGATCGTCTCGGCTGGTGATACTGATCAAGAATATATATACTTTATGGGGTCGGAGATGTCTGTTCAACATTATATTACCCTCTGCAAGTGTATAACTAGCAAGTCTACAAAGTTGATGTGTGCTTATTAAATCTCTGTAAATTTTTTATGGATGAAAAGTACACCAAGCATAGTTCTACGACTAGCAAATGAGGGCAGGTTAAGTTAAATAAGTCTACTAGAGTACGATGGTAGTTGAAGGTTTGGTGTACAGTTTACCCGTCGAAGAGCGAAAATCTAAAAAAAATGTTTTACGGAATCGATGCGATCTTGGTGAACTCGATAATAAATTTAACAATTATCTTTAAAATGCTGGAAGTTATAATTGTTACTTTTTTCCAATGCAGTCTGTTGATTCTGGCAGTTAATAACATTGTTAATTTTGCATATATATGGTAAGCTTTCTAGTTAACCAAACTTAATGAAATTTTCAGGATCGGTAGAAATTAATGCTCCAATTGCATGTGTTAAAGCCCAAGACTCTAGCTTGCGCAGTGTGGTGCAAACGTAAAAACACAAATTGTTACGTTATTAACATAGACCCGTCTTTGATGAAAGAACCTTTTGACCTCTGTGTAAAGTTTCTGCCCGATAGCTTTAAAACTAAGAGACTATTTTGCGTAGCACCCGACAGACAGGCATGGCTAGGCGTTTCAAACTTCTGCTAAATATTATAATACCCTTTGCAGGTACAGTTCGCGGTACATTTAAAAATATACACTGCCCCCCGGTAAATAACGCACAGCTTATTGAGACGGTATGACCTTGGGTCGACTGTGATTCTACCCAAGTAACCGGAGAAAAATAATTTGTCGACGTAGGCATAGTGTGATCCAGACAATAGAAGCACACTAAATTAATTGTTATTATTTGAAAGTATTAGCTTACATAAAATGAATGGAAAACATGCAATGGAAACGAAAAAGGTGTTAAAGACGTCGGCAAAGATCAAGAAAAACATTAGTGTGAAAAAGATTAGAGGAACCAAGGTCAAGAGTGGAAAACATTCAACAGATTCAACAGTTCCTGTGCGTTCAACAATTCCGGCTGCTGATAATAAACCGTTAATATTAGCTTACGATGAATCTTGCAGGGTTACCCAATCTATCAGTGAATTCGTTCGCCAGGAAGTGACAAATGCCATGATGACAGGTATTTTTAGGCGGGGAACTACCCAAAAGCCGTTTTCGAAGGACAGATATGAATCACTTCTTAACGAATGTAATAGCGACTATGTGAAGCTAGATGATCTAAAGGATATTGTCAACCAACTCATCTCTCGCAACCTAGTCGAATCGGTGGTAAAGGCCAATACAATTCAGGTAGAGGAGACATCAAAACAGATAGGAAATCGCCTCCTAACTATAGAAGAAGATCTAAAGACGGTTAAAACTAGAATTACTGAAATTGAGCAGTCGGTGAGCGGAGTGCAGCATATAACGGAGAAAGGTGGGATTGCACGGGCGATTCCTAGGGTGCAGGCGAACAACAATCTCCCTTACGCATCGAGCTCCATGCCGCAAATTAGCAATATCTTCAAAATACGTCTACCATCTCAAAAAAATACTCCTCTCAGCGAGATCGGCGACGACTTAGACAAAGAGGATTGTAAGATCCCCGCTGGGTATGTCCCCAAGGCAGATGGCAAATTAAAAGATGAGAAGGAGTGCGTCTACGATGAGCTAATTCGAAAATATAATCGCCATCCGGGCGGAAAGGAAAGGGGCTCAGTCAAGCAGGTAGATCTTCCACGGAAGCAGTCACATGAGGCCCGTCAAAGGGATGACTTGCAGAGGCGTGTGGCCGAAAGACGAATTTTCGAGACAAACATGCTTCTATATCAAAAGTCACCGTTTACGCTGCAGCTAAACAAGCACAAGGACCATTTTCCGAACGAGCTTCGCATCCCCAGGGCCGCAAAGCCAACACAAAAAGCAGAATGTCCAACTCAAAGCCATCATAAATACCCCATCCGTCCCAGACTAGCCAGAGGTGAATTACCCAAGAGTACCGAGGAATCCGAATCCGATTGGTTATTTGAACAGTAGAAATGGCAGAAACCCGTAATCCAGTTCCCACAATTTCAATGTGGCTTTAATTTTATATTTGACCGTATTTAGGCTTTCCAAATTTGAATAAAGGTTGTCATTAAAAAAAATAATATTGCAGCATGGCGTTACCAAATATATTAATACTATCCGAACAATATTTAAAATAGCCTTTTGTTTCGGTAAAGACCTGATTTGACTGATCTCTTTTGCCGCAGGGAGCTAAATCTGGGCAATAGGCCGGAAGAGGTAGGTGGCCATTGAAACAGCATGTGTTCGTTTTTTTTTTCAAATCCACACAATCTGTCCAACAGGGGTGTATAGTCCAAATATATGTAACATATTTGAAGAAGTAAGGTATGGTCAGGGTGACTAGAAAAAACTATCTAACTATGTCAGTCTTCCCGTCGGTTTGGGTATCCAATGAACGACGTTTAAGCTATCGGGTTTTTAGTGAAGGTTTATACCTTGTATTATTACAAGGTTTTTTTTTTTACATTAGTTTTTAGCACTGAGTGAAAATAAAACGCAACTAGAATTCAATTATTGATTAAACTTGAGTAAAAAAATGTTTAACTAAATAATCATGAAGAACATCATAATTATATTTTTCTCTAAACTTTTTTGGGTTTTTATATTTCCTCAAACTGTTATAGTAAAAATATAATTACCGTGATCGTTGTATGTATTATTCTCGTTACTCGATTCTCGGGTTGCTTGGGAGTCGAACTCAGTTGCCTATTATACTATAGATTTTTATTCATTGTGATCATATTATAGTCACTGTTAAATTTCAGTGAATACACTGGCCTAAAGTGGATTAGCTGCATACAAATATGGGATATTTTGTACAACTGGATTGTTTTTTTTTGCGAAATCGCTGCTTTGACAAAATCAGGATTAAATGTGAAACTGTGTATAAATCTCAGGGACAAAAAAAGCTAAAGCCCCCATATATTGGCTTTTATAAACCAAAAATTCCGATAACCTTTAATGTTCGGTACTAAGTTGTAATGCGAAATATCCTGGGTTCCTTTAATGGAGCTTGTATTAGTTAAGAACTTAAATTTGGAAACCCAAATTCTTTTGTGCGTTGATAGGCTCAAATCTTGGGTGCTCTGTATTTAACAATCTCGAGTGGTTCCTTAACCACCAGGATTCGTAGTTGGCCCGAAAATAGGCCTCCCTTATTGTAAAGGAAACCTGACCCCATTCCACCTGGATTCAACAGGGTTTTAAGGATGAAAGATGTGAGGCCTGAAGCAATTCCTCCAATTGCGTGCTGTTTCCGCCTACCTGTTCTTCGCCGTTAGGTTGTCGTTATTGTTTTCCTCCCATGGTTTTTTCTTCTCCGACCGCTTTGTCATTTTTATACCCTTACTAATTACAATTTTGACCAGTAGTTTGTAACGCAGTGAAGGAGACATTTCGGACCCTATAAAGTATATATTCTTGATCAGCATCACCAGCCGAGTCGATATAGCCATGTCCGTCTGTCTTTCCGTCTGTCTGTCCGTCTGTCCGGGCTGAAACTTTGCACCGACCCTTTAAAATTGTTGCAGGTATATAAGTCGGAACGGAATCGAAAAGGAATCGGAAAACTAAATCACATAGCTGCAACAGGAACGATTGGGAAAAAGTGTCATAAATTCGCCATTTTTTAAGTTAATTAATTTATTTATTATTTAATAACTATTTTAACATATCCTGAAAGTTTCATCCAAATCGGACCACTATGTCCTATGGCTACCATAGGAGCGATGTGAGAAAATGGTTCATATAGCATAGCTCTGGTGTTTTTCAAGACAATTAATTCATTTGAGAAATACTATTTTTATAGACATTAAAGCTGTTTTAGAAAATTAGAAACCAAAAATCGGATCACTATATCCTATAGTTGCCATACAAACGATCAAACAGTTTTAGAGCAACTGGTCTGCAAGGGTATTCTAAGCGTGGGGTACCGAAGCTAGCCTTCCTTTCATGTTTAAACGTACTTTAAGATGCCGTTTAGCCATTTCGCACCATCGAAGGTGGGAATGGACTCACAACAATCTGCTCGTGAAGTTTATTTTCACTATCTTCCACCGATCGTGGGTCATTTGTTGTTTTACTGGATTGGGTTACTTTCGTCGGTTATTAGTATAGGCACAGACGTGAAGGTCTATAACAGCGCTATTGCAAGCCATTTCTATTTTTATTTTTTTTGAGTTTTTTATTTTAAAAAATACACTTTTTTATTTTGGAATTGCCAAGAAAAACAAAAATGTGAACAAGCACATAACCAATGTCAGTTGTTTCCCACACGGTTTTTAGGCTCTCACCAGAGGACTCTTAAACTTTCCAACCACTTAAGTTTTAACAGAAGTATTTGTTTAAGCTTTTGTATTTTTATTGAAATTTTGTCAGTTCGGAACAAGATTACAACACACAAACACATTTAGTATGTACTCGAACTCGCACTTATGGTTGGGTCGCAACGTCGCGTTGTGTTTGGAAGTAAATGTGTGGGGCTCGCTCGTTCATTTGCATACCGAATGTAAATAATATTGTCCGTTCCATGCTCTGACACTTAAGAGACGAAATGAAATAAAAGACGGCTACAGCGATAACAAAAGAAATGAAAAACAACGCCCCAGTCGCTTTTTTTTCCATCAAAATGACAGCCAGGATGCTGTATATGGGCACCGGTAAACACGCACACGACCATAGCGCTGGCCTTAAAGACATGTATGGCAAACAAACAGCACCATACCCTACAGCCAACGTGTTGTCAAGTCCTCGAATGCTGTCGGCGGTGAAGGAGGAGGTATGGGTGTTGGTGGGCGCTTTTGCTCATAGAGTGCACACCCACAAGCTGTTTTGATGCGCTTTAATATTTGAAGAGCTTTAATGAAATCGTTTTGCGTTGCGTTTGCTTTCAATTTACGTCTTGAGGCCTGCGCCGTCCCTCCTTCTCCTTCGCCTCCCGCTTACAAAAAATCCCACTGCTTGACTTCTCCGCCAAGCCGCACACGTGCGTCATCATCGGGAAACTACATTATGGCAGCCGTGGGAGTATATCGGAACACGAGTTTTTGGCGATGGAGTAAAAAATGTTGTGGACCGCTAACGGTTTTCCATGTATGCATTTTTGTGAGTTTACCCTGGAAATAGGAGCGTGGGGCCATGAGCTTGTATTAAAAAATAAAAACAAGCTTTTCATTTAATGCCGCAACTGACTCCATTTGATACCATATATATAAATCTCTTTGCCCTGACTACCTGACCAATATTGGCAATCATCATACAAACTTCGGAAAAATATCCGTCTTAATTGAGTTAGTGTCTGCCGAAAACAGAAATAAAAAATTTATGAAACAATTCTTCTTTTTTTTATTATTAAAGAAACTTTAAAAAAAAACAAGAAAGAAAGGCTAGCTTCGGTACCCGAAGCTTAGAATACCCTTGCAGGCTAGTTGCTTTTAAACCGTTCAATCGTTTGTATGGCAGCTATAGGATATAGTAATCCGATTTTTGGGTTTTTAAATTTCTAAAAAGGCTTTACTGTCTATGAAAACAGTTTTTATCAAGAATGAATTAATTGTCTTGAAAAACACCAGAGTTATGCTCAATGACCCATTTTTTCCCATAGTTCCTATGGCAGCTATAGGATATAGTAGTCCGATTTTAATGAAACTTTTAGGATATGTTAAAATTGCTATTAAATAGAGTTTTCCAAGAAATAAATAAATTATCTTAAAAAATGGCGAAATTTTGGCACTTTTTCCCAATCGTTCCTATGGCAGCTATGTGATGTAGTGTTCCGATTCCGGCCGTTCCGACTTATATACTAACTGCAACAGATTGAAGGGTCGGTGCCAAGTTTCAGCCTGATAGCTTTAAAACTGAGGGACTAGTTTACATAGCAACCGACAGACAGACAGACGGACAGACAGACGGACAGACGGACAGACGGACAGACAGACGGACATGGCTAGATCGACTCGGCTGGTGATGCTGATCAAGAATATATATACTTTATAGGGTCGGAAATGTCTCCTTCACTGCGTTGCAAACTTCTGGTCAAAATTATAATACCCTCTGCAAGGGTATAACAACGTTTTTAATGAATTAATTTAATTGACATTCACACACGTAGGGGTTTCATTTCCCAACCGCTTTGTGTGTAAAAATTTTAATTTTTTTACACACTGTACCTATGGTAGAAAGGTACATATATTAAACAAAGAGAAGAGACATCAAAGTATGGACTAGACAAAAAAATCTAGCCGTGTTTGTTTGGCCGTCAGCATTTTTGTCCGTTGTCCGTATGAACAAACATATCAGTAAGAGCCCCCAATTTTTAGAGCCTGTACCCAATGGGTGAGAAGTATATTAAGTTTGTGCAGATGTATGTAACAGGCAGAAGGAGGCGTGGCAGACCCCATAAAGTATATATTTTATTGATCAGCATAAGCTGAGTCGATATGTCCGTCTGTCTGTCCGTCCGTCCGTCCTTCCGGATGAACAAACAGATCTCAGAAACTGTAAGAGCTATATTAACCATATTACCAGTAAAGATTCTCCTACCACTGACGCAGATGAAGTTTATTTTTTTGTCGGCGCCACGCCCACCGCCAACTCAATTCGCATTTTGATGTTTGCACTCCACGGCACTGCACAATTTTCAAGCTATATTCTTCTGCTTTTTCACACGCATTCGGCGCATATATTTTTTCCGATCCTGAAAATTTCGTTTGGCTTATTACAAAGCGCACAAAAAAATGCCCTATCCTGTAAGTCTTATCAAAATCGCACCACTATATCCTATCGCTGCCTTAATGTTTTCAATATAATTAAATAATTCTTGGACAATAAATTATGCAAAGTTAAAAACTTTAAAATTGAAAGACTGTTTTGCGTAGAAACAGACAAACAGACATGGTTAAATGGTCTCGGCTGTTGATCAAGATAATATATGTATATTTAATAGGGTCCGAGATGCCTCCTTCACTACTTTGCAAACTTCTAGTCACAATAATTTCCTCTGCTCTCATAGTTTTTAAGCTATCGGGCTGAAACTTTGCGCTGGTCCTTCATTTTGATGCCCTTTGCTTATAATTGGAAACGGCTACATGAAAACCAGTCAGACGATCTAGAGCGATGAGAGTAACTGGAAATGTAGGGTATACCGAACCTGCCTGCCTTTCTTGTTTTTACTGATCTGAATCATTGCCCCTTTAATGGTACTTAACGATTGCTGCTTATTCAAATTTTAAGTTCCGCTTAAATTTGTTGTATTGTGAAGTTTAATAGCAATGTTTTTGAAATTTATGCTTCAATGAAACTCAAAGCTAAATTCTATATATAGCATACATTCAACGGAGCGACAACAAACAATTTAAAGACATTTTTACAGTTGAATAAACTTTTAGCCCAAAGACCAAAAATAAATGCGCTAACCCATCACAGTCAGTCATGGAGCATCGAACCAGGGATAACTGTAACTTGACTACCCTCCAACGACGGTCCCCCCAAACCCCACTTCTAGTCCCTTAATTTCATGTTCAGGGGGTTTGTTTACCTTATATAGGCTAAGGTGGCATTGGCCAGGCTGAGGCTGTTGAACATTTTGTATATAGTACTACCCCAAAAAGTATATATTCTTGATCAGCATCACCAGCGGAGTCGATCAAGCCATGTTCGTCTGTCGGTTTCTATGCAAACTAGACGGATTTTAGATCTCAGATTTAAAGCTATCAGCAAAAACTTTGCACCGTAACTCTGGTGTTTATTGATATAATGAATTCATTCTTGGACAATATACTTGCTATACATTAAGACCAATTTAAAAAATAAAAAAATCATAATCGGGCCACTATATCCTATAGCTGCCATACAAACTATAGAAGAATTTGAAGGCAACTACTCTGCAAGGGTATTCTAAGCTCCGGGTCCCGAAGCTAGCCATCTTTTTATTGTTTATTGTTTTTGAAATTCAGAGGTAAGCAGGTGCAGAGAAAGAACGGCTATTTTCTGAAATGACATGAACACATAAATATGTCTGATTGTACTATTTTATTCCATATGGGCATAAAATTACGGACAAATGTCAACATCAATTCTGCTAGATGCACTGCCCTTTTGGAAAGTCATTTATCAATGAAAGTTTAAAAAACTTACTGGATGCTCAAATAACTTTGATTGCTGTTAAAAAAATTAACAAAGAGCAAAACTTGCGTTAAGAAACGGCGTTTGAAAGAAAGCGGCAGTTTTTTTTTTTCATTTGCCTGTAGTTCACTTGTAGTTCAACTTAAATATTTAAGAAAACCCTTTATTCAAACCGATGTACCATTTGGTGAAAAGGTCCAAAACTATTGCAGCAGGCCGCCTTATAGCAGCCCTGATATAGTGTACACAAAGTATAGTAATAAAATCTGTAAGTATTTCGAAATATTAGTATTACATATATATGAATTTATTATTAAAAAACAAGTAAAAACGTTACAGTCGAGTTTCCCGACTGTTACAGATCCTGTACAAATTTGGTTATAAGCAAAAAAAATAAAAAATAAAAATATTATATTCACACCGAGTCCGGTCTGGGATTCGAACCCAAGATCTTCGCGTTTTAAGTCGAACGTCGTAACCACTCGACAAACCCAAACTTTTTGAACCGGCAGCTAATACAGTATAAATTTATTGAAGGCGCACATTCATACATATGTATATGAAGGTAGTGACAGCGCAGCAAGCGATTTACCGATTGTTTGCGTAAATAAACAGATTTTTTGTGTTTAGGGCCTGTAAACTTAAAGTATTTATTGTGCGCTTTCTAATTAACCAATCTTGATGAAACTTTCAGGATCGGTAGAAATCAATGCTCCAATTGCATGCGTATTTTTAAAAAAAATTTATCTTGAAAATTGTGCAGTGCAGGGCAGTGCAAAATTTCAAATACAAATTGCGGGGGCGGTGGGCGTGGCGCCGACTTAAAAAAATAAACTCTAATTGCGTCAGTATTAGGAGAATCTACACTGGTAATACGGTTCCTCTAGCTCTTACAGTTGATGAGTTCCGTGTGTTCATCCGGACGGACGGACGGACGGACGGACAGACTGACATGGCTATATCGATTCAGCTCGTCATGCTGATCAAGAATATATATACTTTGTGGGGTCTGCCACGCCTCCTTCTGCCTGTTACATACATTTGCACAAACTTAATATACCCTTTACCTTTTGGGTACAGGGTCTAAAAACGCGAGCGAGTCAGTTGGCCGCCGGCTGCTTAAGAAGACAGACAGTGAATTGACATTTAATTCAATATAAAGTTAACAAGAAAAGAAGGCTAGCTTTGTTACCCGAAGCCTAGATTTTTTTTTCATTTTTTATAAAAACTGTATTTCTCAAGAAAAACACCAGAGTTATGCATATGACCCATTTCTCCCATCGTTCCTATGGCAGCTATAGGATATAGTGGTCCGATTATGATGATACTTTCAGGATATGCTAAAATATTAAATAAATAATAAATTATTTAATATTGTGTCCTTAAGAATAACTTAATTATCAAAAAATATCGAATGTATGGCACTTTTATCCAATCGTTTCTATGGCAGCTATGTGATGTAGTTTTTCGATTCCGGCATTTCCGATTTATATACTACCTACAACAGATTGAAGGGTCGGTGCAAAGTTTCAGCCCGATAGCTTTAAAACTGAGACACTAGTTTACATAGCAACCGACAGACGGACAGGCAGACAGACATACGAACATGGCTATATCGACTTGGCTGGTGATGCTGATCAAGAATATATATACTTTATAGGGTCGATATAGAAATAGCAAAAATACAGTATATGAAAGTAGTGTGTTCTTAGCGTCCACTCTCAAGAAAAGTCAACTTGAACAACTTAATTTTCCAGTGTTTTAAAACCAAAAATTTAATTACAACAGAATTTTATAATTTGCATAATTAAAAACAAGTAAGAACGTTACAGTCGTGTTTCCCGACTGTTACAGACCCTGTACAAATTTGGTTATAAGCTTTTGCTTCAAACCAAACCAACCAGCGGCACTTCCGAGAAAAATCAACCACCGAACGCAAGCGATTTACCGTTTGTTTGTGCAAATAAACAGATTACTTGTGTTTAGCGCCTGTAAGCTTTGGATATTTATTGGGCGCTTTCTAATTAACCAATCTTGATGAAATTTCCAGGATCGGTAATCTATGCTCCAATTGCATGTGTATTTATTCCAAAATTTTAGCTTGAAAATTGTGTAGTGCAAACATTAAAATACAAATTGCGGGGGCGGTGGTCGTGGCACCTGAAAAAAAACTTCATCTGCGTAATAATTACGAGAATCTGCACTGTTAATAAGGTTCTTATAGCTCTTACAGTTTCTGAGATCCGTTCGTTTATCCAGACGGACAGACGGACGGACGGACGGACGGACGGACGGACGGACAGACGGACATGGCTATATCGACTCAGCTGATCAAGAATATATATACTTTGTGGGGTCTGCCACGCCTCCTTCTGCCTGTTACATACATTTGCACAAAATTAATATACCCTTTACCCTTTGTGTACAGGGTCTAACAAGGAAAACTAAAACTAAAAAAAAATTAAAAGTTTTACAAGGTGTCGCGAGGAGTCGAACCACCGAACACAATCGGAATAACATATCCTTTATTTAAGCAAATAAATAGATTGTTTGTGGTTAGTTTTCTAATTAACCATGAACCTTGATGAAATTTTCAGGATCGGTGGATATTTATGAGCCAATTTCTAATAGAGCACAAGGCTCTATCGTAAATATTGTGCAGTGCAGGTCAGTGCAGGTCAGGTCAATATACTGCATACTTCACAAACTTAACAAAACACCATTAAAAACAAGAAAGCAACCTTTAAGACCAGTTGCTCTCAAGCTCTCAAGCTCGTTCGGTTTGCAGCTATATATATTCAGAGGTCCGAGTTTTTAGTTTTTCAACTGGTTTACTAGTTCGATGTTGGTACTTTCAGGGTCAGTCAAAATAATATTAAACTGTGTGATTTCTAAAGAATTATCAATTATCTAGAAAAATAAGGTAATTATGACACTTTCCCAATCGTTTCAATGACAGTTATAAGACCCGTGCTCAACGTACAATTCAAACTGTCGGTGAAGATAAAAAAAAACAGGTAGGATTTTGTTTACCTTTATTTTTAAAAATTTTGCATATCATTTTTTTAAAACAGCCATGCAAGCTTGACTGTACATTCTTTCATGTTTTATTATATTTCCAATAAGTAATCGGGCACACAGATTATATTTTTTGTTATATTTTATAAACATATACAAAAATGCCGTGCTGCGGATATTTCCATCATCGGTAGGTTAGCCATTGCGTATTCTACACATCATATGATATAAATCCAAGCCAATGTAAGGCACTTTATTTAAAAAAAATATTTGCCAGAATTTATTGATACAATTTTGTGTAGGTCAAATTCCGAGAGGCATACTTATTAAATTTGGCATTCCTTCTCTTTCGTGGCTCCAGCTCTAGCTCTTTAGCCTCATATTATTTTTGTCTTAAAACATAAAATGGGTGGGACACGACCAATTTGAGTGGGTAGCGCACCTGCCTGCCGAACGAAAGGCCATTATCCTCTACAAAATATTGATTTCAATGTAATAAAAAGATATGACAGTGGCAAAAAACGTTCCCAACGTTTCCAGCAGGGGATGAGCCTTTTTATTAAGACCATCTCGCTTTTGTTGAAAAGCGTTCACCTCTTGGCTTAAATCTCTCTAATTAGTCATTTTTCTTGACCGGATCTTGTATATGTGTGCCTACATGAAGATAAATATGGAAATTTTATGTTTACAGGCTCAGGTTATAAATGCCGGTCGCCGGTGTTCTGTAGAATGAGTATGCTGCGTTGCTCCAATCTGAGAGGTCCTTGTAAGCGTATTAGATTCCCTTAAGAGAGTCCTTTTAGAAAAGAGAAAATTTCCCCTAAAATTTTCCAGCGCCTCTTAAAACCCCCCAGATAACCGAGAGACTATCATGAATCAAAGTCAGTCCAGTCAGCGCTTCGGAAAATAAATATGGGTTATAAACTGTGTGTATCATCTTCTACCATTTCGATGTGATTAAACCTAGCGTTATAATAAATAATTTGTTTGTATGGCATCGATTTTGCTGCTCGATTTCATTAGTTCGATAAAAAATTCAAATTTCTTTTAAAAGAGATAACAAACTTGTATTGGGTTACTTTGTTGCTAATTGGTTCTCCCTATTTCTCACCATTGGGTGTCTTCAAAATTTGGTACAAGAAAAGGAGCAGTTCAAAATGATATATTATTTTTAGACCCTGTACCCAAAGGGTAAAGGGTATATTAAGTTTGTGCAAATGTATGTAACAGGCAGAAGGAGGCGTGGCAGACCCCACAAAGTATTTATATTCTTGATCAGCATGACGAGCTAAGTCTATATAGGCATGTCCGTCTGTCCGTCTGTCCGTCCGTCCGTCCGTCCGTTCGTCCGTCCGTCCGTCCGGATGAACACACGGATCTCAGAAACTGTAAGAGCTAGAGGAACTGTATTACCAGTGTAGATTCTCCTAATACTGAGTCAATTAGAGTTTATTTTTTTAAGTCGGCGCCACGCCCACCGCCCCCGCAATTTGTATTTGAATTTTTGCACTGCCCTGCACTGTACAATTTTCAAGCTAAACTTTTTTTAAAAATACACATGCAATTGGAGCATAGATTTCTACCGATCCTGAAATTTTCATCAAGATTGGTTAATTAGAAAGCGCACAATGAATACCTAAAGTTTACAGGCGCTAAACACAAAAAATCTGTTTATTTACGCAAACAAACGGTAAATCGCTTGCTTTCGGTGGTTGATATTTCTCGGAAGTGTCGCTGCAGCTCCACTACCTTCATATACATATGTATAATGTGCGCCTTCAATATATTTATACTGTATTAGATTCCGGTTCAAAAAGTTTGGGTTTGTCGAATGGTTACGGCGTTCGACTTAAAACGCGAAGATCTTGGGTCGAATCCCAAAACGGACTCGGTATGAATATTTATATTTTTTTTGGTTTTGATTTATTTTGCCTATAACCAAAATTGTACAGGGTCTGTAACAGTCGGGAAACTCGACTGTAACGTTCTTACTTGTTTTTTAATTATTTACTTTCGCCTCGGTTATTATACATTTTCAAAGTTAATTTAAGTTTGCAAAGCAATAAAGGAGATACAAATTTGTATCACTGCAATTAAGCAATATCTCAAATGTCATTAAAAATTATATACATACCAAAAAAATATATTATATCGTTAATTTGAAGACTTGAATTTCAATGGAATTATTATTTTTTTTACCTTTTAAAGATTGTTGAACTTGTTATGAACCGTGAACAATTTAAATTATAAAAGAAATTTGACAAAAATCATAAAAATACGATTAATTTGTAAAGAAAATGGTCCTTAAATAGGGTAAAAATAATAATAATAATAATGAAGTAATATTATTTTGTTTTGTGAGTTGACTTTTTGTAGTTTGCCTAGGTATTTCCGATAACCATCAACAGCCGAATTAAATTATCCATATCCGTCACTTACTGTTCGTCTGTCTTTCTGCGGATTTTACGCAACATTTGCTCAGCTATAAATCAGTCTTATATCAAGTTATGCTTGATGATCCTTTTTCTGTTGTACGTACTACATAAGAGGGCGCAATAAATCTATAGCTGCCAAATAAAAGATTAAAAAACGTTCCGAAAATCAGTATATTTTAGATATTATTTGTTGATAACTTTGTCCAATCCGAGAAGTATAATCTGTCTTCTTTTTCCAATAGTTGTCGTAGAAACCATATAAACTATGTAAGAAAACCACAGTCGGGCTCATACGACTTTGTAAAACCCTGTACTCACTCAATACAAAATTAAATTAATTTGCAAGTTACGATTTTGCCAGGCACAGCCCTTTGTGTGGACTAAGGGTCATCCCCCTTCTCTACTTCGCTAATGAGAGCGTATAATATTCTAAAGCTCAGCCTCGGCATAAAATTAATAGGGCTTAATTGAGATCGCTGAGCAAGGGATAACCGAGGTGGCGAAATCTGCGTCCACGCTGGGACATAGGTATTGTACTGTTTTCTCCTCCTCGTACACGCAGCTTGTGGAGAAATCGTTGTATGGAACTGACATTTGAGCTGCAGGAGTGCCGATAACGCAGTGAAGTAGACGTCTCCGACCCTATAAAGTGTATATATTCTTGATCAGCATCACCAGCCGAGTCGATCTAGCTATGTCCGTCTGTCTGTCTGTCTGTCCGTCTGTCTGTCTGTCCGTCTGTCTGTTGCTATGTAAACTAGTCTCTCAGTTTTTAAGATATCGGGCTGAAACTTTGCACCGACCCTTCAATCTGTTGCAGGTAGTTTATAAGTCGGAACGGTCGGAATCGGAACACCACATCAGATAGCTGCCATTGGAACGATTGGGAAAAATTGTCATAAATTCGCCATTTTTAAGGATATTATGTTAATTCTTCGGAAACTTTTATTAATGAGTATTTCAACTTATCCTGAAAGTTTTATCAAAATCGGACAACTATATCCTATAGGCGCCATAGGAATGATGGGAGAAAATGGGTCATTGAGGATAACTCTGGTGTTTTTCAAGACAATTAATTCATTCTTGAGAAATACAGTTTCCATAGACATTAAAGCCGTTTAAGAAAATTAAAAACCCAAAAATCGGATTACTATATCCTAAAGCTGCCATACAAACGATGGAACTGTTTGAAAGCAACTAGTCTGCAAGGGTATTCTAAGCTTTGGGTACCGAAGCTAGCCTTCCTTTCTTGTTTTTATACCCTTGCAGAGGGTATTATAATTTTGACCAGAAGTTTGTAACGTAGTGAAGGAGACATTTCCGACCCTATAAAGTATGTATATTCTTGATCAGCATCGCCAGCCGAGTCGATCTCGCCATGTCCGTCTGTCCGTCCGTCCGCCTGTCTGTCCGTCTGTCGGTTGCTATGTAAACTAGTCCCTCAGTTTTAAAGCTATCGGGCTGAACCATTCAATCTGTTGCAGGTAGTATATAAGTTGGAACGTCCGGAATCGGAACACTTCATCGCATAGCTGCCATAGGAACGATTGGGAAAAATTCCAAAATTTCGTCATTTTTAAAGATATTTTATTTATTTCTTGGTAAACTCTATTTAATAGCAATTTTAACATATCCTGAAATTTTCATCAAAATCGGACAACTATATCCTATAGCTGCCATAGGAACGTTAGGATAAAATGGATCATTGAGCATAACTCTGGTGTTTTTCAAGACAATTAATTCATTCTTGAGAAAAACAGTTTTCATACAAATTAAAGCCTTTTTAGAAATTTAAAAATCAGTATATTCTATAGCTGCCATACAATCGATCGAACAGTTTAAAGGCAACTGGTCTGTAAGGGTATTCTAAGCTTCAGGTACCGAAGCTAGCCTTCCTTTCTTGTTGTTTTGAAAATAGACAAGTAAATCTTATAACTGTTGTAGGAACAATTTGAAGAATTATCATATTTTCCTTGCAAAATAAATGTAAAGCCATCCATTCCCTTCTCAAATTTTTAAGTGAAAATGGGCCGCCATAAAATATTCCAAGCACCTCTTCGCGTTGGTGGAGAAGCAAGTGCTTCTAATGTCCAAACGCGTGATGCTCATTTAAGCTGCCATAATTACTTACATTTTGGGCCCCTTACCCAACGGTACAGTAAACATCTTTTCTTAATGTAAAGTAAAAAGTATATTGAATATTTGTGGAATGGCACCATGTACAATGATCAAGTTCATCTTAAGACAAGAAAGGATGGCTAGCTTCGGTACCCGAAGCTTAGAATACCCTTGCAGGCTAGTTGCTTTCAAACCGTTCAATCGTTTGTATGGCAGCTATAGGATATAGTTATTCGATTTTTGGGTTTTTAAATTTCTAAAAAGGCTTTTCTGTCTATAAAAACTGTTTTTCTCAATTAATTAATTAATTAATTTTTCTGAATTAATTGTCTTGAAAAACACCAGAGTTATGCTCAGTGACCCAGTGACGAATTTTTGTCACTTTTTCTAAATCGTTCCTATGGCAGCTATGTGATGTAGTGTTCCGATTCCGGCTGTTCCGACTTATATACTACCTGCAACAGATTGAAGGGTCGGTGCAAAGTTTCAGCCCGATAGCTTTAAAACTGAGGGACTAGTTTACATAGCAACCGCCAGACGGACAGACAGACAGACAGACGGACAGACGGACAGACGGACATGGCTAGATCGACTCGGCTGTTGATGCTGATCAAGAATATATATACCTTATAGGGTCGGAGACGTCTCCTTCACTGCGATACAAACTTCTGGTCAAAATTATAATACCCTCTGCAAGGGTATAAAAACCGCTAATGTGAAATCAAACATCCGGGGACATCAATCCCATGTGCGTATACATAATTGAAGTCGAATTTGCTTTAATGTTACCCGCGATTCCGACTTGTTTCCCCTCCTTCCTAAAAGCCTACGAATGCATTCACATTTACATGACTCTGTGTTCGATTCTGCTACCTCATCAGCCATGTTCAAACCGCGGAGGTAGCTTAGACACCACCACAGATGTGCCCGATGCCGGAAAGCGAAGTTGTCGCTATTGTTTGTCTTTAAAACAAAAATACAAAGTTTGTTATCTTCTATATATTCAAATATATTTGAATATGGCTTCTGGTTTATCTAAGAACCTACTTAAAATTTTTTGCCCGAAATTCCATTAAATCTCATATGTCAAACATAAACGAATGCCACATACTCCTTATTCAATAATAACACAAACTTCGAATACAGATTAATGCATACCAGGACGAACACTAAAAGCAAAAAAAATCCACAAAAATTAAAGCAATCAGGAAACGAGTGTCTGCCTTAGGGGCGGTTCATCGACGTTGGTCCTACATCAATCAGTTGGCGAAGATCAATACCTGTTTTCGAATCGATGAATATTTAAACGAAATTCAATATTCGCATTTGCGTTGGTTTTGGTGCTGGCGGTGTGGCATTTTTAACGACCAAACAAGTACGCTCGTTGACGGTGATATTTGAGCTGTGCGCTAGAGTACCATCGCCTCTTTAATAAGTGCTGGTCGCGTTAAAAAAATATTTTTTGAGTACCCACGAACTTTAGTTGACCAGATATGAACTAAAGGGTCTTTCGACAAGGACGGGCCTATGTTAATAACATTGTAAATTTTGCATATATATTGTGCGCTTTCTAGTTAACCAAACTTAATCAAATTTTCAGGATCGGTAGAAATTAATGCTCCAATTGCGTGTGTTAATGCCCAAGATTTTAGCTTGCGCAGTGTGGTGCAAACGTAAAACCACAAATTAATATGTTATTTCACAATTTTTTTAATATATATGTAAGTTGAATTCCTTGTTTTAATGTTTTGTTGGTTGTTATGTTGGTTTCCTACATTTGCCACTCCTGACTGAATATTCGCCCCGAATGCACCTGCCCACGGCTTTATGAAGTCAGAGACGGTCGATGTTTTGCAAGGACTTTCGCTGTCATCCAATTTTTCAACGTCATATGGGCCCAGATATTTACCCTTAAGTTTCAGACATATTTTATATTGAGTACACAATGTCCATTCTCCTTTTTATGTTGTATCAAAACCATTCTTATTTTCTTCTTGCAACTGTTTTATGGTTTTGGTGTCTGGTTTCTAAGATTATTGATTTCCCTGGTGTACTTTCGAGCAAGATTATTTCTGGCTGCTGGATACATTTGATTCGTAGGACAAGTTGAACATTTGTTAGTTCGCACTGCAGTTTTCTCACAAAATCATTTAGCATGTAGAGGTTCTCCGCTAGATTCCGCATGTCCTTCAGCTGACTAGAAATGGTACTTAGCATGCCCTCATTGGTTTTCCCAGCGGATCTTAACCTCTCGCACTCCTTTGTGAGGTCTTGTATTTGTAGATCTTTTTTAAGGTATTTTTTGTTGTCTGTTTATAGATACTTAATTGAATGATGTGAATGCTGCATCCTTGGTATTTTTTGTTGGCTGTTTCCAGATACTTGATTGACGCTTCTTGCAGGGATGTGAATGCTGTATCCTTGGCTCTCAGTGAGCCTCAAATCAAGTATTGCGTTCATTGCTTTCCTTTAGTTAATTTGTGTTTTAATTGGCCTATAGCTTCAAGAACGACGTTGCATTTCACATGCTGGTGAGGCAAAGTGGGGCAAATCTGTTTCGGCACCTATCTCGAATCGTTCAGAGTTCAACATGCATATACTTTAAAATTTTCTTAATATCTCATCACAAGAACCACGTTTCGATTTGTGAGATTGATTCGCCTGTTCGACGTCACTTTTAATTCTGCACGAATAGCAGAGTACCACTTGGTCACTTTCATGTCAACTGCATCCAGAATTGTCCTACCAAGAATGGCCTCAAATTCAATGTGCTCATTTGGAACTATGTGGAGCTCCATTTCCATTTTGATGCCATCTATTTGACTGATCCAAAAGTCAATACCCGTCTTTCATCAAGACGGCTTTACAATTAACTTCTCGTATCTTGCTTTACCGTTAAATTGACTTGGCATTACACCGTTCGGTGACCTGCTTGGTTACAACGGAAACACTTAAACTCACCTTGCGGACAATTCTGTAAATCCTTTTCCTTTACCCTCTTCGTTCTATTTAATATATGGCTCATATTTGCTTGATGGCTTTTATGGCCCACGAGTCATCATATAAACTTCCATTTAAAACTTCAGTTCCTAAATCGTTGTAGCCTGGTACAACATACCGAATCTGTCATCTAAAAATATGAACTTAGCTAAATTCATGGCATACAAATAGTCTGGCTTTGTCGCTGGTGGCGTTGGTGTAACATGTTATGCACTTGTCTTTTCGGATTTTTCCGGACAAAGTGACTTGACAAAACGATCTAGAAATGCGTTGTCTGCTTTGGTGGAAAATAAGTTTTTGTTTTCTTCAAGCCACGTGTTTTAATACCACCATATCCTAGAAACCATGAGTATGAGGGCTAGGGCTCCCCGCAATGGGAATTTTTTTAATGGGACATTCAGCATAACAGTTGTTTTTAACGGTAATTGATTCATCATTGGGAAATATTTTTTCACAAGGGTTAAAGCCATTTTGGAAAGATTTGAAAACCGGATTAGTATGGATTACTAGGAATTGGTGTACAAGAGTATTTCCACTCTTAAAAAATAAAACTCATTCATATAAAGAGGACTTAAAATGAGCTCATAAGTGTGCAATTAATTTTGTAATATGTGTTCGTTTTTTAAGCTTTAAATCTAAATTTACAAAGCATTGATCAACAGTAAACTGTTCATACTGGAGCAGACACGAGCGAGCTTAAAAAGCCATACAGAAATGCAAATTATAGTTCACAACTTTTGGCATGGCTGTCATGTCGTGAAGTTCACAACTTTTGGCATGGCTGTCATGTCGTGAAGGCCATCAATCAGTGGAAACTTCCACCTGGGGCAATCTTCATTAAGATATGCGATTGTAGCCAACACATATATTTATAAATGTATGGTTAAATGTTTGATCCAGTAAATGTATCGATTTTCGATTAGACGCTGCCGGAAATATCTGTTGCTCGGGCCTCGGAAGCTATTGCAGTCCGCACCATGATGCAGTCGAACGGGTTGCATTAATCTGTGGACTTAATTAATATTTTGTGTTGAGTTTATAAAACCAAACTACCTTTAGATGTCCACCATCAAATGCTGTAGCCATTTCTGTTCACCTAACAGCAAAACTTCTTTAATTTAAAAACCATTCAACCATTCTTATTGCCATAATTAGTCTATATTTGCGGAACTAAGGATGATGTTCAATTTAATAAATTATTTGTGTATACCATGTACATGACAAATTGATCTCGCTATTACTCTCTGTGTGTTGGTCTGTATAAACAAAAAGATCACAAAAGAATGTAAAGCTAGAGACACCAATGTATTTCGTTTGGAATACTTTTGTATCTCTGCAGATCAATTTATGAATTTGTTTCGCCAAGCCCCTTCGCCCCGCAAATCTCAAGATTAATGGCGTCCACGGAATAATCGCAGAATGTAATCGTATTACATTTAAAAAAACCTGGTATACAAAAAAATTGAACATATAATATATATCCTCTCTGTCTGTAGCAATTCAATGCCAAACTATGTGTATGTGTATGTAGACATATTTTTGATAAGCATCAACAGCCGACACGATCTAGCCATGTCCTTCCGTCTGGCTGCCTATTTCTACGCGAACTTGTCTCTCAGATTTTAAACTCTCGGTTAAGTTGCAGGAACGATGGAAGAATACGGTTCATTGAGTATAACTCAAAAGATAAGAGTACATCTATATCTGTGTGTGTCGCCACCACAACTCATTTTTTGCAATTTAATGTAAGAACTAATAAGAACTTTACAGTCCAGTTTCCCGACTGTTGTTGTTACCCTGTACCACTTTTGTTAAATATATCTAAAATGAAAGAACAAAAAACCAATAAATAATAATTATAACACATGGCAAGGTAAAAAATGAAAAAAAGTAATTTACAAAAGAAATAGTAATAAAAAAAGTTTACGAGATGTCCCAAACGCAAGCGGAATAACGACATTTATTTAAGCAAATAAACAGATATAATTTTGCATATATCTATTGCTTCCTAATTAAAGATACTTCATAAAAAGGTTAAAGATCGGTAGAAATTCATCCTCCAATTGCGTGTGCAAAATAACAGGACTTTGGATTGAAAATTGGGCAGTTAAAACATTAAAACGAAAAAATAACAAGAAAGGAAGGCTAGCCGGTACCCGAAGCTTAGAATAACCTTCAGACCAGTTGCCCTAAAACTGTTCGATCGTTTGTATGGCAGCTTGCAGAGGGTATTATAATTTTCACCAGAAGTTTGTAACGCAGTGAAGGAGAAATTTCCGTCCCTATAAAGCATATATATTCTTGATCAGCATTACCAGCCAAGTCGAAATAGCCATGTCCGTCTGTCTGTCTGTCCGTCTGTCCGTCTGTCGGTTGCTATGTAAACTAGTCTCTCAGTTTTAAAGCTATCGGCCTGAAACTTTGCACCGACCCTTTAATCTGTTCCAGATAGTATATACACTGCTGGTCTTGGGTTAGACGCACTCAGTTTTAAACACAAATTTGTTATATATTTGTTATTTTAATGATTATTGAAAAAAAGTTAATATGCAAAAACCTTGGTTATTTAATAATACTTCAATTATAATATTCAAAATATTATAAAAATATAATATAAGTTGTGTTTTCAAACATTTTCTTCAAGCAACTTAAAATAAGGCACATTTTTCTTGGTCAATAGGTTAGACGCACTTTAGATTTCTTTGTCTTGCGTAAACAAGGGCAGTTTTTTGTATTGAGAAAATATTAAAAATAAACAAATACATTGTTTTAGAGCGATATTTAAAGTAAAAATGGGTAAAGCTGGTGTTATGAGCTTATTAGAACGTCAAAAAGTAGACTTTTTTCACTTGCAAGGACTGTCGAATCGAAACATTGCCAAAACGATAAATCGCAGCTCCAGGACTGTTGATAGGTATTTAAAACATCCAGAGGAATATGGAAAAAACTTTAATAGAAAAAAAGTGCACTATCTAAACAAGCAGTACGCAAAATTGTTAGAATTGCATGAAATTCGACTAAGTCCGCAGCCAAGATTAAGGAATTAGCCGGAGTAAAAGCAAGCCTTTCAACTGTTCAGCGTACAATCAGAAATGCAGAACACCTAAAGCGTCTAAAAATAAAAAAAAAACCTCCTTTGAATGCAATACGCAAAGAAAAACGGCTTCTATTCGCGAAAGAATACATGACGTGGAATGTTCAATCTGACACTCGGCTTAATGATTGGCGTTCTGTTGTTTTTACTGATGAAAAACGTTTTAACTTAGATGGTCCCGATGTTTTCAATATTATTATCACGATTTGCGAAAAGATGAGCTATATTTAAGTCGCCACCACTGCCGAGAAGGTTGAGTAATGGTGTGGGGTGCCATCACGTTTTATGGAACAATTGACTTGATTTGTATCGATCAGAAGATGAACGGCGATCGCTTCAAAACATTGTTGGAGTCCGTATTTCTAAAATTAAATGATCTCTTTGGACCAATTCCTTGGATTTTTCAACAAGACAATGCTCCTATTCATAACGCTCGAGTAGTAAAGTCGTTCATTTCGAGTCAAAACGTTAATATCATGACCTGGCCACCATATTCTCCAGATCTTAACGTAATTGAAAATGTTTGGGGCTGGCTAACGCGGAAGGTATACGAAGGAGGAAAGCAATACGAAGATAAGGAAACATTAACTGCAGCTATTAAACGTGATTGGAGCGAGATTTCGTTGAAATACATAGATTCCCTGTATTATTCTATCAAGGAGCGGATTTATGAAGTTATTACTAAAAAAGGAGGCAGTACTCATTACTGAAATGATTTTTTTTTTATTTCTAATAAATCAAATATTAATACCAACTAAAAATTTAAGTTAAAAATATGTTACTTTTTTTTTTTTAAATATTATGTCTAAGTGCGTCTAACCTGTTGACCAAGAAAAATGTGCCTTATTTTAAGTTGCTTGAAGAAAATGTTTGAAAACACAACTTATGTTATATTTTTATAATATTTTAAATATTATAATTGAAGTATTATTAAATAACCAAGGTTTTTGCATATTAACTTTTTTTCAATAATCATTAAAATAACAAATATATAACAAATTTGTGTGGAAAACTGAGTGCGTCTAACCCAAGACCAGCAGTGTAAGTCGGAACACTACATCACATAGCTGATATAGGAATGATTGGGATAAATTCGTAATTTTAAAGATATTTTGTTTATTAATGACTATTTTAACATACCCAGAAAGTTTTATCAAAATCGGATTACTATATCCTATAGCTGCCATAGGAACGATGGGAGAAAATGGGTCATTGAGCATAACTCTGGTGTTTTTCAAGACAACTAATCCATTCTTGAGAAATACAGTTTTCATAGACACAAAAAAATTAAAAACCATAAATCGGATTACTATATCCTATAGCTGCCATACAAACGATTGAACGGTTTGAAAGCAACTGGTCTGCAAGGGTATTCTAAGCTTCGAGTACCAAAGCTAGCCTTCCTTTCTTGTATTTTTATACCCTTGCAGAGGGTATTATAATTTTGACCAGAAGTTTGTAACGCAGTGAAGGAGGCATTTCCGACCCTATAAAGTATATATATTCTTGATCAGCATCACCAGCCGAGTCGATCTAGCCATGTCCGTCTGTCCGTCTGTCGGTTGCTATGTAAACTAGTCCCTCAGTTTTAAAGCTATCGGTCTGAAACTTTGCACCGACCCTTCAATCTGTTGCAGGTAGTATATAAGTCGGAACGGCCGGAATCGGAATACTACATCACATAGCTGCCATAGGAACGATTGGGAAAAAGTTTCAAAATTTCGCCATTTTTAAAGATAATTTATTTATTTCTTGGAAAACTCTATTTAATATCAATTTTAACATATCCTGAAAGTTTCATCAAAATCGGACTACTATATCCTATAGCTGCCATAGGAACGATGGGAGAAAATGGTTCGTTGAGCATAACTCTGGTGTTTTTCAAGATTTTAATTCAATTAATTCATTCTTGAGAAAAACAGTTTTCATAGACAGTAAAGCCTTTTTAGAAATTTAAAAACCCAAAAATCGTATAAATATATCCTATAGCTGCCATACAAACGATTGAACGGTTTGAGAGCAACTAGCCTGCAAGGGTATTCTAAGCTTCGGGTACCGAAGCTAGCCTACCTATAAATAGGTAAATAAAACTCCATTCGAACTCCACATATTTATGATGAGTGAGGATAAAAGACAAGATAGACCACAGTTATATCTTAAAATTAGTTTGTAAGCAAGTTTTTGGTTTTTTTATTTGGATTATTTAGGCTAACGGTTTTAATGTTATTTTACAGTTAATGCATCAATTAATTAGCAATCCGTAACGCTTTAAAATTATAAAATCTATGAACTTGGTAATAAGTTATGTAATAAGTTTAAGTTATTAAAACTTATTATGGTCATAGTAGCTGTGTAAACATTTAATACCAGTTTACCGCAAATTTGAAAATGTATGTAAACGGCAGGAGGCATGACAGATCCCACAAAGTATATATATCCTGGTTCGGCATGACGTGCTGGCAATAATGCTATGTCCGTCTGGATGTCCATATTACCAGTGCAGGTTCTCCTAATACGAATGCAGATCAAGTTCATTTTTTTTTCGTTCCACGACCAATTGCGATCTTGATATCCTGGGTCCGACTCCTCGTACTATTTTTTTCCAGATAGTGGCCGCTTATAACAAAATTGGTACAGGGTATTTAACTGTCAAGAAACGACTTTTATGACCGAATTATTAATGAAAATATTTAGTTTATCGTTAGGCAGATAATCACAAAAAATGTAAGCATTTTATTGTCTCCTATCTACTCGTAGGTTATTATTATTATTATTAAATTTAATATATACTGGATTTAAAATTTTGGTTTCTTAAGTATACTAATTTTACGAATCCTGGTAACAGGAAATATTTTTTCTAGAATTAGAATGAAGGCATCACTATAAACTTGTAAAACATCACTCCTTCCGGGTTAATTCGTGTACTAAACGTATCTTTTGGTTTAAACATGCCCAAATTGTGACTTCTGTTAAACAGATCCTAAAAAAGGAACTAAAATTTGTTAATTCTGTCTTTGATTCTTAAGTATTGCGACAATACCATCACAGAATATCCCATTGGGCTGTTTAGGCCCAATCGACTTAACATGACTTCGAATGTCTGCGGGCAGGATGGGCAGGCAGCAAAACCCCCCATATTGACAAATGCTACTGCAAATGAGTATTTGCCAAAGTCGTTCAACGGAGTTACGGGCCGTTTCCAAACCTTAAGAAATATTTTGAAATCATTAATAAATACGAGAGTATTGTTATGATTACCTGTATATTTCGAGATGTGAATATTTTCTTGCCAGGCTTGCCAAGCGGGTCCTGATCAATCGATATGATATCCCGGTTCTGAAGAAGTTCCTTTATTTCTGGGCGTACTGTCTCCAATTCGTTTGTCATAATCAATGGTGCTGCGACCAGCGCCCATATGGCCAATTGCAAACGGCTTGCATCGTAGCTCAAACGAAAGTTTCCTAAAACAAGCTGTTGGAAAAAAAAATACATCAGTACTTTAGGAGCGATTTATACTATTACCATATCCGGATCGTTCCAGCTACCAGGCCCAGCGTTCTCAGTAAGAATATCTTGTTTGCTGGTGTACTCTATCATTATGTTTGTGACAGATGACACTGAGTCCTCTATGTCTCGGGCAAACCGCCAAAGATTGCAATATTGCGCTATCAACTTGTAGTCCGGCTGAAAGAGGATCGCGAGAATAGGCATTCTTAAGGTTTGAATCCTCTTTAAATTACCTTAGCTTTATAAAAGGGCCAACTGCAAGAGTAGACCATGTAATGACCCGTCTTGTTAAGGGCTAAACCGAATTCGGGATATCCCCGGTCGAGTTCAGCTTCACTTGCGTAGCAGCCATCCATCTTGACATAGTCGACGCCCCAGTTAGCGAAAGTGTGAGCATCGAGCTCGAAGTGCCGCGCAGCACCAGGACCCCTGAACATACACGTTTTTTCACCTAAGTCATGATAAAGTCCAAATTTCAGTCCCAGACCATGAATCTGTGTCGAAAACATAAGCTGCCTTTTCATGAAATTCCAATAAAGTTCATTCAACTACGTACGTAACTACCGAGGGCACTCATGCCACTCGGAAAACGATGAGTGTTGGGCAGAAGCTCATGGGTGGTGTCATCGCGAGAGGGTTCCATCCAGCAGTCGTCGATGATCATGTACTTATATCCAGCGGAAGCGTATCCCTCGGAAACCAGAAGGTCTGCTGTCCGCCTTATGAGCGACTCACTGGCAATTACATTTGTTTAAAGGAACATATACACCGGTTAGAAAACTATAAAACCTAATACAGTCTTGAGGGAAGCGGGCACAGTCTGTCAGGCATCGAAATCTCTCAAACGGCATCCATCCCATTGGGGGCTTCCGTGCCAGTCCATTCTCGAGCCCATCTGCAATGTGAAGTTCGTGGAAGCTTAAAATCAAAAGCAAAGGCAATGACTGTCGGATTGTCGTCGCCATCTCATCTGGAAATATAATATTAAATTATATATGGCATGTAATATGAGTTAAAAACGCTTGTTAGCAGAATTGGCCAAACAAACAGGCCAATAAAGATAATCAGTTCTGGTGGGCAGCCGACGTGGTTACGTAACGTCACGAGACTGCTTTAAGTTAAGTAATTTACATTTACCTTTTATTAATTTTTTAAAAGTATTTTTTGACTTGTTGTACGATGCTGTATTGTTTTCATTATTTATAAAATAACAAATCTTTAAATACATAAACATAAATACATAAAACGGCTTAACCGATTTCAATAATTTAAAAAATTTTAAAATTAATAAAGAACTTAGATCAGACTAAGTGTTTGTGATAATAATTACGGGTCATTATTGATTTCGATTTATGTTCTATACCATTGGCTAATTTATTGTTTGTTATTTGTTATTAAAATGTTGTTATTATGGTGTTGTGTTTTTATGGTGTTTCAGTGTGTACCTCACGTTACACTATTTATAACTCAAAAACGGCTGAACCGATTTGGCTGAAAATTTGGTGGTGAGGTAGCTGAAGACGTACATATGATACTTTTTACATTGGAACTAGATCGTAAATATGATTACATGCAACAGAAAAAGCCAGGTTAAAATTTCAGCCCGTTGGCTGTATAACTGAAATACTAGCTTGTTTAGAAACAGACTGACGGACTAGCTAGATCGACTCGACTGGTGATGCTGATCAAGAAAATGTCGTAGATGTTTCCTTTACTGCGTTGCCAACTTGTAATCAAAATTATATTACCCTCTGCAACGCGATTCAATATTATTTAAAAACACTTATCCTTGACTTCTAAATATAATTATACCCTTGCAGAGGGTATTATAATTTTGACCAGAAGTTTGCAACGCAGTGAAGGAGACATTTCCGACCCTATAAAGTATATATATTCTTGATCAGCATCACCAGCCGAGTCGATCTAGCCATGTCCGTCTGTCTGTCCGTCTGTCTGTCCGTCTGTCTGTCCGTCTGTCTGTCTGTCCGTCTGTCTGTCTGTCCGTCTGTCTGTCTGTCCGTCTGTCTGTCTGTCTGTTGCTATGTAAACTAGTCCCTCAGTTTTTAAGCTATCGGGCTGAAACTTTGCACCAACCCTTCAATCTGTTGCAGGTAGTATATAAGTCGGAACGGCCGGAATCGGAACACTACATTACATAGCTGCCATAGGAACGATTGGGAAAAAATTCCAAAATCTCGACATTTTTTAAGATATTTTATTTATTTCTTGGAAAACTCTAATTAATAGCAATTTTAACATATCCTGAGAGTTTCATTAAAATCGGACCACTATATCCCATAGCTGCCATAGGAACGATGGGAGAAATGGGTCATTGGCCATAACTCTGGTGTTTTTCGAGTTAATTAATTCATTCTTGGGAAAAACAGTTTTCATAGACATCAAAGCCCCTTTGGAAATTTAAAAACCAAAGATCGGATCACTATATCCTATAGCTGCCATACAATCGATCTAATAGTTTAAAGGCATCTGGTCTGCAAGGGTATTCTAAGCTTCGGGTACCGAAGCTAGCCTTCCTTTCCTGTTTTGAATTGCTTCTCTTCTGGTTTCCTGATCCTCTGTTTCTTTTCCTCGACTTCTCATTTCATCCTTAATTTTCACACTCACTTATATAATATTAATAAAATTGTTGAACTATGTTTTCACAATCGAAAAGAAACAACAAAATCAAAATACTACTTATCTATAATTTGTCTCCATTTAAATTCCATTTGTATTCTCGATTTAGTAGCTTTCCTTTAAAGTTGAATATTTTTGATTTGCTTCTCTTCTGGTTTCGTGATCCCTGTGTTCTTTTCCTTCGACTTTCTCATCTCATCCTTAATTTTCACACTCACTTATATAATCCCTGTAACTAATAAAATTTTTTAACTATGTTTTTACATACAAATATTAACAAAAAGTCTTATAACTTACGTTCTTACTTGTACAGCTCCTTAGCGATAATTTTTCTCCATTTAAACTCCATTTGTATTCTTTATTTAGTAGCTTTCCTATTAGGTTGAATATTTTTGATTTGCTTCTCTTCTGGTTTCCTGATCCTCTGTGTTCTTTTCCTTCTTTTCATCCATCACTTTCACACTCATCATTATACAATCCCTGTAATTAATAAAATTTTTAAACTATGTTTTTACTTTCGTTCTTACTTGTACAGAACCTTAGCGATAATTTTTCTCCATTTAAACTCCATTTGTATTCTTGATTTAGTAGCTTTCCTGTTAGGTTGAATATTTTTGATTTGCTTCTCTTCTGGTTTCCTGATCCTCCGTGATCTTTTCCTTCGACTTTCTCATTTCATCCTTAATTTTCACACTCACTTATATAATCCCTGTAATTAATCAAAATTGTTGAACTATGTTTTCACATACGAAAAGGAAATACTACTTATCTATAATATGTCTCCATTTAAATTCCATTTGTTTTCTTGATTTAGTAGCTTTCCTTTCAATTTGCATATTTTTGAATTGCTTCTCGTCTGGTTTCCTGATCCTCCGTGTTCTTTTCCTTCGACTTTCTCATTTCATCCTTAATTTTCACACTCACTTATATAATCCCTGTAATTAATAAAATTGTTGAACTATGTTTTTACATACGAAAAGGAACAAAAAAGGCAAAATACTACTTATCTGTAATATGTCTCCATTTAAATTCCATTTGTATTCTTGATTCAGTAGCTTTCCTTTAAATTTCTGGTTTCCTGATCCTCTGTGTTCTTTTCCTCGACTTCTCATTTCATCCTTAATTTTCACACTGATCATTGCCAATAATAAAATATGTTCCACTATGTTCTACGTACAAAAAGAAACAAAATGTCTAAAAACTAACTTACGGACTTACTTGTACAGCTCCTTAGCAATAATTTTTCTCCATTTAAACTCCATTTGTATTCTTGATTTAGTAGCTTTAGTGTTAAGTTGAATATTTTTGAAATGCTTCTCTTCTGGTTTCGTGATCCTCCGTGTGCTTTTACTTCGACTTTCTCATTTCATCCTTAATTTTCACACTCACTTATATAATCCCTGTAATTAATAAAATTGTTGAACTATGTTTTTACATACGAAAAGGAACAAAAAAGGCAAAATACTACTTATCTGTAATATGTCTCCATTTAAATTCCATTTGTATTCTTGATTCAGTAGCTTTCCTTTAAATTTCTGGTTTCCTGATCCTCTGTGTTCTTTTCCTCGACTTCTCATTTCATCCTTAATTTGCACACTCATAATTGCAATTAATAAAATATTTTCCACTATGTTCTACGTACAAAAAGAAACAAAATGTCTAAAAACTAACTTACGGACATACTTGTACAGCTCCTTATCGAGCTTCGGGTACCGAAGCTAGCCTTCCTTTCTTGTTTAACTATGTTTTTACATACAAAAAGGAACAAAAAATTCGAAATATTACTTATCTATAATTTGTCTCCATTTAAATTCCATTTGTATTCTTGATTTAGTAGCTTTCCTTAAAAGATGAATATTTTTGATATGCTTCTCTTCTGGTTTTATGATCCTTAAGGTTCTTTTCCTTCGACTATCCATTTCATCCATCATTTTCACACTCATCATTATATAATCCCTGTAATTAATACAAATTTTTTAACTATGTTTTTACATACGAAAAGGAACAAAAAAGGCGAAATACTACTTATCTATAATTTGTTTCCATTAAAACTCCAATTGTTTTCTTGATTTAGTAGCTTTCCAGTTAAGTTGAATATTTTTGATTTGCTTCTCTTCTGGTTTCGTGATCCTCCGTGTTCTTTTCCTTCGACTATCCATTTCATCCATCATTTTCACATTCATCATTATATAATCCCTGTAATCAATACAATTTTTATACCCTTGCTGAGGGTATTATAATTTTGACCAGAAGTTTGTAACGCATTGAAGGAGACATTTCCGACCCTATAAAGTATATATATTCTTGATCAGCATCACCAGCCGAGTCGATCTAGCCATGTCCGTCTGTCCGTCTGTCTGTCCGTCTGTCTGTCCGTCTGTCTGTCCGTCTGTCGGTTGCTATGTAAACTAGTCCCTCAGTTTTAAAGCTATCGGGCTGAAACTTTGCACCAACCCTTCAATCTGTTGCAGTTAGTATATAAGTCGGAACGGCCGGAATCGGAACACTACATCACATAGCTGCCATAGGAACGATTGGGAAAAAATGCCATAAATTCGCCATTTTAAAAGATATTTTATTTATTTCTTGGTAAACTCTATTTAATATTTATTTCAACATATCCTGAAAGTTTCATCTAAATCGGACCACTATATCCTATAGCTGCCATAGGAACGATAGGAGAAAATGGGTCATTGAGCATAACTCTGGTGTTTTTCAAGAAAATTAACTCATTCTTGAGAAATACAGTTTCCATAGACATAGAAGCCGTTTTAGAAAATAAAAAACTCAAGAATCGGATTACTATATCCTATAGCTGCCATACAAACGATCGAACGGTTTGAAAGAAACTGTTCTGCAAGGGTATTCTAAGCTTCGGGTACCGAAGCTAGCCTTCCTTTCTTGTTTCGTTATAATATCGTTATAATCGTTTTGAGGCCAAACAAAAGGTTGCCTTTCTTATCTAATAAAGTAAAATCGATAAGTAATAACATTCAATATTTTTGAGGTGCAAATTATATACTCTACCCAAAGCTTGATATTTTAAGTTTCGTATGTTGTACGATATCGCAAAATTTTTTATTAGTTTTCAAATTCATCAACTTAAATTCGCTAACTCATCAACTTAGCGTAATCCTAGGATATAACTATGTTATCTTTAAAAGAGCGTCAGTGACACATTTACAATTAAAGCTACTTGCATTTACAATCCGAATTGATGGGAAAACATACGGCTATTATGTAACTTCTCAAACTTTTGTCATTCCAAGCTTTAGTGCCAAATTATTAACAAAAGAGGGCAGACTACTGTATCCCTGTCGCCCCTATTGGTCAGATGCTTAAATGTGTACAATGACTTCATAAAATGATTCAAAAAAATTCCTGATTTGTTTAACATTACTTAACTTGAACCTTGAATTGTAAGTATGTTCCGAGATAAAACAAGGCCTTTAAGGCATTGACTAAATACGTTTCCAGGTCAAACAAGGCATATTAATAAACAAAAACTTAAATATTTAATTATATTATCTATGTCAGCTATAGGATATAGTTGTCCTTTTTTTTTAATCTTTCAAAATTACTGTATTTTATGAACATCTTTGCAAAACAATTGAGATACTACCCATTGCCTTATTTACCATGCCAGAGAATATTTAAAAATTTATTTTGTGTCCTGAGCAAACTGGATCGAACGAATTAAATGATTTTTGTAACAATAAGCGTTAATCACGGTGAATGAAGACCGAGCAAATAAATACTGAGAACAAACATTATTTGCACGTATTATAGTAAAAATCTTTATTATCGCTTTCTAAATGGGCTCATTTTGAGCCAATACAACCAAGACAACGCTTAATCCAATTTTCCTTATAGGCTCGGCTGGGATGGCCTTCAGTGCCTTCAGCGAATGGCTTTTAATGACAATATACGCATTGCGCGTTTCCCGAAACGGATTTTGATGTTTAAACAAGAAAGGAAGGCTAGCTTCGGTACCCGAAGCTTAGAATTCCCTTGCAGACCAGTTGTCTTTAAGCTATTCGATCATTTTTTGTATGGCAGTTATAGGATATAGTAATCCGATTTATGGTTTTTAATTTTTTTGTGTCTATGAAAACTGTATTTCTCACGAATGAATTAATTGTCTTGAAAAACACCAGAGTTATGCTCAATGACCCATTTTTTCCCATCGTTCCTATGGCAGCTATAGAATATAGAAGTCCGATTTTGATACAATTTTAAGGATAGTTTAACATAGTTATTTAACAGTGATTTATAAAGAATCAATCAAATGTCGAATTTACGACCTTTTTTCCCAATCGTTCCTATGGCAGGTAAGTGATGAAGTGTTCTGATTCCGACCGTTCCGACTTATATACTACCTGCAACATATAGAAGTGTTGGTGTAAAGTTTCGGCTCGATAGGTTTAAAACTGGGAGACTAGTTTGCGTAGAAACAGACAGGCGGACAGACGGACCGACGGACAGACGAACATGTCTAGATCGACTCGGCTGGTGATGCTGATAAATAATATATATACTTTAAGGGGTCGGAGATGTCTCCTTCATTGCGTTGCCAACTTCTGGTAAAATTTATAATATCCTTTGCAAGGGTATAAGATATTGCGACCTTTTTTCTTAATTCCTATATGTGATATAGTGTTCCGATTCCGGCCGCTCCGACTAGCAAATTTTTAGCCCAATAGCTTAAAAACGGAGATTGCAAGCTTTTTGTCAAATTATAATATTACTTTACAAACATAATTTTGTACGAAATCGGTTTTTCGAAGGGAGAACACAAATATCTATCGAAACAATCGGTCAATTAACCATAAATAACATTTTATTATGCACGTAATAAACATAATTATGGAGTATTGGTCTTCCAACGTAAATCTTGACAGCAATAATGTGTTTGGTAAGCGCGTATTTGCTTTTCAAGTCGGGTTAATAACTCATTCGCTTCATTTTCATCGACATCGCCTACAGCTTAGAGTCAGTACGGACTCACATTCTGCAGCTTGGTAGAAGGAACGACAATAAGAATGCTGTTAGGCGAAAACAGGGACGCGGCAGGTGAATAAATTTAAATAGCCGTAATTTACACGTTGAGTGGCAGATGAGCCGTCTTGCAGGTTCTGGGTTGGATGCTGGGTAGGATTAGGACACCCCCTCTGGCACAGGTAGAACAACAAGGCGTTGGGTAAACGAAATTAGTCATGAGCCTGGACCTTCAGCTCTTTTAAAAATAGCCCGTTAAATTAGGATTTATGATTTCGTTTTTAATCAGAAATTTGTTTATGCATGCGATAAAAGTAAAATAATTCGCTGAGATTCAAGGCCAGCAGTGTGCCCTTGCAGAGGGCAACGTGCTAGGGTTCGTCCAAGCTCAATTCGATGGGGTTGTCGCAGGCCTAGATAACAGGTACTTTATTGGCGGGGATTTTAATGCCAAACTCCTTTGTAGGGATCCCGACCAGCAACCCCAAAAGCAGTGTATTGCTCAAATGCATTTAGCGTAGAACTCTTCTATCCCACTCATCGAAAGAGCCCACTGACCCACTCATGATTCCTTACATCCTGGACTTATTCATCTCGGAAGAATTCGCTTAAACTATCATGCCTCCTCTATGATTACAGTGCTGTCCAGCTTCTAGTGAACACCCCGGTCACTAAGAGAAAGAGAAAGAGGAACACCAACATTGACTGCTGGCCTCAGTGAATCCCAACCGGTTCTTGATACCTTAGCTGACACCAACAACGCTAACGAAAGCCTAACCGAGGAAATCCACAACGCCGCCGGTAAAAAAGAAATACCGAGTCTGATCTGTAGTTCGAACCTGAGACCTCTGTGTTATCAATCAGACGTTCTAACCATTGTACCACTATATACATATCGCGGCAAGTAGTTAATGCAGTATAAATATATTGAAGGCGCACATTCATACACATGTATATAAAGGTACTGCGTTCTTAGCGGCCGCAAAGTGATTTTGAGCGCTTTCTAGTTAACCAAACTTGATAAAATTGTCAGGATCGGTAGAAATTTATGCTCAAATTACGTAAGAATGTTCGAAGTCTCTAGCTTGAAAATTGTGCAGCGCAAACATTAATATACAAATTGAGGGCGCGGCGGGCGTGCCACCCCAAAAAAAAACAAGTAAGAACGTTACAGTCGAGTTTCCCGACTGTTACAGACCCTGTACAAATTTGGTTTTAGGCAAAATAAAAAAAAACCAACAAAAAAATATATGTATATTCCACCGAGTCCGGTCTGGGATTCGAACCCAAAATCTTCGCGTTTTAAGTCGAACGTCGTAACCATTCGATAAACCCAAACTTTTTGAATCGACAGCTAATACAGTATAAATATATTGAAGACGCACATTCATACATATATACACATTCGTATGTATGTATATGAAGGTAGTGGCAGCGCAGCTACAGCGGCACTTTCGAGGAAAATCAACCACCGAACGCAAGCGATTTACCGTTTGTTTGCGCAAATAAACAGATTTTTTGTGTTTAGCGCCTGTAAACTTTAGGTATTTATTGTGCGCTTTCTAATTAACCAATCTTGATGAAATTTTCAGGATCGGTAGAAATTTATGCTCCAAATGCATGGGTATTTTTAAAAAAATTTTAGCTTGAAAATTGTGCAGTGCAGGGCAGTGCAAAAATTCAAATACAAATTGCGGAGGCGGTGGGCGTGGCACCGACTTAAAAAAATAAACTCTAATTTACTCAGTATTAGAAGAATCAACACTGGTAATACGGTTCTTCTAGCTCTTACAGTTGCTGAGATCCGTGTGTTCATCCGGACGGACGGACGGACGGACGGACAGACGGACAGACGGACAGACGGACAGACGGACAGACGGACATGGCTAGATCGACTCGGCTGGTGATGCTGATCAAGAATATATATACTTTATAGGGTCGGAAATGTCTCCTTCACTGCGTTACAAACTTCTGGTCAAAATTATAATACCCTCTGCAAGGGTATAACAAGAAAGGAAGGCTAGCTTCGGTACCCGAAGCTTAGAATACCCTTGCAGGCTAGTTGCTTTTAAACCGTTCAATCGTTTGTATGGCAGCTATAGGATATAGTAATCCGATTTTTGGGTTTTTAAATTTCTAAAAGGCTTTACTGTCTATGAAAACTGTTTTTATCAAGAATGAATTAATTGTCTTGAAAAACACCAGAGTTATGCTCGTTGACCCATTTTCTCACATCGTTCCTATGGCAGCTATAGGATGTAGTGGTCCAATTTTGATGAAACTTTCAGGATAAGTTAAATTAGTCATTTAAACGAGTTTCCTAAAAAATAAATAAATTATCTTGAAAAATTGCGAAATTTTGGCACTTTTTCCCAATCGTTCCTATGGCAGCTATGTGATGTAGTGTTCCGATTCCGGCCGTTCCGACTTATATACTAACTGCAACAGATTGAAGGGTCGGTGCAAAGTTTCAGCCTGATAGCTTTAAAACTGAGGGACTAGTTTACATAGCAACCGACAGACGGACAGACAGACGGACAGACAGACGGACAGACGGACATGGCTAGATCGACTCGGCTGGTGATGCTGATCAAAAATATATATACTTTATAGGGTCGGAAATGTCTCCTTCACTGCGTTACAAACTTCTGGTCAAAATTATAATACCCTCTGCAAGGGTATAAATATATGTATTTACACCGAGTCCGGTCTGGGATTCGAACCCAACATCTTCGCGCTTTCAGTCGAACGTGGTAACCATTCGACCAACCCAAACTTTTTGCACCGGCACATTTATACATATGTATATGTAGGTTGTGCGTTCTCAGCGGCATTTCCGAGAAAATCAACCACCGAATGCAAGCGATTTACCGTTTGTTTGAGCAAATAAACAACTTGCTTGTGGATAGCGCCTGTAAACTTTGGGTATTTATTGGGCGCTTTCTAATTAACCAATCTTGATGAAATTTTCAGAATTGGTAGAAATCTATGCTCCAATTGCATGTGTATTTTTAAAAAAATTTTAGCTTAAAAATTGTGCAGTGCAAAAATTCAAATACAAATTGCGGGGGCGGTGGGCGTGGCGCCGACTAAAAAAATAAACTTAAGTTGCGTCAGTATTAAAAGAATCTACACTGGTAATACGGTTCCTCTAGCTTTTACAGTTGCTGAGATCCGTGTGTTCATTCGGACGGACGGACAGACGGACATGGCTATATCGACTCAGCTCTTCATGCTGATCAAGAATATATACACTTTGTGAGGTCTGCCACGCCTCCTTCTGCCTGTTACATACACTTGTACAAACTTAATATACCCTTTACCCTTTGGGTACAGGGTCTAAGAACTTCATTTGCGCCAGTATTAGGAGAATCTGCACTGGTAATATGGCTACTCTAGCTCCTACAGTTGCTGAGATCCGTTCGTTCATCCGGACTGACTGACGGACATGACTATATCGATTCAGCCCATCATGCTGATCAAGAATATATATACATACCCTTTGGGTAAAGGGTCTAATAAAAGAAAGACTTGGGGTACTCTGCATATCAATCGCTCAAGCCGTTTATACGACAGATTTTAGTGTGAATCTCAGTCATTAGACGGCCATTTCTGAGGAATGTTACATTTTTCCAATCGCTAATCAGAATAATGAATAATGAATTATGAAACAAGTAAGAACATTACAGTCGAGTTTCCCGACTGTTACAGACCCTGTACAAATTTGGTTATAAGCAAAAAAAAAAATATATATATATATATATATGTTCACACCGAGTCCGGTCTGGGATTCGAACCCAAAATCTTCGCGTTTTAAGTCGAACGTCGTAACCATTCGACAAATCCAAACTTTTTGAACCGGTAGCTAATACAGTATAAATATATTGAAGGCGCACATTCATACATATGTATATGAAGGTAGTGGCAGCGCAGCTGCAGTGGCACTTCCGAGAAAAATCAACCACCGAACGCAAGCGATTTACCGTTTGTTTGTGCAAATAAACAGATTTTTTGTGTTTAGCGCCTGTAAAGTTTGGGTATTTATTGTGCGCTTTCTAATTAACCAATCTTGATGAAATTTTCAGGATCGGTAGAAATCTATGCTCCAATTGCATGTGTATTTTTAAAAAAAAATTTGCTTGAAAATTGTGCAGCGCAGGGCAGTGCGAAAATTCAAATACAAATTGCGGGGGCGGTGGGAGTGGCGTCGACTTAAAAAAATTAACTCTAATTGACTCAGTATTAGGAGAATCTACACTGGTAATACGGTTCCCCTAGCTCTTACAGTTGCTGAGATCCGTGTGTTCATCCGGACGGACGGACGGACGGACGGACAGAATGACAGACGGACATGGCTATATCGACTCAGCTCGTCATGCTGATCAAGAATATATATACTTTGTGGGGTCTGCCACGCCTCCTTCTGCCTGTTACATACATTTGCACAAACCTAATATACCCTTTACCCTTTGGGGACAGGGTCTAAGAACCAGAATCGGTAGCTTTTTTTATACCCTTGCAGAGGGTATTATAATTTTGACCAGAAGTTTGTTACGCAGTGAAGAAGACATCTCCGACCCTATAAAGTATATATATTCTTGATCATCATCACCAGCCAAGTCGATCTAGCAATGTCCGTCTGTCTATCCGTCCGTCGGTTGCTTTGTAAACTAGTCTCTCAGTTTTAAAGCTATCGGGCTGAAACTTTGAACCGACCCTTCTATCTGTTGCAGGTACGTGTATGTTAGTATCAAAGTTCTATGGGAGTAGATAGACTTTTTCATGTATTTCTTATAAAGGTGTATATTGTGATTAAGCAAACTTTACCGGATATAAAAATATTTAGATAACTTGATAATTCCCCTACCGACATTTTTGTTTACTCAGAAATTTCTTGCCTATACAATACGTCACGTACGTGCACGGAACAACCAGTAGTAACAAATATGTAAACAAGTACACAACATGGCCCATCACAAAATACGCAACATGCCTGAGAACTGAGATGAGATCGAGGCCGAGGTAAAGAACAGGACGTGCTGCAAGCCTTTGTTGATTACGTTTTGTAATTAAGAAGATTTTAATATGCCTTAATGACATAAAACTAATGCATAATTTTACTACACATCTGAGTAAGCATGGAGCTTGTGTACACACGCTTCCGGAATTTCGAGTCATGCAGAGGGGTAGCTTGTACCAGCTAGACCCGGGCGAAACCTATGCAAACAGAACGAAGAAATCCGCTGACTTTTGTCAATTTGGGTTCCTGTGTCTTTTGTTTTGTTTTGTTTTATGGCATATTGTAAAGTATCTTGTTAACATTTTTGCTACATTAACTGAGAAAACTAGAAACAAGCACCAGCACAAGTCAGTGGTATGGGAATCGCTAGCATCGCTGGAAAAGCTAGCAGAAAAACAGTACAATTGAGAATTTTATATTTATTTTAAATATATTGGTTACGTATTAAATTTTAAGCATTTTCTTAAGTTAATAATTTAATTGAATTTAAAAGGAAAACGTTATGCGCTCCGCGACCAAATAGAGGCTAAATATACGAGTATAATATAGTTAAGAAGCAGTTAACCGAATTCTATTGTACTCGACCCATAATATTTATTTAATATATAAAGTTTTTAAGCCTATATATTGGCATTGGCATATATAATGAATATATATGTATAACGTACAGACAGTTTAAATTTAGATCGCACAACCGACATAGGACGCTTGGCAAAGTAATGTATTGTAAGTATTTATATAACTATAACTATAGTTAATTGATTTGTTTACCTATCCTGAAAGTCTTATAGACATCAGCTCTCTGTATTCTATAGTTGCGAAAGAGTCCACTCAAATTTACCAAAAAATTCTCAAGAGTTTGCTTACACAAATTCCACAGATTGCAAGTCTTATTTTTTGGGTTATCTATAATTTATTATATATTATTCATGCCGTTTACTTAGATTTTGAACGACATGCTTTTAATTTTTCTGCGGGGTTCTTTGGGAACCTTCTCCCAAATCCCAATATTTTTATGTTTTATCTATCATAACAACTATCATTTAGAGTCATAACATGCTGAATTAAAGTTGATAAAATTTTAAAGTTGTTTTCTCGTTGCTCAACATTTGAACCGAGGTCATTTAAATGAACATTTAAACACGCGACAATTAACGGCATGCTGATAACATAAAAAACCAAAACAACGCAGATGAATATTGTTTAAAATTGTTGTCTTTATAACATATGTGAACTCGCGTAGTGCTCACGTATATGACGTTTGCTTACAACTTTTGACACGCCCTCGCAATTTGTTTTTATTAAATATTTAAATGTATACCAAAACCTATTAAGCCTTAATGGCCAGGGCCCTTGACCATAAAGTTTTTATATCCTTGCAGAGGGTATTATATTTATGACCAGAAGTATGCAACGCGGTGAAGGAGAAATCTCCGACTCCACAAAGTGTATTCTTGATCAGCATCATCAACCGAGTCGATTCTACGCAAACTAGTCTCTCACTTTTAAAGCCGGGATGAAACTTTGCACCAACTCTGCTACCTGTTGCCGGTAGTATTTAAGTTGGCCGGAATCCAAACACTGCATCCCATATATGCCATTGGAAGGATTGCGAAAATAGGTCGTAAGTTCGGCATTTTTAGAGATTCTTCATAAATTACTTTTAATAAACTATGTTAACCTATCCTGAATATCTTATCAAAATCTGAATATCATAGGAACGGTGGGAGAAAATGGGTCATTGACATTTGTAGCCAAGAAAAGAAGGCTAGCTTCGGTACCCGAAGCTTAGAATACGCTTGCAGACCAGTTGCCTACAAACCGTTTGATCGTTTGTATGGCAGCTATAGGATAGTTTCCCGATTTTCGGTTTTTAATTTTTTAAAACGCATAAAACTATATTTTCCAAGAATGAATTAACTGTCTTCAAAAACACCAGAATTATGCTCAATGACCCATTTTTTATATCGTTCTTATGGCAGCTATAAGATATAGTGGTCCGATTTTTATAATACTTTCAGGATAGGTTAAAATAGTCATTAAATAGCGCCTTCTTAAGAATGAATTAGTTATCTTAAAAAATGGCGTACTTATGCAATTTTTCCCAATCGTTCCATCGGCAGCTATGTGATGTAGTGTTCCGATTCCGGCCGTTCTGACTTATAAGTATACTATATACTTATATACTATATATTACCTGCAACAGAAAGAACGGTCGGTGCATAGCAACAGACAGACGGACAGACAGACAGACGGACAGACAGACGGACACACAGACGGACAGGCAGACAGACGGACAGACGGACATGGCTAGATCGACTTGGCTGTTGATGCTGATCGAGAATATATATACCTTATAGGGTCGGAGACGTCTCCTTCACTGCGTTACAAACTTCAGGTCAAAATTATGATACCCTCCTAATGGGTATAAAAATTAGTACTGAAAATGAGTCATTAGTTTAGATCACCCTACTAAGCTTTTTATTAACTTATCTTAGTTTACATTATTTGTATTTAAATTTAATAATTTACAGCGATATACAACAATGAGTTGAATCCCCGCCGTTAGCGATAATCTCGAAAATTCGATTGGGAATACATATATACAAAGCTTTAAGGTAATTAAATTAAATCTCGGACCAGGCGCGTTTGATGCCTTCGATAAGCGCAATTGTGTTCTCATATTGATTTCCGGACTCGTAAACCATTCCGGAGAGCCATCCAATGATATTTTTATCGGAAGAATTAGATCAATGTCGTGCTGGAAATGCCATGTAAAATCTTGGAAGATGTATTATTCCTGATCAGCATCACCAGCCGAGTTGACCTAGCCATGTCTGTCTGTCTGTCCGTCGGCCGGTTAATATGTAAACTAGTCTGTTTTCACCGACCCCTCAATCTGCTCTAACTGTTTAGAAGGCACTATTTAATGACTATTTCAGCCTATCATGAAAATCTGATCAAAATCGGACCACTATATCTATTAGTTGCCATAGGAACGATGGGAGAAAATGGTTCATTGAGCATAGCTCTTGTGTATTTCAAGACAATTAGTACATTCTTGAGAAATACCGTTTTCACAGGCCGTTTTAGAATTGAAAAAATAAATATAGGATAACTATATCCTATAGCTGTCATACAAACGATCGAACGGTTTGAGTGCAACTGGTCTGCAAGGGTACCGAAGCAGCCTTCTTTCTTGTTTTATTTGTATTAGCTTTAGTTTTTTTAGACCCTGTACCCAAAGGGTAAAGGGTATATTAAGTTTGTGCAAATGTATGTAACAAGCAGAAGGAGGCGTGGCAGACCCCACAAAGTGTATATATTCTTTATCAGCATGACAAGTTGAGTTGATATAGCCATGTCCGTCTGTCCGTCTGTCCGTCCGTCCGTCCGTCTGTCCGTCCGTCCGTCTATCCGTCTGGATAAACGAACGGATCTCAGAAACTGTAAGAGCTAGAAGAACCTTATTAACAGTGCAGATCATCGTAATTATTACGCAGATGAAGTTTTTTTTTTCAGGTGCCACGCCCACCGCCCCCGCAATTTATATTTTAATTTTTGCACTGACCTGCACAACTCAATTTTCAAGCAAAATTAAAAAAAAAAAATACACATGCAATGGAACATAGATTTCTACCGATCCTGAAAATTTCATCAAGATTGGTTAATTAGAAAGCGTACAAAAAATACCTAAATTTTACAGGCGCTAAACACAAGTAATCTGTTTATTTGCACAAACAAACGGTAAATCGCTTGCGTTCGGTGGTTGATTTTTCTTGGAAGTGCCGCTGCAGCTGCCACTACTTTCTTATACATATGTATGAATGTGCGCCTTCAATATATTTATACTGTATTAGCTACTGGTTGACAAAGAATGGCGTCGTCGAATGGTTTCGACGTTTAACTGAAAGCGCGAAGATCTTGGGTTCGAATCCCAGACCGGACTCGGTGTAAATATATATATATATTTTTTTGGTTTTGATTTATTTTGCTTATAACCAATTTTGTACAGGGTCTGTAACAGTCGGGAAACTCGACTGTAACGTTCTTACTTGTATTTACCTTAAAGTTATTCCTTTAAGAGTCTATTTATATGTACAGCTTTCCTTCTAAAGAAATAAGTATGTCAATCTGTATTTAGAAAAGGTTTTTAAAGTTTAGTTGGAAGCACAGCACACTTGCAAAAAGACCTCTTTGTAATCTCGGCATATTTCCACCATCATCCTTTGCTAATAATCACGCCAAATAACTCGATTTGATGCTGGGAGCAGTTCTAAAATTAAAGTATTTGCATTACTTGCACATTTAAAATTAAATATAAATTTAAAATGGACACATCCTTCATTTTCTCCTGATGTACATAAATGTGTCGTCTCGACATGGAACTATATTTATGTACATATATAGTGAGTGTATACATTATACATATGTACAAATGTATATGGTGCAAAATGTCTTTGGAATTGTGTCAGTGTTATAAATCTTTATATTTTCAATTGGTGGCAATCAATTTCTCTGCGGCCAAGCCCACATACTAATCAGCTACGTACATATGTGCATACATATATATGTGTATTTTTAGACCCCTTACCGAAAGGCTAAAATAGTACATTAAGTTTGTGGAAATGCAGAATAAGACATGCCAGACCCCAAAATGTATATGTATTCTTGAACAGCATGACTTTTTCTTTTTTTAGACCCTGTACCCAAAGGGTAAAGGGTATATAAAGTTTGTGCAAATGTATGTAACAAGCAGAAGGAGGCGTGGCAGACCCCACAAAGTGTATATATTCTTTCTCAGCATGACGAGCTAAGTCGATATAGCCATGTCCGTCCGTCCGTCCGTCCGTCCGTCTGGATAAACGAACGGATCTCAGAAACTGTAAGAGCTAGAAGAACCTTATTAACAGTGCAGATCCTCGTAATTATTACGCAGATGAAGTTTTTTTTTCAGGTGCCACGCCCACCGCCCCCGCAATTTTTATTTTAATTTTTGCACTGACCTGCACAACTCAATTTTCAAGCTAAATTAAAAAAAAAAATACACATGCAATGGAACATAGATTTCTACCGATCCTGAAAATCTCATCAAGATTGGAAATTAGAAAGCGCACAATAAATACCTAAAGTGTACAGGCGCTAAACACAAATAATCTGTTTATTTGCGCAAATAAACGGTAAAACGCTTGCGTTCGGTGGTTGATTTTTCTCGGAAATGCCGCTGCAGCTGCGCTGCCACTACCTTCATATAAATATGTATGAATGTGCGCCTTCAATATATTTATACTGTATTAGCTGCCGGTTCAAAAAGTTTGGGTTTGTCGAATGGTTACGACGTTCGACTTAAAACGCGAAGATCTTGGGTTCGAATCCCAGACCGGACTCGGCGTGAATATATATATATATATATTTTTTTAGATTTATTTTGCTTATAACCAAATTTGTACAGGGTCTGTAACATTCGGGAAACTCGACTGTAACGTTCTTACTTGTTTATTATGTTTTATTCTTGAGTTATTTTTGTAATATTATTTTTTGGAATTACTTCAAAATGGAGTTTCAGTTAACTATTTTAAGATGCACTATCTTCATATACTCGTACAGTGATGAGACTAAAACTAGTAGTGAGAATGCAATTTTTGGATAATGCTGAAAAAAGCTATGTTTTTGGTTTTTTATTGAGTTAAACTAATATTTTTTTTTAAATATACTTAATGAAGAAATTAAAACAAAAAAAATTTTATGAAACTATGTATAGCCAAAATGCTTTCAAGAGTAGTGCTCAATAGTAGTGCCTAATAGTAGTGCTCATTTGAAGACAGCGTACGAGCTTGTAAAATAAAAAAAATCATCGTTGATTATTAATTATGTGGTTCCGTATTGTTTAGGATCTATTTTTAATTAATTCTGTTATGATTAAGTCCTAATTTTAATAAAATAATGGACCGGGGAAAATTGTGTACACATAAGGGGCGTAAATTGATTACAAATTTAATTTGGAGTTGAAAAATGTACAATGAAATAAAAAAAATATCGGTTGGGGGTCTTTAATGATTCAATAGTCACTAAAAAATTAAACAAAAGCATAAAATCGAGGACGATCACGAATAACATCCGAGGAACGCTACTCGCGTAGCTAAATACTCAAAGCTACATCCTTTCTAGGGCTACAAAAAAAATTAGGGATAAGTTGGGCTCAAATGCAAGTATGAAAACAATAAGGAGACGATTGAAGGGCAATATCTTAAAAGCAAAAAGCATGATAAAACAAGAAAGGAAGGCTAGCTTCGGTACCCGAAGCTTAGAATACCCTTGCAGACCAGTTGCTTTCAAACCGTTCAATCGTTTGTATGGCAGCTATAGCATATAGTAATCCATTTTTGGGTTATTAAATTTCTAAAAAGGCTTTACTGTCTATGAAAACTGTTTCTCAAGAATGAATTAATTGTCTTGAAAAAGTTATGCTCAATGACCCATTTTCTCCCATCGTTCCTATAGCAGCTATAGGATATAGGACTCCGATTTTAATGAAACTTTCAGGATTTGTTAAAATTGATATTAAATAGAGTTTTCCAAGAAATAAATAAATTATCTTTAAAAATGGCGAAATTTTGGATTTTTTTCCCAATCGCTCCTATGTAGTGTTCCGATTCCAGCCGTTCCGGCTTATATACTACCTGCAACAGATTAAAAGGTAGGGACTAGTTTACATAGCAATCGACAGACGGACAGACGCACCGACCGACAGACAGACAGACAGACGGACAGATGGACAGACGGACATGACTAGATCGACTCGGCTGGTGATGCTGATCAAAAATATATATACTTTATAGGGTCGGAAATGTCTCCTTCAGTGCGTTACAAACTTCTGGTCAAAATTATAATACTCTCTGCAAGTGTCTAAAAACTGTTTACTCAAAAAAAGACAGCCACACAAATTAAATTAACAAAGCGCCATATTGAAAATTTTCGAAAAACTCTTTAGTCGAATAAATCTGCTCTTTGTAGCGGGTAATATTAACTTAATTTTATCAGAAGACCACACAAAACTAAAGCTAAACAATTAAACACTGTAAAAATATTTTAATAATTTGGTCAAGGTTTTCCTATTTGGGTGTAGGGCTAATATATTGGATCAGAATATCTGGGAATGGCCCGGTTACGTCACAAATATGCACTAAAACATGCTGCGGTATGCTAGTCTAGATAATAAAACCCAAAGCACACGAACAAAGTTCCAAGAAAGTGGTATGCTGATAATGGAATAAGGGGTGTTAAATGGCCCCCCAGTTTCCCGATCCCAGCCGGATCAAATTTGTGTGTTCAAACTGTTTCAAAACTATTGGAGACTGTAAAAGAAGCTTGGAGCTCTATTCCCCCTACAATTTATGGATGCCCATGCCAAGCCGCTGTTCTCCCTTTTTATCCTTCAAAGGTGGTAACAAAAAGTTTTAATGTTTCCAATTTTTATTACTTTTGCTTAACTCATATATTTAAATAAAATTTCACCGTTAAATTAGTTAATTTTAAGTTTTAAGAAAATTTTCTCAGTCACTACGATTATTTTCTTTCAAGCATTTTTGTTATAGTTTCAAAATATATTTTTTTTTATCGTAAATAATACTTGAAGTCGCCGTTTTTCGTTTTTAATTTATTCATTAAGTATTATATACATTTAAAACAAGTAATAACGTTACAGTCAAGTTTCCCGACTGTTACAGACCCTGTACAAATTTGGGTATAAGCAAAATAAATCAAAACAAAAAAAAAATATTTTTTTTTTTCCGAGTCCGGTCTAGGATTCGAACCCAAGATCTTCACGCTTTAAATCAAACGTAGTAACCTTTCGACCACACAAAACTTTTTGGACCTGCAGCTAATACAGTATAAATATATTGAAGGCTACAGTTGCTGAGATCCGTGTGTTCATTCGGACGGACGGACGGACGGACAGACGGACAGACGGACATGGCTATATCGACTCAGCTCTTCATGCTGATCAAGAATATATACACTTTGTGGGGTCTGCCACGCCTCCTTCTGACTGTTACATACATTTGCACAAACTTAATTGGATTTTTTATAAACCTATTCTAATTATATATTTTAATCTATTCTAAAAATCGTACCAAAATTGAACTATTATATCCTATAGATGCCATAGGAACGATGTGAGAAATTGGTCATTGATCATAATTTGGTGTTTATTAATATAATTAATTCATTCTTGGGCAATATATTTCATATACATCAAAGCCAATTTTTTAAAAACCAAAAATCAGACCACTGTATCCTGTAGTTGCCCGACGAACTTTAGAAGCATTTGAAGCCGTCTAGTAGGGGGTAGTCTAAGCTTCGGGACCCAAAGCTAGCATTCCTTTCGTGTTTTTATTTATTTTTTTGTTAGTTTTCCTTTTTTTTTTAATTATACTATTTATTATTTTAAAAAATATTATTTCTGTTATTTGTTACGAATCACTGCAAAATAAAATTGTTCAAGTTGAGTTTCAAGAGTGCCGTTGAGAATGCATTACGCTCATATACATATGAATGTGCGCCTTTAATATATTTATATATTATTAGCTACTTGATTCGAAATGTATATGATGGCTTAATATTTAGTGTGTCTGGCCCGTAATATAGAGGTCCGTGGTTCGCGTCATCATTTTTTTTTGTTCTTGATTTATATTGCCTATAAAAAAATTGGTACAGGGTATTTATTAGTCGGGTAACTCGACTGTAATGCTCGTACTTTTTATTCTGAGTTGTCGGAAATAACACATTAATGGATTCATTTTAATTCTCAGCATGGATTTAAATGTCTTTACACAATAACATACAAATAATGAGAACTCATAAATTACCAAAAACAAACTTTTGGTAGGTAGTTTGAAATTAAAGTAGTTCTGCCAGTTTGCCTTGACAAAAAGGTGTGTTTATACCGAGACAATTGGTGCAGATACTAGAATTTGTCTACCAATAATGAATGAATTAGCTGAGATTGGTATAGTCAATATTTGTTTAAGATTCGATCTTTTGCATACATAAACAAGTTTCTATGCTAATCATCATCGACGAGACGGGCAACCAGTAGACAGACCCGTCTATTGTCATTTAAAGCAATGTGCGGAACACTTCCGCAAAAAAAAACTAGAACCGAGCCGAGAGATGGTCGATGATATTCGTAGACAGATCTCCGTGGAGTTATTATAAGCTTAGAGAGGGTCGATGTTATTAACATTGTAAGCTTTTCATATTTATTGTGCGCTTTCTAGTTAACCAAACTTAATGAAATTTTCAGGATCGGTAGAAATTAATGCTCCAACTGCATGTGTTAGAGCCCAACATAAATTGTTATATTATTAATATCGATCCGCTCGATTTGAAAGACCCTTTAGTTTACTAAAAGCGAAACATGTTTATGAGATAAAGAAGGTTTTGACTTAGGCAAGAGAAGCTGGCAAGTAATAATTGTCCACTGTGCTTGTGACTGGGCTAGGCGTGGGAGTCTGGTAGGAGTAACCAGATGATGCTCTCGTCGTTGTGCTGATCTCTGCTTCCTCTGTGGTGCTCTTTACTGGCGTTGGGCTAGTGGAGACTGGAGGCCTGGGATGTACGGTGGGCTTCGGCGTTTCGACAGCACCTTCTGTGGTGGTCGTGTAGATGGTGTGAGTAGTACTAGCAGAGCTATAGTCCGGAGTAAAGTCTGTGTTTACCTCAGTGGTGTAATGCGTAAATGGCTTCTCTGTGGTGGTCGAGGTGCTAGAGAATGTGACAAACTTGTTGAAGCCAAACCCAAAGGCTCCGCCCGTGGACTTAGCCTGAAGCACACTATTCAACAGCTGGATCTTGGTGGAGATTACGCTCGAAAAAAGCTGGGTGTTAACGGGCGAAGTCGTCGCCGAACTCTGATAGCTACTGGAGGAGCCACTGGCGTAGCCTGGGGAAAATTCATAAATTTCTTTAAGGTTGTATGATCCGTCTGCAAAATTTTTTCACTTTACCATTGGGCGCAAAAATCTTGATGAAGATCGGCTTGGCTTCCGCCGATATAGCTGCGCTACAGACTGCGAGAGCCAAAATCGGAATAGTTCTGAACATGATGCCGCCAACAAACTTTTTAACTGGCCGCCGCGAATGAACGCTCACTTTTATACTTCTTGTCGGAAGGTGGCTTAGCTCTGTCTGTTGGCATTTAGTGATTACTGAGCGCCGAGCTTTTTAGGTATCACAAATCTGCTCCAACGCTTAAATTCAAGTGGTTAGCAAATACGATTCATGGGGCCCTGAATAAGACCGCAGTGTCATTAAGTGGTAAGTGATAAATAAGCATTCGCATCTCATAAATTATTGTCATATAATTTGAAAAAAATATCTGGTAGCTAAAATGAACAGGATGTGGCGTTGGTTATTTAAAAAATTAAAAACAAGAAAGGAAGCTAGCTTCGGGGTCCGAAGCTTACAATATCCTTGCAGACCAGTTGCCTTCAAACCTTTCGATCGTTTATATAGTTTCCCGATTTTTGGCTTACATTTTTTTTTTTAGATTTCCCTGATGTCTATAAAAACTATATTTTCCAAGAATGAATTAATTGTCTTCAAAAACACTAGAGTTATGCTCAATGATCCATTTGATTATTTGATATTTTAAAGATATTTTATTTATTTCTTTGGAAACTTAAAGTTTCAAGCAAATTTGGAGCACTATATCCTATAGCTGTCATGTGAACGCTGGGAGAAAATGGGTTATTGAACATAACTCTGGTGATTTTCAAGACAATTAATTAATTCTTGAGAAATACAGTTTTCATAGACATTAAAGCCGTTTTAGAAAATTAAAAACCAAAAATCGGATCACTATATCCTATAGCTGCCAACCAAACGATCAAACGGTTTGAAGGCAACTGGTCTGCAAGGGTATTCTAAGCTTCGGGTACCGAAGCTAGCCTTCCTTTCCTGTTCATATTACAAAAATCTATGAAAAGAAACTTAATTGTGAACTGTGAAAACAAACGTCCTTTGCATGACTAAATTATCTATAAGATGAGCCGCATAAATATTTGAATGCATACACATATGAATTTATTATAGAAAAACAGAGGGAGGCACAGACCACTCACTCCCCTATATTTTTACCAAATAGATACATGAGGCGTTCCTTATGGCATCCGGATGTTTGCGATAGCGCTTATCCCAATAAGCTCTCTTTCTCTAGACTGCAAATCCTACAACACTGATAAGATATTCAATATATTGACATTTTCGACTTAAAGAATTTATGAATGCCTACGTACCTACGTGAGCGCATTTGTTTTTTTTTTTGCTGTTTCCACACAGCTCTCATTTAAGCAAACAGTGTTGTGTTGTATTCTGCGTTGTCGTCAATAACAGTAAATTTTGAATGGCAACAATTCGACTAGTAAAGAAAAACGTTGGAGTCGGACCTTACAAACCATCGCGGTAGACCTGGAGTTTACCCCTTTCGGAAGGCAGGCATTTACAAATTTAACCACAACTATTTAGTTGCCATTTTCACGAAGTGTTTTCATATTAACGGCTTGAACGCAATAAATAATGCCTACCAGGCCCACAACAAGTACATACATGCCCGAACCAAATGCAGACCATGGACCATAATGTTAACTTATAAATTTTTTATTTTATTGCTTAACCTCAAACAAGGGTTACTCTTCATCATGCGGGGATGAACAAGAAAATCTTTCTAAATTACTCCCAATGATTTTGCCTCATCTGAGTGAAAATGAGGTTAGGTATGTTATAATCAAATAAATGAAATCATCAATCATGAATGATAATTCCATTAAAAATATTTTGTGTATTTCATCAATAAGTACTTAAACAAAAAAGGAAGGCTAGCTTCGGTACCCGATGCTAAGAATGCCCTTGCAGACCAGTTCCCTTAAAACTGTTTGATCGTTTGGATATATACAGGATATATGGATGTATTCGAAAACTACGTTTTCCAAGAATGAATTCATTGTCTTGAAAAACACCAGAGTTATGTTCAATGACCCATTTTCTCACATCGTTGCTATGCCAACTAATGGACATAGTGGTCCGATTATGTTGATTATAAAGTGCTTTCCAAAGAATAAATTAAATATCTAAAAAAATGGCGAACTTATGGTACTTTTGGTATGGAAGCTGTGTAATTTAGAGTTCTGATTCGTGCCGTTCCGACTTATATACTACCTGCAACAGAAAGAAAGGTCGGTTCAGCCCGATAGCTTAAAAACTGAGAGACTAGATTGCGTAGAAACAGACAGACGAAATATATATAATTTGTGTGGTCGTAGATGTCTCCTTCACTACGTTGCAGACTTCTGGTCTAAATTATAATACCCTCTGCAAGGGTATAACAAACCAAAAAATAATTACCGAGTCTGGTCTGGGGTTCGAGCCTTAGACCTCCGTGTTATCAGCCAGACGTCCTAACCATTGCACCACCATATACATTTCGAATCAAGTAGCTAGTACATTATAAATATATTGAAGGTGCACATTCATTCCGCAAGCGATTTACCGTTTATTTGACCAAATAAACAGGTTGCTTGTTGTTTGTGTCTGTAAAATTTGCGTATTTATTGTGCGCTTTCTAATTAACCAATCTTGATTAAATTTCAGGATCGGTATAAAACTGCTCCAATTGCATGTAAATTCTACAAAGACTCTAGCTTGAAAATTTGCATTGCAGTGCAAAAATTAAAAGTACAAATGGCGTCAGTATTAGGAGAATCTGCACTGGTAGTATGGTTCTTCTAGCTCTTACAGTTGCTGAGATCCGTTCGTTCATCCAGACGGACGGACGGACGGACAGACTATATATATATACGCCTCTTTCTGCCTGTTACATACATTTGCACAAACTTAATATACACTTTACCCTTTGGGTACAGGGTCTAAAAAGAAAATTCACAAGAAAATTAAATCGCGTTTTTGTCCTACATCATATTTGAATTCGCTCTAACTGCCGAGACAGAAACATTTTTGGACTATGTTTTTCATAAGGAGAAATGACAATGACTCAGAATAAAGTGAAGGAAAACAGAATGGTGTTACTATTTGTGAATTATATAATCGAAAAACTTGAAAAGCTCTTTTTGTAATCACAGAAGAGGCTTGCCCGAAACATATTCGTGCACGGTCGGCGGTGAGTGGATAAACTGCGACACTTCGGACTTTGACCCAGGCCTTAATTCTGGTCTCTTGGTCTTAACACTCTGCTAAAAGTAAATTGCGATATTAGCGCCAAACGCCACATTGTCAGTCTCTGAGGGCCGCATTCAGGCTCTGAAGGGGGAAGAGACTTCACCTCAGTGGGTACTGTGGCCAAGTTAACGTGGAGTTCTTTCGTTGTTGCGAAAAAATGCCTTAATGCCACACTACAAAAACAAGAAAACAGATAACTGTGTAAAACTTTTAAGTGCTTGCGAACATTTTGACAAGTTGACTTTATGTTGGTATGAATGGAACCAATAATGTCCAGAAAACATTTTTTTTACAACATAATCAACGAATATATTGAGCGCGATTGAGATTTAACCAGAAATGATGCCCCGAATAGCTGAAACTTCGCAAAGCATTGTATAAAACTTTCAACTAAGTTATGTGCGGAGACATTCCGAATCACGGTTCGACTTGGTTTACAGAATTAGAGATGCGACCATTGCAATATATGTATACAGCATCTGCACAGTAACAAATGCTTCTCTGGCAAATAACTATTAAATTCAATTTTTTTCACTAAATAATAAATTCCTGCCAGCGTAAACCGAACCACTTTTTGAAACACCAATGGATCTTGAATATTAAAAGCTGATTGTCAATGCAAAAATCATCCAAACAGGCCATGAATGGTCTCAGCTCACACCTTTAATGTAGGTAAATCGCAAAAGTATACAAGCCAGCCAACTGGCATCACTCCCCCACTTCAGTACCAGTGGCTGTATTTGAGTAAGCAGACGAGAAATGTGTGTGAAATAGCTTCCTATGGGATTGTTACATCTGGATGGCATTTGAAACCGCTGACAGTTTATTATACCCTAGCAGAGGGTAATTTATTTTTGAACAGAAGTTTGCAACGCAGTAAAGGAGACAGAGATGTCTTTCAGACCCCATTAAGATTACATATTATTGATCAGCATCACCAGACGAGTCGATATAGCCATGTCCGTCTGTCCGTCCGTCCGTCCGGTTGAACACACGGATCTCAGCAACTGTAAAAGCTAGAGGAACCGTATTACCAGTGTATATTCTTCTAATACTGACGCAATTAGAGTTTATTTTTTCAAGTCAGCGCCACGACCACCGTACCCCCAATTTGTATTTTTATTTTTGCAGTGCACAATTTGCAAGCTAAAATACACATGCAATTGGAGCATAGATTTCTCAATCCTGAAAATTTAATAAAGATTGTTTAATTAGAAAGCGCACAATAAATACCTAAAGTTTACAGGCGCTAAACACAAGTAATCTGTTTATTTGCGCAAAACAATCAAAACAAAACAAATCGCTTGCGTTCGGTGGTTGGTTTTTCTCGGAAGTGTCGCTGCAGCTGCAACTGCCACTACCTTCATATACATATGTATGAATGTGTGCCTTCAATATATTTATACTCTACTTGTTAGCTGCAGGTCCAAAAAGTTTTGTGTGGTCGAAAGGTTACTACGTATGATTTAAAGCGTGAAGATCTTGGGTTCGAATCCTAGACCGGTCTCGGAAATTTTTTTTTTTTTTTGTTTTGATTTATTTTGCTTATAACTAAATTTGTACAGGGTCTGTAACAGTCGGGAAACTCGACTGTAACGTTCTTATTTGTTTTAAATGCTTTGCAAAAAAGTGTTCCACAATATCACAAAACACACAAACTTAGTCAGTAACAATTTTTAATGAAAAAGAAACCAAATAAATCAATAGGTTTTGTAACATATTCTTAAATTCAACAGATTATAGTTTATAAGTTAGAAAACCTAAAAGATAACAAGTAATAAAAAAACAATACTACAAAAAAAAATAATAATTTGCATAATTTAAAAAAATTAATCCCATAAATAAAAAAAATGCAGCTTGACGAGTATTTTCAGGCCTTACGGAAATTTATTTTTGGAAAATCGCTGATATAAGTGAATCGGGCTATAAAGGACTATACTGAATAAAATAATTTAAAAGGAGGTAACTTTTGATCCCAATGACATAATGCACCTCATAAGCCCTCATATGTATAAAAAACCGTTATAGTCTTTGCGATATAGTGGAATTTTGATCTGCCAAGAAACATTACGAGCCCAAATCGAACAAATTTTGATTCTGTAACTCTTATGATCTCTGAGAAGTGCTCATGCAGATAGACATGGCTAAGTCACGGTTTCCATACCTTATGAAAATTTGGGTGGTCTCCAAAGTCTCTTTTACTGCGTTAAGTACAATATTTGCATTTTTGTAAATGCTTGTTTTAAGAGAAGACTGCTTTGAAAAGTTCCAAATGTATCTAGCTTAATACTAAAATAGTCCTATGAATCTCAACATTTTTTAGATTCTCATTGCTTTAGATTCGGCTTAAATATATATCCCCCTGCAAAGCATATTATAATTATGTTTAAAAGTTTGTAACGTTGTGATGGACGCACCTCCTATAAAGTAAATACATTCTTGATTAACATATGTAGGCGACTCGATATATCCATGATCTTCTGTGCAATTTAAAATATTTCAAATTAACATAAACGATCGAGAGGGTTGAAAGTAAATGTTTTGCATGGGTATTCTAGGCCTTGAACCTAAAATGTTATTTTTCTATTCTTGTTCCTTCTGATATAATATTTCCCATTAAGATCATTTTCTTGCATATTGATATTGATTCTATCTAAAATCAACCGTAAAATTTCGGTCAGGTTTTAAAAAAAAAGTGGCACAAATGCCCTTTTCTTCAAAATAAATAACTATCCTTGAAATATCGTTGAAACATCTTAAATAAAGTCGTAAATGTTGTCAATTCCGAATACTTTTTATCTTATATCATGTGCCAACATGGTATTTTGGGTTTTCTTTTTAATTGACGACTTGTCCAAATGTTTGTTACATGGTCTAACTAACCTTGGGACCCCAAGGGTAAGGTAAATGTAGTTTCTGCAAATTTGTGTAACAGGCAGGACGAGGCGTGGCAGACTTCAGACTTTATATGTACCACATTAGCACTGCAGGATCTCCCAATACTGACGCTGATCAAGCTTTGTAATTTTTCAGGCAATTGGAGAACGAATTTTTAGAGATCTTAAACATTTCACCAATTATGGCTAATTAGGAACAGCAATATAAATATGCTATCGGTTTATTTGTCTAAATAAATGCAAAAATTTTCCGCTTGCGGATGGCAGGACCTAAGGTCGCTCCCCGTACCATTTTTTGTTGTCTTTCTATGTTTTGTTCTGCCCAAAAGACGCAGTCAATCCGGAAATGGTCGACAAAATTCAAGGATGGGCTTAATACCATCGCATCGGAGAATATAAATGCGTGAGCTAGCTGATGTCGTAAGCATCTCAACAGAGTCAGTCAACTGCCTTTTTCAAAAATATTTGTGCATGAAGGAGCTATTTGCGCGATGGGTGCCTCGCTTACTGAAAATCGACCACAAGCACAGACGGTTTAGTGTTTCACAGGATTGTTTATAGATGTTTAAACGCAATCCGGATGCGTTTTTTCGCCCTTTTTTAACCGTTGTATCGTGGATTCATCCCCATACGCCAAAGACTAAGGAACAGCCGAAACCGTGGGCTTCCCTGGGTGCGAAATGTGCAAACAATCTTATACCCATCTTTTTTTGTGGGTTGCACGCGGTGTCATCCACAGAAAGGTAAATCAGACAGTTTGAGCAGATTTAGTGTGGAATAACCAGATTTAGACCCCTGCGACAAATTATTATTTCCAAGAGATATTTTCATATTTTTATGGTATTAGAATACCCCTGCAGAGCAGTTGCTTCTAATCCGGAAGCTAAGTTGTAGGTATCCGATTTTTTGCATTTAATGCTTTAATGGCTTTAATGTCCAAGAATTAATTAATTGTTTTGAAAAACACCAGTTATTCTTAATGGCACATTTTCTCCCATGGTTATTAATTACAGTGGTCATATTTTAATACTAATTTCAGGAAACGTTAAAATAGTCATTATATAGAATAAGAATCTCCCTTTTATCCTTAAAAATTTTGAATTTATGACTGTTTTTCCCAATCGTTCCTATGGCAGCTATTTGATCTAGTGTTCCGATTCCAATTCAGTTTGGTTTGGTTTGGTTATTTTTAGACCTTGTACTCAAAGTACAGTAAAGAGTATGTTCATTTTGTTCAAATGTATGTAACAGATGAACAAACGGATTTCAGAAACTGTAAGAGCAACAGTAACCATAATACCATTGCTGATTCTCCTAACACTGACGCAGATTAAGTTAATTTTTTTATGGGTGCCTCGTTAACCGCCCCCTAATTTATAATTTACGTTTTTATACCCTTGCAGAAAATATTATTATAATGACGACCAGAAATTTGTAACGCAGTGAAGACATCTCCGACCCAATAAAGTATATATATTCCTGATCAGCATCAACAGCCGAGTCGATCTCGCCATGTCCGGCTGTCTGTCCGTCTGTCGGTTGCTTTGTAAACTACTCTCTCAGTTTTAAAATTATCGGGCTGAAACTTTGCACCGACCCTTCAATCTGTTGAAGCTAGTATATAAGTCGGAACGGCCGGAATCGGAACACTCCATCACATAGCTGCCAAAGGAACGATTGGGAAAAAATACCATAAATTCGCCTTTTTTTAAGACAACTAATTCGTTTTTTGGAAATCAATTTTCAATGGTTATTTTAACGTATCCTGAAAGTTTCATCAAATTCGATCACTATATCCTACAGCTGCCATAGCAACGATGGGAGAAAATGGGTCATTGAACATAACTGGTGTTTTTCAAGACAATTAATTAATTCTTGAGAAATACAGTTTTTATAGACATTATAAAAAAAAATAAAAACAAAAAATCGGATCACTATATCCTATAGCGGCCATGCAAACGATCGAACAGTTTTAAAGCAACTGGTCTGCAAGGGTATTCTAAGCTTCGGGTACCGAAGCTAGCCTACCTTTCTTGTTGCTTATAAAGTACGCTGTCGAGATGAAAAAACTGGTTTCGATAGGAAGTTTGCTAACTTTCCATTGCATATTTTACACAGGTGAGCTAAAGCTAGACAAATAAAATTACTATGAGAATGTTTTCCAACCTTTCCGCTTATTACTCTTATTGCTGATTCTGCCAAAAGCAATTGTCATTGTTTGGGTTGGTAAATAATGTTTCCCTTTCCATTTGTATATAATAAATATAACAAAAAACAAGAAGGAAAGGCTAGCTTCGGTACCCGAAGCTTGGAATACCCTTGCAGACCAGTTGCTTTCAAACCGTTCCGATCGTTTGTATGTCAGCTATAGGATATAGTGCTCCGATTTTAAGTTTTTCATTTTCTAAAAACGGATTTAATGTCAATGAAAACTGTATTTCTCAAGAATGAATTAATTGTCTTAAAAAACACCAGAGTTATTCTCAATGACCCATTTTCTCCCACTTTCAAAATATGTAAAAATAGTCATTAAATAGAGTTTCCCTAGAAATAAATAATAAATCTTAAAAATTCTGAATTTATGGCGCTTTTTCCCAATCGTTCCTTTGGCAGCTATGTGATGTAGTATTCCCATTCCGTCTGTTCCGACTTATATACTACCTGCAACAGATTGAAGAGTTAGTGCAAAGTTTCAGTCCGATAGCTAGACTGAGAGACTAGTTTACATAGCAACCGACAGACGGACATCGCTAGATCGACTCGGCTGGTGATGCTGATCAAGAATATATACACTTTATAAGGTCGGAGACGTCTCTTTCACTGCGTTACAAGCTTCTGGTCAAAATTATAATACTCTCTGCAAGTTTATAAAAAAAGAATGAATGCCATAGTCGAGTTCCCCGACCATTGGATACTCGTTTATCGAATGCTAAATCAAGGGTCTGTATATTATGTATATTATATATAATATATCGTCTATACATACTGGCGAAAAGACATGGGTAGAATAATTTCTGCAGTTACCTAACATTACCAGGCAGACAGACCAGGCTAGATCAGTAGGTCTAATTAATTAATTATATTTAATTATACCTGAGGGAAGTTTGGCGGTCACCGACGTCGTTATAACTCGTTGGAGTGAATCATGCTGCGACTTAAGGCGTGAAATGTCTCATATAATGCAGCAAAATAGAAGGG